>BLSH010558344.1:215346-240679 GCA_018402905.1 Glandirana rugosa
TATAGGACGATACCCCCCACCATTGTAGGACCATACCCCCTACATTATAGGACCATACCCCCTTCATTATAGGACCATACCCCCCACCATTATAGGACCATACCCCCTCCATTATAGGACCATACCTTCCACCATTATAGGACCATACCCTCTCCATTATAGGACCATACCTACCAGGATATTACCACCCCCCATACCAGGATATTACCACCCCCCATACTAGGCTATTACCACCTCCATGCTTTACTGTAGGAATGGTGTTATTTGGATGGATTTCCACCAGACATATCGTTTGCTGTTGAGGCCAAATCATTCAGTTTTAGTCTCATCTCATAACACCTTTTTCCATGTGGCCTCAGAATCTGCAAGGTGCATTTTGGCAAAGCTACAGTAACTTGAAAAAGTATTCATACCCTTTGAAATTTTCCACCTTTTGTCATGTTACAACCAAAAACGTAAATGTATTTTATTGGGATTTTATGTGATAGACCGACACAAAGTGGCCCATAATTGTGAAGTGGAAGGAAAATGATAAATTATACAAATAAATATGTGAAAAGTATGGGGTAATTTTCAAGTATTACCACAGATTCTCCATTGGATTTAGGTCTGGACTGTGACTGGGCCATTCTAACCCATGAATATGCTTTAATCTAAACCATTCCATTGTAGCTCTGGCTGGATGTTTAGGGTCGTTGTCCTGCTGGAAGGTGAACCTCCGCCCCCGTCTCAAGTCTTTTGCAGACTCTAAAGCTTCGTACACACGCGCAGATTGTTTGCCATTGTCCAACTTTTGTCCAAATTGGCTGTTGGCGGTTGTGTCATACTGATGGTAGTCAAGTAATCGACCAACAAAACCGAACGTAGTGCCGTGTTAAGAGCATATAACAAAGTAGTTTATGTGAATGTGATTTGTGAATTATGAACACAGGTTTACACGAACGAACACTTCCTTGATTCCGAGCATGCACTTCCAACTTTTTGTTGGCCAACTTCTGTACACACGAGCCAACAATCGGCCAACTCCTTGTTTTCTAGTCTTGTCAGCCAACTTCTGTTGATTGACAATTGGAAATCGGCTGTCGAATCGTGCGTACTAGCGGTCGGATTATCAGCCGCTCAAAGTTAAATTTTGGTCTCACGTGAACAGAGCACCTTCTTCCACACATTTTCTGTGACCCCCACATGGCTTCTCGCAAGCTGCAAACAGGACTTCTTATGGTTTTCTTTCACCAATGGCTTTCTTCTTGCCACTCTTCCATAAAGGGCAGATTTGTGGAGAGCACGACTAATAGTTGTCCTGTGGACAGATTCTCCCCCCTGAGCTGTGGATCTCTGCAGCTCCTCCAGAGTTACCATGGACCTCTTGGCTGCTTCTCTGATGAATGCTCTCCTTGCCTGGCCGGTCAGTTTAGGTGGACGGCCATGTCTTGGTAGGTTTTCAGTTGTGCCATACTCTTTCCATTTTCCGTTGATGGATTGAACAGAGCTCTGTGAGATATTCAAAGCTTGGGATATTTTTTTTATAACCTATCCCTGCTTTATACTTCTTCACAACTTTATCCCTGACCTGTCTGGTGTGTTCCTTGGACTTCATGATGCTGTTTGTTCACTAAGGTTCTCTAACAAACCTCTGAGGGCTTCACAGAACATCTGTATTTATACTGAGATTAAATGACACACAGGTGGACTCTATTTACTAATTAGATGACTTCTGAAGGCAATTGGTTCCTCCAGATTTTAGTTAGGGGTATCGGAGTAAAGGGGGCTGAATACAAATACACTTTTCAAAGATTTATTTGTACAAAATTTTGAAAACCATTTATCATTTTCCTTCCACTTCACAATTATGTGCCACGTTGTGTTGGTCTATTATTACATAAAATCCCAATAAAATAAATTTAAGATTTTGGTTGTAACATGAAAAAAAAATTGGAGAATTTCAAGGGGTATGAATACTTTTTCAAGGCGCTATAAGCGGTAAGTGCATGTGGCCTTTCTTGAGGGGTGGCTTTTTTCATGCAACTGCTTCAGAGTTGCTGTAGGCCTCTTGGTAGCCTCTTTGACCAGTTTCCTCCTGGTTCTTTCATCCAGTTTGGAGCGACGTCCTGATCCGGGGGGGGGGGGGGGCTGGTTGCACCAAATACCTTCTACTTCTTAATAATAGACTTCACTCTGCTTCTAGGCATTGATAAAGCCTTTCTATCCATCTCAGGACTTGTGTTTGTCCATAACTTTATCCCGGTGAGAGCGCCTTGCCACCCATAGTTGATTATTTGCTTCGGTTGCACAAACAGGGACTGAAATGCTCCAGGAAAGCTCTTTTCATGCTGAGCTAACCAAAATGACCACAGCTGATCACAGCTGAAAGTCAAATGGCTTTGTGTGCCTTTGAGAAGGCAATTAGCTACACCTGATTGCGTTTACAAATCATTATTAGGAATGGGGGGGGGGGTGATCCTTTGTCCAACTCAGAGATTCTTTTTTTTTTCTTTTTTTTTAGTTTTCTCTAACATGTTAGTGTTATATCTTTCACTTGGATGTTATAATAAATACAGCTGGATAAATCAAAAACTGTGTCTGTCTTAATTTCAGGCAGCGAAGCAACAAAATGTGATGATTTTAAAGGAGGGCAATCCTTTTCTATACCCACTGTAATATTTAAAATATGTTCTTCTTTTTTTTTGTCATGATTTTTTTGTATTTAACAATGTTTTTAATTTTAATATAATAATATTGTTTTTTTTTTATTCTAATTTTTTTCATTTGATAATATTTTTAATTTGAATGATTTTAATATAATAATATTACTTAAAACATATTTTTTTTTTACTGTTTGCAGAGATTTAACATCTGTTGAAAAATTTAGGACACCTCAAATCTTTATTAAAAATGATATTCATATATTCACATATTTTTGAACTTCCCTGTCCTTATCATTCCTTCCAATGTAAGATGGAATTTTTTTTTCTTTTCTGCATAAAGAATGGCGAACTGTTTACGAAGATTAAAAATGCGTCGGTGCCGGAACCCCCCGCGGCTGCTCACCGTTGTGGCTGAGAGTGAATTAAAATACAATTCATGATGCGGCACCAGGAGAGGAGCAGCTGGCTGTGTCTGTAGAACTTTTCTAAAGATTTCAATATAAAGCACCTCGTTACCACCTACTGTATGACACATTGTTCTGGATCACTAATTTCTATCATAGAAAAACAGACTCCACATGGGAAGTACAGCTAGATGCCGGAGGGTATTGTTTGAAAAAAAACAAATAAAAAAAAAAAATAAAAAAAATAAAAAAAATTGAAATTAAAGTACAGTATCTGTGAATCCTAACTGGGTGAAAAGTTTCTGTACATTTTTTAAACTATATTAAATATAAAAAAGTGTGGAAACTTTTTGAAGACCCCTTGGATACTTTTTAGGTGTAGCACCCTCTAGTGCGTTCTGCTAGAAGTGTCAGTATAGGCAAACTATAGTCTGGCTCTGGGATAAACCTGAGTCACTGAATCTGGGTCACGGTTATTAGAGGCCATGCCAACAGGGAAGTCGGGTGGAAGATGGAGAAGCAGTGCTGAAGTGAGGCTGCTGGGGGCCCTTGAGGGACCCCTTACCGGTGGGGGGGGTGTACCTTGGGCTGGAGCTCGGGAAGCTGGCCTAGAAGGATCCCACCACAGGAGTTAGTTGGAGGGATTAATGCCGTAGAGAGGCAGTGAAGAGAGCAAGGAGAGACAGTGAGTAGATCAGCACGGTGCAGGGACAAGACAAGGGGAGAGACTGCCAGCTGTAACGGTGCTCTCTTGAAGACCACGGTGTGCCAAGTCTTCATCTAACCTTGCCCTGGGGAATCTCCATGTGTGTGTGTGTGTGCCAGTCGGGAGGTCTAGAGGAAGCAAGCAGCCAGGCGGGCTAGTATTTCTGCAGTGGTAGAACTCAGTGTCTACAGGGAGGCAGAAGGAGATGCTGTTCTTCTTTGTCCACAAAAGGGACAGGAAGTTCTTAGCCTGTAATGGCCTGCTTCTGAACTCACAAAAAGATTGTTAATTCCACCCGGAGTGATCAACAGGTGCTGTACACAGAGGACCAATGCCAGAGGAAGGAAGAAGAGGATTTCTTTGTAAATAGGGAGGACGTTGTCCTCTTTTTGTTCGGTGTTGTGGACAGTTTCAAGTTGGGCATCCCATAAACCCTCAAAAAAAAAAAGCAGTGCAGCGCAAAAATGTCTCTCCACAAATATTCTTATATAACGTCCTTATAAGAACAGATTCATATGAAGAATAGCGAGTCCCAATGGTGAAACAGCGTGTGATCCTATATGCATGCAGGTGAGGGAACACGTGGATCCTGCCACCAAAGACACTCAAAGCCTCTCACCTCATCCACTCGACCCAAATGGGTCACACAGCGTGTATGGAGTCTCCCTGCGGTGTGAACGTCTAATCCCAAATGGCACAGTCAGGTTCCTCCGGGGAGTATCCAGGGAAGATGCCACGGGGTTTATATGTGAAAAGGTAATAAAACAAATCTAGTGCTCTCCGTTTGTAAAAACACATGACATTTATTGAACGAAATGTTACTCACATTTTGCAGCACCTCCACTGGTGCAAGTACATAAAACATTGATAAAAGGGCAGCGGTGTGAACTGGCAACTGGCGTGGCTTCAAACTCCGTACGCGTTACGTCCGGTAAGCATGGACTTCCTCAGCGTGAGTTGAAGCACGTCAGAAATGATTTACTTTTATAATGACAATATTTGAATACACCTGCTACAGCTGTTTGTATAAGGTCATGGCGTGTGTAACAATAAAACCCGGAAGTGTTACTGGTGGGCAACCGTAAGCGGAAATACTCCATGCATTCCATCCCAGTGGCTAATCCCATAAACCCTACCTGTGCAAGATATCATCCCCTAATGAAACAACAAAAATAAGCCAAGGACTGATTGTCTGCATTTGAGTGATTTCAGCAGTGGGGACTCGCACATCAGCATTTGGGGGCTCGTCCGGGATTTTCCTATGGTACTTTGCATGGCCATTGCCCCTAGCAACCGGAAATCATCAAGCCGGAGACTGTTCTTTGCTGTACAAAGCCAGAATTATACAATGCTGAACTGTAAATGTCAAGTTGGTGTTCAAGTGCCATTGTCAATAGCAACCATAGGGAAGTTGCTGCCAACCTGCTATACTGCATGCCCAGTTACCCTAACCATGGCTGGGGTATCAACTTGTGATGCACCAGGGCCTGCCTTGATCAGTGAGGACTGTATTGTGTGCTGTCACCTGTGGCAACCAAAGCGGATGATTGCACCCCTGGCTTACAAAATATCCAACTGTCTGATTATGGCTGGGGAAAGTGACTGTGTGCCGGAACATTCTGCTGAAACCAGTGAAATGTGCATGGATGTGTCCACTTGTACCCATGCCAACCAGGAATTAATGGGAATCAGCGAGATTGTGTCTATCAGCTATGCAACTACAGCTAGAATAAAAGATTGCCGAGACCCTACTAAGATCAATATGGTGTGCACTGTAGCCCTTAGCAATAACTACAGACTTTAATTGTCACCTACGCTCAGCTATTCAGCCCTGGCTGAGATCGAGGAGCACATTGCAACAAGTCCTGCAAATGACAGTGCGTGTAAAGAGACTGTATGGACGGTGTCTGTGCTGCAAAATTCAGTCCAGAAAGGAAGGGGTTACGGAGCACACAGGAATGGACCTGCTTATCAGAATTACTGGCACCAACTAGACTGGAAGCTTGGGGGTGGAGCCCAGCGCTTTCAGCATGGGAGAGCCAAGGAGGAATGCATCATGGCGGGCTACCTACAACCCTGTGGCCCGTTCATAAGCCTTCCTGACATGCAGGAACCGGATGGCCTATGCCGGTTGGTGGATACTGGGGTGCAGCTAGAGCACCGAGGGGGATTCACTCTCGGCATGATCAATGCGATAGAGAAGCTGTGCCTGTTGTGTCCTGCGTGCAGGAAACCTACAGCAGCGGTAAGAGCCTGGTTGAAGTGTGGGCACTGTGAAGAGCTTTTAACCATGCTGATGTTCAGTGACCTGCCACCAGTGATCTATGCTGTGAACCTGTCATCAGGACTATGCGTGAAGTGGAGTGGCTGGCCAGAGGAAATTCAGAGGTGGTGTGCATGCCTGCGATTGGTTAGCCGTCCGCCACTACTCGTGTGGGAAGGGCCGGAGAATTGCAGTGATTCAGGGCACAAAGGGAGGAGGAGCCACGGCAAGAGGTGAGAGATCCAAGCCCAGCTTGGGATGTCCCAGCAATGAAGCCAGCTGCTGAAATCCACCCTGTCGGAATTCGTTTTGTTTATTCGTTTTCAAATCGATTCAAAAAGTTTTCAAATCTATTTCGAATAGTTTTCGCATTCGAAAAGTTTTCTAATTCAGATCGTTTTCAAATTCGAATCGTTTTCTAATTCAAATCGTTTTCCAATTTCCAAGGAGAATGGGGTGCAGTGGAAAGTGGAGGAATAGAATGGAAATAGAATATAATAGAGGGAAATATAGCAGAAAATGAAAGAATATAATGTGGTGGAATGGAACAGAGCTGCTTTACCCTCTTGCATTCTATTCTTTTGTTTTCTGTTGTCTGGACTTGGGGGGATACTCAGGAAGCATGGGCGTCCGCAGGTAGGGGCAAGGGGGGGCAAGTGCCCCCCCCCCGGAATCAGGGATCGGATTGGGGGTTCCCCACTGGGTCCTTATTCTCTTGAGCCATGTATGCAGTTTCTGACAGTCTCCTGTACTATGTCCACAGTCTCTGACCATCTCCTCTAAGATGTTCGTAGTCTCTGACCGTCTCCTGTACTATGTCTGCAGTCTCTGTCTGTCTCCTGTACCATGTCTGCAGCCTCTGACAATCTCCTGTACTATGTCTGCAGTCTCTGACCATCTCTTGTACCATGTCTGCAGTCCCTGACCATCTCCTGTACTATGTCTGCAGTCTCTGTCCATCTCCTGTACCATGTCTGCAGTCTCTGACCGTCTCCTGTACCATGTCTGCAGTCTCTGACCGTCTCCTGTACCATGTCTGCAGTCTCTGACCATCTCCTGTACTATGTCTGCAGTCTCTGTCCATGATAATGTGATAATGACATTGTCGAAAAGGGGCAGAGCATGGGTGACCTTAAAATTATGCCCCCCCCTGAAAAAAGTTCTGTGGACGCCCATGTCAGGAAGCTGAAGATCTATTAGCAGGAATACCAGGGAAAGAGCGGGGTGAGAGGTCCATTACCCCAGGAGTGGGCCACGGAGGAGCAGCAGCAGCCTACATCTACCGCACAGATGAACAGCTACCAACTCCAAAAAAAGACCTGGATTCTTTCCTAATGTAAATAATATAACTGGGTAATGACATTTATAGGTAAATTTGATCAAGGGAAAATCTGATTGCTTTTCGGGGGATCAGGAAGGAATTTTTTCCCGCTGTAGCAAATTTGATCATGCTTTTCTGGGGTGTTTGCCTTCCTCTGGATCAACTGTGGGTGGAAGATTGTGTATATGGGATTGTATGACTTTTGTTTTTTTTTATTGGTTGAACTAGGTGGACTTGTGTCTTTTTTCAACCTGTCTAACTATGTAACTTCACAACAACAACCCTGGAGTGCCCCTGCCCCAACCCCGTTCCTGCAAGCTGTGACCAGGGGCAGTTTACAGGCAGGAGACACGGCCTACAAAATGTGGATTAGCCAATCTTCAGAGGCTTGTGTCTTACCTGGAGGAAATAAACCCAGGGAGCTCCTCAGGTTCTCCCGGTTTCAGAGGGAGGTGCAGAGAAGGACTGCTCTGGAGTGGGGATTGGACTTTCCTTATGTTTCGCAAGATGTCATGGACATCATTGAGGTCCCCGTACCAGTTGGGAAGAGTAGCCCGTATGGGACTACTTGCACATTCCTAAATGCTAGAGGGAACCTCACAACAAAGATGCTTGGGCCAGGTTCCAGGATATCCAGAGGGAGTGGAGCCTGGGGAGAGCCATCTACAGGGACGACAGAGTAGTTGTTGTGAAAGCCGGACGGCCCAGCAGAAGATACTCCATCACCAAGAGGGATCCCAATGGAGGAGTCCCAATGGAGAAGTCATCAGACTGCCAAATCCATGCATGTACTGGTGAGCAAAGGGGCTGACACAAGATTTCAGCTTGAAGCAGCTGATGTATTTTTCTCTTGTTGAACAGACTAGGCTGGACCCTACCACCTACCCTTTCCAGTGGGACTGTTGGAGAAGACACAGTAGCTGGGCCTAGAGTGTTGTTTAAAAGACTGACAGTGTGGAGAGGTTCCTCCTTTCAGACTCTTGAAAAAGATTTGTTTCTGCCAGCGAACTCATAACCCCCTGCTGACAGAATGTACAGTAGTTAGGTTGTTAGTATGAGGATTTTGTTTTGCCTGTTTCCCTTGTTGCAGGTATCTTCATGGATGGCTGTCCTCCTACTCAAGTAAATGGACTTCATGGACATTTCTGTCTCCTAAAAGTTGATGTGAGGGCTTCCCTTTAGGGGGAGATGCTCCGGTAAACATATGCCATTGGAGAGAAATGTATAAATATTTTTATGCTGCAGGGACCTGAAGTTAGGCTGTACATTTGCTATTTATATATTTTGAAACAAATCTGTATATCTTTATTTTTGATAAATCTCAATTTATTTGTATTATAGTCCTGTCCACGTTTGTTCCATTTTCCCCTGTCCCTTTTTGTTATGAGATGCCCTTTGTTCCTGGGAGAATGAGTACATGTTTGCATTTTTTCTAGCCAATGGGGACATGGCTGATCTTTAGAGGGAGGTGGGTATAGCACCCTCTAGTAGGGTTGGCACCTTTTCTTCAAGCCAAACCCGAACACTTTAGCGGTGCACGCCATTTTTTCTGGGAGTATACACTGTAAGATTGTAAAAGATTGGGACACTTTTGGCTGTCCCAAGGAGAGCAGTAATATGGTGTAGTGCGCTGTGGCAAACAGTGGGTGTGGCCAAATTGTGAATGTTATGCATGGAATGCAGGGGTCGGGAATATTTAATGTACAGACTGCAGGGGGGAGTGTGTAATGCATAGTATGAATCATGAGCACAAAACAAAAAGACCATTGGGGGGAGTTGGATATGTGCAGCGGGGTTGCTTTGGGAGGGAAGTTGGCTAGTGCTAGCAGGGGGGTCAGATATGTGCTGGGGAGTGCTTTGGGAGGGGAGAGGGCTAGTGCTAGCAGGAGGGTCAGATATGTGCTGGGGGTGCTTTGGGAGGGCAGAGAGCTAGTGCTAGCGAGGGGGGTCAGATATGTGCTAGGGGGTGCTTTGGGAGGACAGAGGGCTAGTGCTAGCGGAGGGGGGTCAGATATGTGCTGGGGGTGCTTTGGGAGGGGTGAAGGCTAGTGCTAGGGGGGTTGGGGGGAGTTAGATATGTGCTGAGGGGATGCTTTGGGAGGAGAGAGGACTAGTGCTAGTGGGAGGGGTCAGATATGCGCTGGGGGGTGCTTTGACTAGTGCTAGCAACGGGGGTGGGGGGAAGTTACATATGTGCTGGGGGATGCGTGGGTGCACAATTTTAAAGTGCAACATGGTAGGTAACTATTTATCTTCTAGATTTTACCTAAAGATTGGGTTATGTGTTGCGTTCTTTTGCATTAAAATTCATTAAAGTGTATTTTTTTCCCAAAATATTGTGTTAGAAAAACCTCTGTGCAAATACCATGTGACATAAAAAATTGCAATGATCACCATTTTATTCTCTAGGGTCTCTGCTAACAAAAATATATAAGTTTTGGGGGTTCTAAGTATTTTTTAAGGAAAAAATATAAATATACAGATATGCATATGTAGTGAAATAATGTCATTATCACTGCACCCAGCATCACAGAAGACCCAGAAGTATCAGTTTTGGGGGGGTTTGTAGTCCCCTTCCATGTAACACCGTACTGTGTTATTGGCACTTGGCGCTGAATTCTGTCAACTGTTCATCTAAGACTCCTAACAACCGTTATTTTATAGGTTTATATAAAAAGCCCCATTAACCGTCTTATGAAGTCGGTGCCAGCGGGCTCCCAGTGTGGACATCGACTCAATATTTCCTCTGATCTCCACATGCCAATGAGCTATTAATTCTCAGACAACCCCATAAGGTAGGCGAGAAGCTGTTTTATTAGATGTAAAAAAAAGAGGCTGCATGGCCAATAAAAGCTCTGTGAATGGGCTGCTGAAATGCGTCAGCCTTCAGTGTGCCGTCCCTTAACCCATTCAATACCGGGCACTTTCACCCCCTGCCTGCCCAGGCCATTTTTCAGCTTTCAGCGCTGTCACACTTTGAATGACAATTGCGCGGTCATGCAACATTGTACCCAAATTAAATTTGTATAATTTTTTTTTCACAGAACTAGAGCGTTTCTTTGGTGGCATTTAATCACCACTTGGGATTTGTTTTTTTGCAAAGCAAACGAAAAAAGACTAAAAAAAAAAATTAGTTTTTCTTAGTTTGTTATAAAACGAATTTATCTTTCTTCATACATTTTGCCCAAAATGTATTCTGCTACATTTGTTTTCTGAAAATAACCGAAATCAGTGTTATTTAGTCTGTAGGAAAGTTATAGAGCCTACAAACTATGGTATACATATTTGAGTTGTTGGCTCGTGTGTACAGAAGTTGGATGACAAGACTAGAAAACTTGTGTTGGCCAACAAGGAGTTGGCCGGTTGTTGGCTCGTGTGTACAGAAGTTGGATGACAAGACTAAAAAACTTGTGTTGGCCAACAAGGCTTTGGCCGATTGTTGGCTCGTGGTTACAGAAGTTGGTCAACAAGACTAGAAAACTTATGTTGGCCAAAAAAGCTTTGGCCGATTGTTGGCTCGTGTGTACAGAAGTTGGTCAACAAGACTAGAATACTTGTGTTGGCCAACAAGGAGTTGGCCGGTTGTTGGCTCGTGTGTACAGAAGTTGGATGACAAGACTAGAAAACTTGTGTTGGCCAACAAGGCTTTGGCCGATTGTTGGCTCGTGGTTACAGAAGTTGGTCAACAAGACTAGAAAACTTGTGTTGGCCAACAAGGCGTTGGCCGGTTGTTGGCTCGTGTGTACAGAAGTTGGCCAACAAAAAGTTGGAAGTACAAACACGCATGCTCGGAATCCAGGAAGTCTTTGGTCGTGTAATCGGTGTTCCTAATTCACAAATCACATTCACCTGAACGTCCTCGTTATACGCTCATAACACGTCACTACAGACACGCCATTTACTGATTGATTTGCTCTTTTGTGTTACCTACTGTGATGCAATGTAAGTTATAGACGTTGTCCCATTTATGACATTCCTTTGATTATGTATTACATTATTGGTTACTTAACGATTATTGTTACAATTATAGACATGTTGCACCGTGACTCCCTCCCCGATGAAGGAATTTACTTACAAAATCCAAAACGCGTTGGTCATTGGACAACTGTGAACCATTCCTGTTTCGTGGCCTCTCACATGGGGGCCTGGTTTGTCGTTCCAGCTTCTCCTTTAATGTACCGGTGCTTTTTTTCTCCTATTTGTACATGTATTACTGGTATTACTGTGGTCAATTTTAACTCTTGACTATTTTATGGTTTTGTATACTATGAATTTTTAATTGTATTAAAAAAAATGTGTTATACCTTTATACTCCAATCTCCCCCATCCATCCTTAAAAGTCCCCTTAGGGGCAACTTTGGCTTTCTCCAGTAACACATCACTACGTTCGGCTTTGTTGGCCAATTACATGACTCAGGTCAGTACGCTAGACAAAACCGCCATCGCGCAATTTGGACAAAAGTTGGATGTTAGGTTGGCCAACAATCTGCGCGTGTGTACGAGGCTTGAGGCAGTGACGGGGAACCTTGGCACCCCAGATGTCTTGGTACTACATTTCCCATGTTGCTCATGCACTCTGCAGTGTAGTTGAGCATCATGGGAAATGTAGTTCCAAAACATCTGGAGTACCAAGGTTCGCCATCACTGGACTAAGGTATCTAGAAAGAGGAATGGTGAGTTTTTTGAAGTTGTAATTTTTTGTCATTAGTTTTTGGAAAATGAGGAAATTAAAAAAAAAAAATCACATTTTTTTTTCTTTTTATATATTGTCACCAGTGCAGTGCAGTACAGTGTCATCATATAACTGGTGTGAGGTGATCAGGGTGTCACCAGTATAGTACAGCGTCATCATATAACTGGCGTGAGGTGATCAGGATGTCACCAGTGCAGTACAGTGTCATCATATAACTGGTGTGAGGTGATCAGGATGTCACCAGTACAGTACGGTGTCATCATATAACTGGTGTGGGGTGATCAGGGTGACACCAGTATAGTACAGTGTCATCATATAACTGGTGTGAGGTGATCAGGGTGTCCCCAGTACAGTACAGTGTCATCATATAACTGGTGTGAGATGATCAGAGTGTCACCAGTACAGTACAGTGTCATCATATAACTGGTGTGAGGTGATCAGGGTGTCACCAGTGCAGTGCATTGTCATCATATAACTGGTGTGAGGTGATCAGGGTGTCACCAGTACAGTACAGTGTCATCATTTAACTGGTGTGAGGTGATCAGGGTGTCACCAGTACAGTACAGTTTCATCATATAACTGGTGTGGGGTGATCAGGGTGTCACCAGTACAGTACAGCGTCATCATATAACTGGTGTGGTGGTGATCAGGGTGTCACCAGTGCAGTACAGTGTCATCATATAACTGGTGTGAGGTGATCAGGGTGTCATCAGTGCAGTACAGCGTCATCATATAACTGGTGTGAGGTGATCAGGGTGTCACCAGTACAGCGTCATCATATAACTGGTGTGAGGTGATCAGGGTGTCACCAGTATAGTACAGTGTCATCATATAACTGGTGTGAGGTGATTAGGGTGTCACCAGTGCAGTACAGTGTCATCATATAACTGGTGTGAGGTGATCAGGGTGTCACCAGTACAGTACAGTGTCATCATATAACTGGTGTGAGGTGATCAGGGTGTCACCAGTACAGTACAGCTTCATCATATAACTGGTGTGAGGCGATCAGGGTGTCACCAGTACAGTACAGTGTCATTATATAACTGGTGTGAGGTGATAAGGATGTCACCAGTGCAGTACAGTGTCATCATATAACTGGTGTGAGGTGATCAGGGTGTCACCAGTATAGTACAGCGTCATCATATAACTGGTGTGAGATGATCAGGATGTCACCAGTGCAGTACAGTGTCATCATACAACCGGTGTGAGGTGATCACGGTGTCACCAGTACAGTACAGTGTCATCATATAACTGGTGTGAGGTGATCAGGGTGTCACCAGTACAGTACAGCTTCATCATATAACTGGTGTGAGGCGATCAGGGTGTCACCAGTACAGTACAGTGTCATTATATAACTGGTGTGAGGCGATCAGGGTGTCACCAGTACAGTACAGTGTCATCATATAACTGGTGTGAGGTGATAAGGATGTCACCAGTGCAGTACAGTATCATCATATAACTGGTATGGGGTGATCAGGGTGTCACCAGTACAGTACAGCGTCATCATATAACTGGTATGGGGTGATCAGGGTGTCACCAGTACAGTACAGTGTCATCATATAACTGGTGTGAGGTGATCAGGGTGTCATCAGTACAGTACAGTGTCATCATATATCTGGTGTGGGGGTGATCAGCGACACTGGTGACAGTATGTAAAAAAAAATAATTGTGAAAAAATATTTCATTTTTTTTTTTATATTTTCCTTTTTTATTACATTTGTTTCTTTTTTTTTACAATTGTTTCTTTTTATCGCACTGATCAGAGCAATACAGTGTTACCATGGTGACTGTACTACTCTGGGGAAGTAATCAGGATTTTTTTTACATATTATGATTGTTTATAGCACTGAATTTAATTGGTATAAGCAACCATTTTTACTGAATGAAACTGATTCATTCAGTGTCTTTTGTTGTAATTAGATGTGGCCAAAGCTAATCACATAGTACAGATGGGCTGTGAATGGCCCTGTCTGTACCATGTGATCACACTGACCAATCACAGCTAGCAACACAATTTTACATGATAGATGGCATGAATGGAAGCCATCTGTCGTTCACAATTGTCATGTGATCTGCTGTGGTTGGTCACAGCTGTCACATGGCACCGGCAGCGGGCTGGTATAGTGATTGGTCATTGGCTGTGTGTCCGGTGGGCGCAGCCGGTGACAGATCACGTAGCTGCTTGGCCCCGTACGTTCTGGGAGGATGTCATGTGATGTCCACTAAGAATGACGAAAGTCCCACCTGGTCGAAAAGTCCCACCTGCCCATCATTTTCCTATAGGCAACTGGTTTAATTAGTAATGATCGGTGTTCATTTCATCAACAAAAACATTTTCATCAAAATTTTCGTCAGCGGCCTTTTTACAGTGACAAAAACTAAATGAAAAGTACACCACGTTTTCGTACACTGACGAAAACTGTGACGAAAGTCAAATCCGATTTCATTAATGAATGAAAATGAAACGAAAATTTGAGGGAGGGACGTTTACCCTCGTGAACTTCCGGTTTCCACAGAGCTCCATGCTTAGCACTGTGCAACAGCACAGGCCTCCTCGATTGACCGTCCAGAGCAGAACTGTGCATTACAGGCCTCCCTATGAGAGTCCCAACTCACTACCATCCAGAGAAGAGCACTGTGTGCATTACAGGCAGGGCCGCTGATAGGAGGGGGGGACCACCAATCCTCCTGTAGGAGGCCCAGGCACCGAGGGGGGGTCCGGACAGTAGGGGGATCGGAGGAGCAGAGAACGAAGGATGACACAGAGGGCCGGATTTAGCGTGCTGAAGTGGGGTGGGCACAACCCACCCAGAAAACAGTTCTGCCCCCATGGCCGGCCACCGCTGAGCTCCTTCCAGCGCTCCGCTCCCACTCACAGCCGGGACGAGGAGAAGGGTGCGGGGTGCCATTGGAAGTGACGGGGATTGCACGGGCGTCCCGCGATTTGCCGCTATTTCCAATCACGGCGAACGCTAAGATGTAAACGGAGCCTAAATCATTTCCGGGACCTGCTGGCTGACTCCTGCTGTAGAGAATGACAGCACAGATGGGGCGGCGGCCACACTAGCGTGCCCCCTACCTAGAAATGGCGGATCACGTCCATGTACGAGATTAAAAAAATATACAGGCTCCATAGGCGTCCGCAGGGGGTATGCCAGGTGTGCCTGGGCACACCCTAATCACCCTGTGTTGCGCAGATTCCCCTGCTGATATTTCACCAAAGAACCCCAATGGGGCTCCTAAAAAAAAATTGTAAAAAATTATAAAAAAAATAAATAAATAATTAAAATAAAAAAACGACTGACACCGTCCACTGCCCTACTGACACCAACCTCTGCCCTACGGACAAGTCCACTGCTCTGCTGACACCGTCCATGTTGTATTACATTTGGGGTGCAAACCCTAATGCCATAGGCTGCGCACACCTATGACAGGCTCCAGGATCAGAGAGACAGAAACAAAACTCAGGAGCAGAGCTAACATTAGAGCCAACACTGAGAAGGGGGGCCGTGCACAGGGAGGGGGATTAGTGAGGGACGATTGTCTCTTTCTTAGCAGATAAAAGCTGGCAGCAGGGAGAAGGGGAGAGAGAAGCTTTCAGCTCCTGGAGGAAGAGAGACAGAATTGTCGTCCATCACTAATTCCCCTCCCTGTGTGAGACCCCCTGCGTGCTCGGGCCCCCTACAAGAGGATCGCTGGTCCCCCCCTATCAGCGGCCCTGATAGTAAGAGGCAAGTTTTTTGACATATAAAAAGTGTTGAATTTTGTCTCACCTTAGTACACAATCGTAAAGCACACCCCGGGAGCATTGCACCCCAGTGCTAAGCCACATATGCCGATGTTCATTACATTTAATAAGGAATTGTCAAACCATCCGTACAGGAGAGGCTTGCTGTGTCTGTGCCGTTTTATACACGCTTTAAAAGTCACGCTCAAGAATTCCGCAGTACGGAGAATTGTCCCCGACTGCTCGTTGTGTTGCCATGAGAACCAGAAAACTTTTTTGTTTGTAGAAGACGGAGAAGCCCTCCGGAGTGACCCCATTATGGAAGGGGAATATGTGGGCTGTTGTCGTGGGTGGTCAGTAGAATATGTAATATTACGCAGCACTTCCTCTACATCAGATGCAAATATTACGCCTGATAATAATGAAGATAAAGATTATATAAATGAAAATCCGAATGATAATGAAAAACTGCAAAGTAATGAATCTCTCCCTAATAAAGTCTCGATGAAACGCGTAGGGAATGGCTTCACTGGCTATGTTATGGCACTTCTAGAATCCCTGTCAGGACTTCCATTGGTACTGTCAGGGATATGGCATGCTGACATCCAACAGCAGGGATGACCAGGACTGTGTGGCTGCCCTTAGGAAAATCAAACCAGACTGTCTATAATTAACCACTGCAATACCGGGCACTTTCACCCCCATCCTGCCCAGCTTTCAGAGCTGTCACACCTTAAATGACAATTGTGCGGTCATACAACACTGTAGCCAAATCAAATTTTTATCATTTTTTTGAGACAGATAGAGCTTTCTTTTGGTGGTATTTAACCACCACTGGGGTCCTTATTTTTTACTAAACAAATGAAAGAAACGAATATTTAAAAAAAAAAAAATGTTTTTTTGTTATAAAATTTGCAAACAAGTATTATTTTTTCTTCTTCACCGATGTGCGCTGATGAGGCTGCACTGATGGGCACTAATGAGGTTGCACTGATGGGCACTGATGAGGCAGCACTTATTGGCACTAGTGGGGCTGCACTGATGGGAACTGATAAGGCAGCTGTCAGGGATCCAGACGAGTGTTGTGCACGCGCGCACGGATTCAAAAGAAGGTTCCCACGACCGTTCGGAGCCGTGCACATGTACGCATCCGAGGAATGTTGTCAGGGCGCCAATAGCAGGAGGACTCTAGGACCCAGAATCCATCAGAGCAGGAGGGCGCTAGGACCCAGCATCTCTGTCAGCACATCACATGGGCCTTTATAAGGAAGTCAGACTTGGGCTTAAGTGCTGTCTGATCTGCAGCTTGTCGGTACCTGCCTTCTCCTACCCTGACCCGGCTTCTTTTGGACCCTGCTTACCTCTGCCTGCCTGATACCCGTTGCCAAACCCAGCTTGCCTCTGACCATTTCCCGCCTACCGATTCTGCTGCTCCGTTCATCTGCGATTGACCTGGCTTGTCTGACCATCCTCCTGCCTGTTTCATCAGTCAGCTGTCTGCTGTCCTGTGATCTGCATCCGGCTCCTGTGATAGCTGTCTGCTGCTCCCTAGAAGTGACCAAGGTGGGATATGTCATCGCCCTGCTTCAGGGGGAACCATAGTCCTGGGCACATAGACTTTTGGAAGGAAACCATGCACAAGTACAGACCCTGACAGCTTTCTTTGATGCTATGGCTCAGCTGTATGTTGATCCGCAAGGTACTACCACTGCAGAAGCTGCCCTGTATGCACTCCAGCAAGGCCGCAGAGCGGCTGAGGACTATGTTACTGACTTCAGACGCTGGAGCGCAGACACCCAGTGGAATGATGCAGCTCTGCGACATCAGTTTCAGATGGGGCTCTCTGATGGACTGAAGGATGAGCTTGCCAGAGTGGGAACCCCCAACACCCTGGAAGGACTGATCACTCTATCCATCCAGATTGATCGGCATCTCTGGGAGTGTCGTGCTGAAAGAGCCACACAACAGCACAGGCCTACCTGGATGATGCCCAGAGTTCCTTCTCACACCTCTTCTGTTCCAGCACCAACCATGCCGGCTCCCAGCGCCCCAGAACCCGAACCTATGCAATTGGGACCGATGCGCCCTATGCTGACACCTGAAGAGTGACTCTGACGTTTGCAGAACAACCTATGCCTGTACTGTTTAGAGTCGGGTCATTATGTCCGCAGCTGCCCTGCCAAGACCCGTAAGTCCTTACCACTTGCTTCTACCAGCCTGTCTACTGTGTCTGTCACCGCCACTCACATCGCTCTACCCCTTTCGTTTCAGCTGCCGGGAAGAACCCTAAAAGTCAACGCCATTATTGACACCGGTACATGCAGCTGTTTCATTGACCTACAGTTCCCCCATCAACACTGCATTCCCCTGCAACCCAAGACGCATGGCCTTTCAGTCTACCTTGCTGATGGGTCCCATATCAAGTCTGGACTAGTTACCCAAGAAACTCCTTTGTTGCCTGTCAGCTCTGCTCATCATGAGGAACTGTTAAGCTTAGATGCCATCTCTTCCCCGCTTTTCCGAGTCATTCTGGGCCTTCCATGGCTCCAAGCCCATGATCCACACATAAGTTGGACTACTGGAGAAGTCAAGTTTTCTTCACCTTATTGCCAGAGACATTGTACTTCCAGCACCCCAGTCATCCCTTCGTCATTACTGTGCCTCAACACAGACACAGAGATCCGGCGGTCAGTACCTGAGCGGACACACTTCCTCTTCACTGGGAGCAAGAGGCACTAAAGGACTATATTGATGGAAACCTTGAGAAGGGATTCATTCGCCCTTTCAAGTCTCCAGCTGGAGCAGGGATATTCTTTGTTACCAAGAAGGATGAATCACTCAGACCTTGTGTGGACTATAGGGAGCTGAATAAAGTCACGATTAAGAATCGTTACCCCCTGCCTCTGATGACTGAATTATTCCAGAGACTAAGATCTGCTCGCATCTTTACCAAACTGGACTTAAGGGGGGCCTACAACCTGGTGCGCATCAGAGAAGGGGATGAATGGAAGACCACTTTTTGCACCAGATATGGTCACTTTGAATACCTGGTAATGCCCTTCGGTCTTTGCAACGTTCCTCCTACCTTCCAGCATTTCATTAATGATGCGTTTAGAGACTTTTTGGACATTTTCGTCACTGTGTACCTAGATGACATTCTGATTTTCTCCGGGTCCCTAGATCAGCATCGTATGCATGTCAATCAGGTGCTGGAAAGACTCCATCAACACAGACTGTTTGCTAAGCCAGAAAAATGTGAATTCGAGAGGGAGAGTATCCAATTTCTGGGCTTGATTATTTCACCGATGGGAGTTGAAATGGACCCACAGAAGGTGTCTGCTGTAATTGACTGGCCTGCACCCACAGACAAGAAGGGGGTACAGCATTTTGTGGGTTTCGCAAACTTCTATAGAAAGTTCATCAGGGGATTTTCTACCATCATTTCCCCTATTAAACAGCTTACCAAGCAAGACTTCCGATTCCGCTGGAATCCTGAGGCCCAGGATACTTTTGAAACCCTGAAGAGACGCTTCACTTCTGCCCCAATCCTGAGCCATCCGGATCCAGCACTTCCCTACGTCCTTGAAGTTGATGCTTCTGAAACTGCAGTAGGGGCAGTCATATCCCAGCGTCAGGGAGTCAAGGACACCTTACACCCTGTGGCCTTCTTTTCACGGAAGCTCTCTCCGTCCGAAAATAATTACGATGTCGGCGATCGGGAACTTTTGGCCATCAAAGCCGTCCTGGAAGAATGGAGGTATCTGCTGGAAGCTGCAACCCATCTGATTCTTATTTACATGGATCATAAGAATCTTGAGTACCTACGATCAGCCAGACGCTTGAGACCACGGCAGGCCAGATGGGCCTTGTTCTTTTCCCATTTCAATTTCCATATCACGTACTGCCCTGGGTCAAAGAACACCAAGCCTGATGCCTTGTCCCGGATGTACGACGGCCCCAGAGACTCCTCTGTTCCCAATACCATTTTGCCAACGGGTAGTTTTCTTCTTCTACAAGCAGATCTTTTGTCTCAGATTAAACAGGCCTCCATGTCCCAGTCCAGTCCTGCCGGATTAACCCTCGCTTGCCGGGACAATCTGCTTTGGAGAGGAGATCGAATCTTTCTACCAGAGAATGTTCGGGTACAAGTTCTTAAAAGACTGCATGACCATCACCTGAGAGGTCACTTCGGCATTCACAAGACCACAGAACTGGTGCAGCGTACTTTCTGGTGGCCCAAGTTGGAGGACTTTTGCAGGGAATACATCAATTCTTGTCTGGTCTGTATCCAGAACAAGACAGCAAGAAGCCGAGCCTGGGGCCTACTCAAACCTTTGTCCATCCCAGACAGACCCTGGCAGATGATCTCCATGGAATTTGTTGTTGAGTTACCACCTTCTGAGGGCTGTACGGAAATATTTGTGATTGTCGATTGCCCGTCCAAGATGGCTCTTTTTATACCCTTGAAGAGCACTCCCTCTGCTGTAGAGACAGCTCAAGTCTTCATTCAGGAGATTGTCAGATTACTTGGAGTACCAGCAAATATTGTGTCTGACCGAGGGGTCCAGTTCACTTCCCACTTTTGGAAAGCCCTATGTGAGCTGCTACAGATCAAGTTGGCATTTTCCTTGGCCTATCATCCGTAGACCAACGGGCAAACGGAACGCACCAATCAAACTTTGGAACAGTACCTCCGCTGTTTTACATCTTTCTCCCAGGATGATTGGGTACCCCTGCTGCCACTTGCGGAGTTTGCTTATCACAATGCCAGTCATTCGGCCACGGGGCAATCCCCGTTTTTTGCAAATTATGTCCTTGCTTGACTTTACTCCTGAATCCACAGTACCAGCAGTACAGAGTACAGCAGATTTCTTGAGTCGGAACAACAAGGTTCTCCAGGTAGCAATCGCCAAGTCACAGGCGGACAACAAAAGGGATTTTGACAAGAAGAGAAGGGGGAGCTGAAGTTGCAGCCTGGTGAGCGGGTGTGGCTTTCTACAGCAAATCTCCGGTTGGCTTGTCCCTCCATGAAGCTGGCACCCAAGTTCATCGGCCCCTTTCCGGTGAAAAGAGTCATCAACGAGGTGTCTTATGAACTTTCATTACCTGACTCTTTGAAAATTCATCCAGTATTCCATATTGCCCTGCTAAAGCCTGCTGTGACGGACCCCTTTCCTGATAGAGGGTCCAGACCACCAGAACCAGTCCTCATTGATGGAAGCGAGGAGTATGAGGTGGAGGCTATTCTGGACTCCAGGAAAAGACAAGGTCAGACCCAATTCCTGATTAAATAGAAAGGTTATGGACCAAAAGACAACTCCTGGGAACCTGAATCAAATATTCATGCAAGAAGACTGATTAAAGCCTTTTTTCCAGTCTCACCCAGAGAAAAGAACATCGATGGGTATCCGGAGGCTGCCCCTTGGGGGGGTGCAATGTCAGGGATCCAGACGAGCGTTTCGATCACTCACACTTGTGCGCATGCGCGCAGGGATTCAAACGAAGGTTCCTACGACCATGTACGCATGCGCAGGGATGTTGTCAGGGCACCAATAGCAGGAGGACTCTAGGACCCAGAATCCGTCAGAGTAGGAGGGCGCTAGGACCAAGCATCTCTGTCAGCACATCACAATGGCCTCTATAAGGAAGTCAGACTTGGGCTTAAGTGCTGTCTGATCTGCAGCTTGTCAGTACCTGTACCTGCTTGCCCTTTATCTGCTATCTGATCCGTTACCTGATTGACCCGGCTTGTTTGGATCACCCTGCCTTCTCCTACCCTGACCCGGCTTGTTTTGAACCCTGCTTACCTCTGATACCCGTTGCCGAACCCAGCTTTCCTCTGACCATTCCCTGCCTACCGATTCTGCTGCCCTGTTCATCTGTGATTGATTCAGCTTGTCTGACCATCCTCCTGCCTGTTTCATCAGTCAGCTGTCCTGTGCTCTGCGTCCAGCTCCTGTGATCGCTGACTGTTGCTGTTTTCCAGCTGTCTGCTGTTCCAGTGTTACCGGCTCCACTCCAGCATCCAGTCTCCTGCTGTTTGCCAGAGGCACTCCTACCTCACTGTACTCAATAGACCACTGTTTCCATTCCAGTGGGCTCTGAGTCAGAGCTGTATGAGAGGTCTCCTCCTACAAGAGACAGGCTCCACTCTCTCAGGTATGTGGTTCATTACAGCAGCACTGATGAGGTTGCACTGATGAGCACTGATGGACACTAGTGAGGTTGCACTGATGGGAACTGATGAGGCAGCACTGATGGGCACTGATGAGGGAGCACTGATGGGGAAGCACTGATGGACACTAGTGGGGCTGCACTGATAGGAACTGATAAGGCAGCAATGATGGGAACTGATGAGGCAGCACTGATGAAGCTGCACTGATGGGCACTGATGAGGAAGCACTGATGAGGCAGCACTGATGGTCACTAGTGTGGCTGCACTGATGGGAACTGATAAGGCAGCACTGATGAGGAAGCACTGATGGGGAAGCACTGATGGACACTAGTGGGGCTGCACTGATGGGAACTGATAAGGCAGCACTGATGAGGCTGCACTGAGGGGCACTGATGAGGAAGCACTGACTGGCATGGATGTGGCTGCACTGATGGGAACTGATGAGGAAGCACTGATGGGCACTGATGTGGAAGCACTGATGGGCACTAGTGAGGCAGCACTGATGGGACCTGATGAGGCAGCACTGATGGGCACTAGTGAGGCTGCACTGATGGGAACTGATGAGGAAGCACTGAGAGGCACTGATGAAGAAGCACTGATGGGCATTGGTGAGGCAGCACTGATGGAAACTGATGAGGCAGCACTAAAGGGCACTAGTGAGGCTGCCCTGATGGGTATTGGTGAGGCTGCACTGATGGGGAACTGATGAGGAAGCACTGATGGGCATGGATGAGGAAGCATTGATGGGCACTGATGAGGCAGCACTGATGGGAATTGATGAGGCAGCACTTATGGGCACTAGTGAGGCTGCCCTGATGGGCATTGATGAGACTGCACTGATAGGCACTAATGAAGCTGCAGTAATGATGCAGCACTGATAAGCTGCACTGATAGGCAACACTGATAGGTACTGATGGGCTGCACTGATAATCAGGACACTGATGCTCAATGCCCTGATTATCAGTGTAAACAATGTGCTGGTTAATGGCTTTCCTTTCCTCCCACAGACACAGCATGTGAGGAAAGTACAAAAACACAGAAGGGCGCACTGGCCTAGCGCATTATCCTCAGTACAAAGTATTTATTGTAAAATCATAAAAACATACTCATAAACAAATTCAAATGATAGGCATTTCGGGCACATCACGGCCACGCATCCAATCCATCGTTCGCTGATAGTGTCCTATACAGGTTGGCTTACGCATTTCGAGGCCACAACCTCTTCCTCAGAGCCAACAGTGTCACCATCAGGTGATCTAGGTCCTAATATACACTCAGAAACTCTGCCAGGACTTCCAATAGCACTTGCAGAATCCCTGCCAGCACTTCCAATGGTACTCATAGAATCTCAGCCAGTACTTCCAATGGTACTCACAGAATACCTGCCAGGACTTCCAATGGTCTTCGCAGAATCCCCACCAGACCCTCCAATGGTACTCACAGAATCCCTCCCAGGGCTTCTTCCAATGGTACTAAAAAAATTCTTGCCAGGACTTCCAATGGTACTTGCAGCAACCCTGAAAGGACCTCCAATGGTTCTCGGAAAATCCTGCCAGAACTTCCAATAGTACTCACATCAATGCTGCCAAGGCCTACAATGGTACTCACAGAATCCCTGCCAGTCCTTCCAATCCAGTCTTTCCAATGGTACTCTCAGGATCCCTGCTAGGACTTTCATTGGTACTATCAGAATCCCTGCCAGGACTTTCAGAGTTTGCTGAAATGATGCCGGTCATGTTCACTGACCAAAGGGTGCTGTGTCTTGTCACTAGCAATCCACCCATGAGATTGCCTGACTGTTGCTGATCCAGGTTGCCCTGACTAAATCTATTGTTGGGCTCTTGATTTAACCCTTGCCTGGACCTGGGCACTCTCTTGATTACCACTTGCTCTGGGCCCTGCCTGGAGCCAACTATTCTCTAGCCAATGCCCAGGTTTACAGTCTCCATACTAAAGCCTTCCTATCCTTGCTCACCCCTTGGTGGGGCAATCCCGAGGGCCACAGGGCCTGAAATTTATGTTGAAGGCCTCATTCCCACGAGCATACCGGTCGGTTACTCCGTACAAAGGGCCATCTTCACACGCAAGCAAGAAGCTTGTTCAAATCAATGACAGGAGGATGGCTGCACAGACCTCTATGGATCACCAAGTACATCCATGTGGGACAGATCCCGCTCCACTCTATAAAGGCTTGCTATGGGAACCATTGGTGAGGAGGAGGAGCCAGGAGCGCCAATGGGAGACCCAAGAAGAGGAGGATCAGGGCTACTCTGTGCAAAACCATTGCACAGAGCAGGTAAGCATAAAATGTTCTCTATTTAAAAAAAAAAAAAGTTAGCCATTACAATCACTTTTTTGTATGTTTGGGGTCGTTACCTTGCTGCAGAATAAATGTGGAGCTAATCACACACCTCCCTGCTGGTATGGCATGATGGATAAGTATCTGCCTAAATTTCTCAGCATTGAGGACCAAACTATTGGAGGAACCAAATATCAAACTCCATTTGCAGAAATGCAGCCACAAACTTGCAAAGGACCTCCACCATGCTTCACAGTTGGCTGCAGACGCTCATTACTGCACCGCTCTCCAGCCCTTCATCAACAAACTGCCTCCTGCTTGAGGCAAATATTTCAAATTTTGGCTCATTAGTAGGGATGGGCCCGCGGTTCGAACATAAGTGGGCCTGTTCGAATTTAGAACATTATGGGGCGTTCGCAGCGAATCACTCCATAATGCATTGCCGCAGATGTATGCACAGTTCCTCCTCAATGGGAGGGCTGCCGCCGTCTGCGCTGGCTTTGTGTTGACGTTTTATTTATAGTGCAGGATGGGGCCACCGGGAGACGTTCAGGTGACCCCCCCCCCTTCTGACATCATGTGCTGTCAGAGGGCCGGGTCACTCAATTACGTCACTGGGTGGCCTCGCCTTAACTATAAATAAAGCGTCAACATTAGTGTTGAGCGAACCCGGACTGTAACGTTCGGGTCCGTACCGAACTTTCGGGTGTCCGTGGCACGGACCCGGACCCGGACATTTCAAAAATCGTTCGGGTTCGGTCCGGGGTTCTGCTATTTTACTCCACGTGTTGAGAAGCTGCAGGGCAGCCAATCAACAAGTGTTTCACTGGTTTGCCCTTAGAAGCCATCACAGCCATGCCTACTAATGGCATGGCTGTGATTGGCCGGTGCATCATGTGACCCAGCCTCTTTATAAGCTGGAGTCACAGTGCTACAGTCACATGCTCCTTGGGTTAGTGTAGGGAAAGGTAGCTGACTGCGTGAGGGACAGATTTGAGACATTTTAAGACCTGATCCTGCATCCTGAGATAGATTACTTTACTACTGCTGTCTGTGCTGTTGCTCTGAGGACAGATAGCAGAAATTAGAGATTTCACATA
>BLSH010558344.1:245012-259534 GCA_018402905.1 Glandirana rugosa
CGGCGACAGACGCGACCGAAATACAACTGATCTCAACTCGCTTGGAGACCTTCAAGCCCAAGACGACCAGGCAGGCTTGAAGCCCTGTTTCATACTTTTCAGACACAGTTTGAAGATGATCCACATTCACCTCCATTTTTGCTTTTTTTATGTTTTTATTTTTTTTTTAAATATTTACAGTAATTTCCCTGTCCCCATTTTTTTGTAGGGCACTTGCCCTACCCTTACCCCCATTTTACTTCCTTTTGCAGCCCTCTAGGGCTTTCCAGGACTTTGTTACAGCCATTTTTGTGCATAAAAGTTCGGGTCCCCATTGATTTCAATGGGGTTCGTTGTCCGTGCGATCGTTCGGGTTCCGTCCGGACCCGGACCCGGACTTTGTCCCGAAGTTCGGACGGACCAGCAGAACCCGAACTTCCAGAGGTTCGCTCAACTCTAGTCAACATAAAGCCAGCGCAGACAGCGGCAGCCCCCCCATGGAGAAGGAGCTGTTAGTTGTTTTGGGGGGGGTTTTCGGGTGTGTTGCTCGCCGTGATTGACAATGGATTACAATGGGGGACACTTATTTTTATTTTTTAATAAAGTACTTGTCCCTAATTGTCTCCTGTGTTTTTTTCTTTTTTTACACTTTTTGGTGAAGTAGTAGGGGTACGATGTACCTGATACTACTTAACATAGGGGGGAGGTTGGGATCCGGGGGCCCCCTTATTAAAGGGGGCTTCCAGATTCCGATAAGCCCCCGGCCCGCACACCCCCACAACCACAGCCCAGGGTTGTGGGGAAGAGGCTCTTGTCCCCATCAACATGGGGACAAAGTGCTTTGGGGTGGGGGGCGCAGAGCCCCCCCTGCCCCAAAGCACCCATACTCCCCATGTTGAGGGCATATAACCTGGTACGGTTCAGGAGGGGGGGTGCTCACTCGCCCCCCCCCCCCCCCATTCCAGGCCAGGTTGCATGCTCAGATAAGGGTCTGGTTTGGATCTTAGGGGGAACCCCACATCAATTTTTTTTTAAATTTTGGCACGAGGTTCCCCTTAAGATCCAAACCAGACCCACGCAATTTTTTTTCAGTGATTTTCTGTATATTGCTGGGAACCGGCAATACATTACAGCCATGGTAATAAATGACAATTTCTCCTTCACAAATGTCATTTTGCTCTGGCTATGTTCTACACCTCACAGAGATGCGCCCTTTTACAGGCAGACTAAGGGACCCCCCAGACACCATATTTAAAGGAATATTTCATTTTTATTGTTTAATTTTAAGCATTATTAAAATCACTGCTCCTGAAAAAACTATTGATTTAAAAACTTTTTTTGCATTGATACATGTCCCCTAGGACAGGACCCGGGTCCCCTTACACTTTTTAGGGCGCTAACTTGCTGCATATAAGCTTTTAACATTAGCCCTTTTGATTTTTCATGTTTGGGTCCCATAGACTTTAACGGTGTTCGAATGTTCGCACAAATTTTTTCCCTGTTCGCATGTTCTGGTGCGAACCGAACCGGGGGGTGTTCGGCCCATCCCTACTCATTAGTCCAGAGCACCTGCTGCCATTTTTTCTTCACTCCAGTTCTTGTGTTTTAATGCATAGTAGGGTCCCTTAGTTTTGTTTCCACATCAGAGACTTTTTTGGCCACAATTCTTCCATGAAGACCACTTCTGGCCAGATGTCTCCAGATGGTAGATGGGTATACTTGGGTCCCACTGGTTTCCACCAGTCCTGTTCTAATGGCAGTGCTAGACATCTTGCGATGTGGAAGGGAAGTAAGCATGATGTGTCTTTCATCTACTGCACTGTTTTCTTGGCCGACCACTGTGTCTGCAGTCCTCAACGTTGACCGTTTCTTTGTGCTTCTTCAAAAGAGTTTCAACAGCACACCTACTTTGAAATCTTTGCCTAAGAGAGACCTTGCTGATACAGTATAAGTATCATGTGTCTTGTTGCTGTGCTCAGTCTTACCATGGTGTATGGTCCGTGGCATGAAATCATCTTCCACAGCCTCACCTTATTAGCAGAGTTTGTCTGTTCCTCAACCAGTTTTGAGCTCCCTACACAGCTGTTTCTGTTTCAGTTAATGTCTGTGTTTCAGCCTGCATTCACATAGGGGCGACCCGACTTCGGTGCAATTTCACTAGGCGACTTCAGCGCGACTTCCAGCGCGACTTCAAGGACCTCAGGCGACTTTACAACACGACTTTTGCCAGGCGACTTTGCCTTGACCAATCAGAGAAGGGAGGGAGGGGGCTGACTAAAAATAAATTCTATTCTTTTAACTGTAAAGTCGCTTCCATGTAGATGGGGATCCGACTTGGAGGCGACTTCTATTGAATCCTATGGGCACAAGTCGGATAGAAGTCGCCTAGAAGTAGTACAGGAACCTTTTCAGAAGTCGCCTTGAAGTCGGAGCGACTTCAGTCGTGTATATTAAGACGGCTCCCATTCATTTCAATGGGATTTCAAATGTCAAGCGACTTGGGGCGACTTGAGGCAACTCAAGTCGGATCGCAAGTCTCCCCTATGTGAATGGCACTTAGGCTACATATGCAATTGGTGATTATTAGCACCTGCTTTTTATAATTGGTTAATCAGACCACTGAATCCTTTCGCCCCCAGAAGTACCCCAATTTGCCCCAATTTCTCCTGGGGAGTTCACCCCGGGAAGGACCCCGAAATTGCAAGGCTTGGACCCCCCTTAGGAGATATATATATCTGTTAGGTCTGTTAGGGCTCCAGAAAAAGCGGGAGCAGCTAGGTGTGCGGAAGGGATTTTTTCATCAACTACGGCACCACTCGCATTGGTGAACCTGCGGCAGATCCCGCAGTTTCTGGAGCCAAATGGAGATCTAACAGACCTAACAGATATATATATCTCCTACGGGGGGGGGGGCAAGCCTTGCAATTTTGGGGTCCTTCCGGGGGCGAACTCCCCAGGAGAAATTGGGGCAAATTTCTTTCCCCCTCCTTGATGGAAATCATATACGGTAAGGACTCTTGGTACGTTCTGACCCGGATCCCTCCGTCACACTAATATAGAGGCAGCCACACGATACCTCCTGAGGTGTCAACACACTGATAAAACCTGCATTTACTGCACACGATCCTACAAGACAACATATTTAGACACCGAGAAGTTTATTAAATACTTTCTACAAAAAGGCCCCTGACGAAAGGCTTGAACCTGAAACGCGTCGGGCTCTTCTCTTTTTGCGTGGGACTTCGGAATGTAACATACTTCTGTATACACATAGCAATTGGATTGTGCAATATATGTTTTTAACAGACAACAGACATTCGTAGTAGTGATCTTGTATATATACTTTTTCCACATCTGTATGTGAATTTATGCGTTGATTTATGTGCAATAAATTTCTAATTTTATAAAAAAAATGTGTTCTGTACCACTACCTTTAAAGTCCCGCAAATAGGGTTTTTTCTTATTACAGTCTAATTGGGATTGGTGGTGGACACAGACAGGCAGTGCCTCCCCCCGAGATTTTATACGTAAAACGGGTCTCCTGGCGCCATGGCTGGAAGGTGCGGGGTGTGTAAGGACCGGAGCGGGCACTAAGGTCTTTTTGCTCCTATATGGGACAATTTGGGCAATCTTCAATAATATGAAGACCACTTATATATATACATTTGGAGCCATCCAGTATTGGGCTGTTTAGGCAATTTATACAATACCCATATTTTTCTTTTTGTTTGATCTATGCCTGCCACACATCAACGCGTCTTCGTTGGGGCTGGGCACGTAGTTATTGACACCCCTGTTTTCCTCTGAACTCCACTGTGGCGATTTTCACTTTTGTAGGATGTTTTTCTCTTGGATTAAATGAGGACCTTATTGGTTTCCCTAAAGTCCCAGGAGACCCCATTCCACTTTTACTGGCTCCCACAGTATGGATTGATTTGCCCTGTGGTCTACACCATTAAGGAATCGTATACCCTAATTAGAGTTTTGTTTCCTCTGAAGAAGCCAAACCAGGCGAAACACGTCAGGAAAGGATCATCTATTTATCATCTTGGGGCCTCTTGACATTCGTCATTTATCTTATGGGAGATGTTAAATGGACAATGTTTGTTCATTATCAAGCCCCAGTGGTGGGCAAAGCTTTTAACCACTTCAGCCCCGGAAGGATTTCACAATTTAGGACCAGAGAACTTTTTGCGATTCGGCACTGCGTCGCTTTAACTGAGAATTGCGTGGTCGTGCGACGTTGTACCCAAACAAAATTTGCGTCCTTTTTTTCCCCACAAATAGAGCTTTCTTTTGGTGGTATTTGATCCCCTCTGCGTCATTTCTGATCGCCGCTATAAACAAAAGAAGAGCGACAATTTTACAAAAAGACCCCAATTTCTTACTTTTTGATAAAATACAAATCCAAAAAAAAATATATAAAAAAACATTTTTTTCAATGGTTTTAGCCGATTTATATTCTTCCTCGTATTTTTGGTAAAAAAAATCGCAATCGGCGTTTATTGATTGGTTTGCGAAAAAGTTGCCGCGTTTACGGATGATGAGAATTAATTTCTGGGGTTTTTATTTATTTTTTACTAGTAATGGCGGCGATCTGTGATTTGTAGTGGTACTGCGATATTTCAGCGGGCATGTCGGACACTTTTGACACTTTTTTGGGACCATTGGCATTTATACAGCGATCAGTGCTATAAAAATGCACTGATTACTGTGTAAATGCCATTGGCAGTGAAGGGGTTAACCTGCAGGGGGCGCTCTAAGGGTTAACTGTGTTCCCTGGGCGTGTTCTAACTGTATTTGGGCTGCCCTAGCAGGGGAAGGGAAGTGATCACAGCCTCCATGTACAGGAAGGCTGTGATCACAGCCCTTCCCCCCTGACAGAACGGAGGTCCGTGTTTACTTACACGGACCTCCGTTCTTTCAGTGCGGGGGGCCATCGCGGGTAGCGATCGAGTACGCCGCACCCGCTCCCTGGCTCCCCCCGAACACAGTGAGCGCGCGGGCACGCCTTCGGCGGCGCGCGCGCGCTCACAATGCTAGTTATCATGGCCACCGTCCTGTGGCAGCGGTTCGCGATAATGAACCACCTTGTCGCCGTCACGCTGCGGCGGGCGGTCGGCAAGTGGTTAATGTGATCTAATAAATGTCATTTTTACATTTTCATGCCTATTGTTCTTTCAGAGGTGGGGTTGACCAGCACTAATAAAGTCCCATTATCTCTCTACTGGGATGTCATTACCCGTAGTGTATTAGTTTTATACGTAAATCCCTGACTTTGTGCAAGTGTACAAAGTGTGCAAGTGTAAAAAATGTGCAAGTGTAAAAAATGTTGCTGGTTTGAAGCCAAAGGTTGGTCACACCAAATAATGATTTGATTTTTCTTCTGTTTGCTCACTTTGCATTTTGTAAATTGATAAAAATAAACAACTAAAATATATATTTTTGGAAGCATTCTTTCTTTACAGCACCGGACTAAAAACTTTTGCACAGTACTGTATGTGACATTCCATAATATCCCTGATTTCTGTAATTCTCTGTTCCTTCTTTCCTCTCCCGGGAAGGAACCCCCAACTGACAATGCTACATTGTATGGAAGAAAGGACCAGCAAGGAGACGTTTACACCAATCTGAACCACAGCGGTTATTTGAACTTCAGCGCTTTGCGTAGCGCCCAACATAAATATTTACAGGAGACGGATTGAAGGAAAAGCGCGGTATTGTGGACACGGATTATTGTTTAACAATTTGTAAACATAAAGAAGTAAACATTCCCGACAAATCACTGAAAGTAAAGACAGGAAGAGAAGAATTTTCAGCAATAAATAAATAAATACGTTTCCAGCGATGGAAGATTACATTCCATGAAGGTTTTCGGTCGGCTGACATTAGAAAAAAAAAAAATCGGAAAATTTCTTGGATTGAGATAAACATCACCCAATGAGTTTGTCCTTCAAACTTCACTTTAACCGCTTCCACACTGCGCGCAGTATATTTACTGCACGCAGTGTGGATGCGTCCTGCGAATCGCCGTAAAAAGGCGGCGAATCACGCAGGCGCAGCTCTCGTGCCCGACACACTCCGGAGGAGTGTGCCCGCGGCTCGGGCGGACCCGATGTCCACCGGCAAGCCGCAAGGAGCTGCCAGAGCGGGGAACCGCCGATGTAAACACAGCGGTTCCCCGCTCTGCCGATGGGGACATAAGAGATCTAACTGATCCCTGTCACTGGGATCAGTAAGATCTCTTATGCCCCTGCCAGCCCCGTCCACTCACAGTTAGAACACGCCTAGGGTACACACTTAATCCCTTCCCTGCCCCCTGCAGGTTAACCCCTTCACTGCCAATGACATTTATACAGTAATCAGTGGACATTTAAATTTCTGATCGCTGTATAAATGTCATTGGTCCCAAAAAAGTGTCAAAAATGTCCGACATGTCCGCTGCAATATCGCAGTACCGCTAAAAATCACCGCCATTACTAGTAAAAAATTAAAAAAAATAAAAACCCCAGAAATTAATTCTCATCATCCATAAGCGCGGCCACTTTTGCGCAAACCAATCAATAAACGCTAATTGTGATTTTTTTTTTATCACAAATGTAAGGAATTATATAAATCGGCCAAAACCGGTGAAAAAAAAAGTTTTTTAATATTTTTTTTTTGGATTTGAATTTTCGCAAAAAGTAAGACATTTTGGGTTTTTTTGCAAAAATGTCCGACATATCCACCCCAATATCGCAGTACCGCTAAAAATCGCAGATCACCGCCATTACTAGTAAAAAAATTTAAAAAAAATAAAAACCCCAGAAATTAATTCTCATCATCCGTAAACGCGGCAACTTTTGCGCAAACCAATCAATAAACGCAGATTGCGATTTTTTTTTTTTACCACAAATATGAGGAAGAATATAAATCGGCCAAAAGCAATGAAAAAAAAATGTTTTTTTATTTATTTTTTTTTTATTTGAATTTTAGCAAAAAATAAGAAATGTTTTTTTTTTTTTTGCAAAATTGTCTCTCTTTCTTTGTTTATAGCGGCGATCTGAAATGACGCAGCGGTGATCAAATACCACCAAAAGAAATCTCTATTTGTGGGAAAAAAAGGACGCAAATTTCGTTTGGGTACAACGTCGCACGACCGCGCAATTGTCAGTTAAAGCGACGCAGTGCCGAATCGCAAAAAGTGCTCTGGTCCTAACCTGGGAAATCCTTCCGGGGGTGAAGTGGTTAAAGGGGACCTGAGCTTACAAAGTGAAGATAGGTTGTAGGGAACGTATAACAATGTTTATAAACACAGAATCGGCGCCAATGGAAATTGCGAGTCTAAGTAAACCAGCTGCCGTGTCAAAATAGTCCCGTGAACAAATATAATGAGTAAAAGGCATAAACTGCGCTCGGTTTTGCAAAACCAGAAGAAAAGGGATAAAATCCAGTAGACAGTCCAATTATCAAGTGACAAAAAGTTGGGTCCCACTCTGGTGAGCAGAAAGTGCTCTCAGAACATGACTTAATGGTCACTCTTCAGGAGCAAGCCTATAAGATCATCAAAGTGCTAGGAGTAGGATGCCTATGCCTGGAAACGCATGTCAGCCAGGATCTCTGGGGGCTACCAAAGACTGCATCAAACCACAAAGGGCAGCAGCCACCGTTGTCCTTTGTGGATTGATGCAGTCTTTGGACGTGCGTCGAGCTATGAACAGTCCTATCCTTTCATGTGCTGTACAAAGACCAAATATATTTTTTGGATATGAGACCCCTGCTGATATAATCAACACTATTTGATATGAGACTTCTGCTGATGTATTCAAGATCTCAATAGTCATCATGGTTACCTATTTGGCTATGTGCCATGGAAAATCTGTGAACATGTTTGCATGCATATGATATTTTACTGCAATGTGAAATATTTTTATTCTAGAGCATGGTCTCAAATTTATATTATAGTATTATTATACATATATATCTAAGAATTAAAAATTGATTAACACTATTTTCATATCTAAGTACTTATTTATTATCCATTGCATGCCTCACTCAAAGTCCCACTTTTTGTTCTCTTTGTTTTAACTGAAACCAGGGATGGAAGCATAGGATTCTGACAAGCTGTGCTTCATTTAAAGTTCCAATCTTCCCCCTCTCCCCTTTCCTCCATTTTGATAAACACCTTTGGGATGAATTAGAGCGGAGACTGCAAGCCAGGCCTTCTCGTCCAACATCAGTGCCTGACCTCACAAATGCGCTTCTGGAAGAATGGTCAAACATTCCCATAGACACTCCTAAACCTTGTGGACAGCCTTCCCAGAAGAGGTGAAGCTGTTATAGCTGCTAAGGGTGGGCCAACTCAATATTGAACCCTACAGACTAAGACTGGGATGCCAAAAAAAGATCATGTGTAAAAGCAGGTGTCCCAATACTTTTGGTAATATAGAGTATATAGTGTATGTATATATATATATAGTATATATGAGATGTACTCTATGTACTACTATGTGGGGGTTGATGGAGGGATTGTTTGTAACAATACATGATACACCGCAATAATTGCCTGCCTGGTTATTTATGATATACAATTTTTTAAGGATTTTGTAGTAAATTGACTTTACGACTCATGTTTCACACGGTAATCTCTGCCTTAAGTCCAATGTGCCACTATTTGTTTGTGATGAGATATTTTGTAGAGTACGTCAATGCCCTTTGTAAGGCGGAATTCCAAACAAAAATGAAACTTGGCTTTCATAGGTGCCAAATGTGATGAAGTTGACTCTATCTCTTCGAATTATCTGTAACTCTGATGGACAAAAGGTCTCCAGGTCCATGGACAGAGATCTAAACTAATAGCAATACAGTGCTGTAAGAAACACATTATTGAATTTTTAATGAACCTGCTCCTGCTTTTGTCCTGTAGATGTGACAAGGGTTTAGAATCCCCTAAAATCCATAAATAGTGACCGGTTTAATCATTGCGGGGAGGGGAATGGAGGTTCTGACATTGGGGAAAGTCAATGGATTAGCGTCATGACTTCTGGCTGATAAAAGTAACAAAAAAATAAGGATTTTAAAAAGTACAGTTTTGTTTAGTATTTCAACTGGTATTGACCGATTCGAGGGGGAGCTTTGCAAAAGCTGCATTACTTATTATATGTAGTCACTACAATAATAATACTGAATATTAGAAAAAAGTTATTTGTATTGCAGCATGTGGCTATGAGGCTGGCTGCCGATGGTGGTAACCTGTGGCCACCAAAATCAAGGGACTCCACCTCTACCCCTTAAATGGTGACAGCTCCAGAATAAGCTGCATTGAAGTGCCGGGGCTGTAAAAATCTTCTAATCTATAGGAAAGAACAAACTACAATGTTTATTCTCATCTCAATGGTAGTTAGTTCTCTTGATGTTTATTATACTTATTTCTTGGGTAGCGCCCTACCCTAGGCAGGCTAAATTACCTTTTTGGCTCTGCTGTAACTCTATTTTCTTGGTCTGGCCAGGTTTCCCTAAGCTTGGTGGTTGATTGCTTCTGTCTGCCTCTGGAAGAAGCTTCCAAATAGGAGGGTCAGCCACTGGGTTATAAATATTTTTCCTGGTCGTCCTCCCGTCAGCACACTGTGGGTTAACTCTCCCTCATTAACCCTCAGGATCACCTTCTTCCAGCGTAATAAATCCCGGTCCTCCCCTCCCGCTTGCTGTCTCCACACCGACCAATCTGCTCCAATCTGCTTCCACATCAACCAATCTGTTCCCGCCTGCCTCCACACCAGCCAATGTACCCCAGTCTGTCTCCACATCGACCAATCTGCTCCAATCTGCCTCCACACCAGCCGATCTGCCTCAGTCTACCTTCACGATTGATGATAAGGTTTGGCCTGCTGATCCGGTACTCACTGTCCAATCGGATGTTCCAGTACCTGCCGTCCAGTCCACTGATCCCGTGCCTGCTGTCCAGTCGGATGTTCCAGTGCCTGCTGTTCAGTCCGATGATCCTGGGCCTGCTGCCCAGTCTGACAATACAGCGCTCGCTGTCCAGTCTGATATTCCAGTACCTGCTGTCCAGTCCGATGATCCTGTATCCGCTGTCCAGTCCGATGTTCCAGTACTTACTGTCCAGTCTGATGTTCTAGTGCCTGCTGCCCTGTCCGATGGTCCTGTGCCTGCTGTCCAGTCTGACGATCCAGTGCCCACTGTCCAGTCTGATGATCCAGTGCCCGATGTCCAGTCTGATGATCCAGTGCCCGCTGCCCAGTCTGATGTGCCAGAGCCCGCTGTCCAGTGTGATGTTCCAGTACCTGCTGTCCAGCCCGATGATCCTGTGCCCGCTGTCCAGTCTGATGATCCGGTACCCGCTGTCCAGTCCGATGTTCCGGTATCCACTGTCCAGTCTGATGTTCTATTGCCAGCTGTCCCGTCCAATGATCCCGCGCGCACTGTCCAATCTGACGATCCAGTGTCCGCTGTCCAGTCTGACAATCCAGTGCCCGCTGTCCAGCCTGATGACCCGGTACCCGCTGTCCAGTCTGATGTTCCGGTGCCCGCTGTCCAGTCTGGCGATTTGGTGCCCGCTGTCCAGTCTGATGACCCAGTACCCGCTGTCCAGTCCGATGTTCTGGTGCCCACTGTCTAGTCTGATGACCCGGTACCCACTGTCCAGTCTGATGTTGCGGTGCCTGCTGTCCAGTCTGATGTTCCGGTGTCTGCTGTCCAGACTGATGTTCCGGTGCCCACTGTCCAGTCTGATCCGGTGCCTGCCGTCCAGTCTGATGATCCCGTGCCCGCTGCCCTGTCCCTCTGGCATTGTGTTGCTCCCATGGCACCCGAGTCTGGTGGTCTAGACATAACATGGATGACTAATGGCTGCATTTGCCTTCATGACCCTGGTCATGGTAAACTCCTAGGGAATGACAGAGTATGATCTGTGCCCTGCCATAATTTGGGAGCGACTGCCACAGCTCCGAGTGTACTAGGGGACCCTGGTTGGGTAACCGGTGCCTCGGAGAGGCCTAATGGGTTCTTGATGCGCAGTGCAAGTCCTGGAGACCAGGCAAGCCATTCAGTCATGACAGGACACATTGGTGCCTGTATTCCAGTACTGCCACATGACCCCATATCTAAATTTGAAGATAACACGTGTGACCCTGGTGTTGGGTTATCTACTGTGTTGAGGGACTCGAAGCTACAAATGTGTTACATCCCAGGGAATTCGGCCAGCAGGACACCCAGCCAGTCATCTGACTCCGGCAGTGGAACACTCAGCCAGTTGCATGATCCAGGTGGGGGGACACGTTTCCTTCCGATGGATCTTGGCAGTGGGGCATCTTGCTGGAGACCCAGGGCTTCTTTAGGTTTCAAGGAACTTCTTCGATGGACTCGTGAAGCAGAGGACTTTTCCTTGTGGACTAAATCCCCTATGACTGTTTGGAGCCTGCTCCTTAAAGGGGGGTACTGTTAGGAATAGTCCCTCCAGCTGGTGGCGCTGTGGCTCGGGGATCCATGGGCTGCAGTTCCAGTGTCCACCAGAGGGTGTCAGTAAAGGGTTCATCCGGTGATGGCACTGTGGCTCCTGGATCCATGGGCTGTTCCAGTGTCCACCACCAGATGTCTCCCAGTAATCAGAGGCTCATGAGTCACCACCTGATGCTCTTTACAGGAAGGATATTTAAACCCTGTTCACCATGTGCTTAGTGCCTTGGTGTTTGTCCTCCATGTGCCTCTGCATACCGAATCCTGAACCCTGTATCTGCAATCCTGTATGCTGTTTCTGGAATCCTGTATCCGGTATCTGCCATCCTGAACACTGTATCTAGAATCCCGAATCCTGTATCTGGTATCCTGAACCCTGTATCCTGAACACTAAATCTGCTCCTGGACCCCTGTCTGCAGTCTGATCCTGTCTTACCGGCCTTCCCGTCATCTGTTCCTGGTTCCTGCCTTATCCTGCTCCCTGCCCCCTCTGATTGATCTCCTGTGCATGACCCTGGCCTGGCTACATTTACGGTTTGGACATTTCCCTATACCTGTTTAGCAGTTTTCACTATTTCTGTTGCTGTGGTTGTTTACACTGCTTTTTATATTAGATGTGCGTTTGGATCACCATTTCACTTATATATGCTTAATAAATCACTTATTCACTTTACGTTGTGTCTGGTATTCTCTGTGCAGTTCACACATTTCGGGACACACCGGTTCCTGACACTTAAACAGCATTGATATTGTACAGGTGTGGTATTAGAAGAGCTCTGCAATGTCATCATTGCCTTTCCCTTGGGGTTCTTTCATGTCTAGTATATGCAGCTCGCCGCACTACTCTCCCGCTTTTATTGTCAGTCTGAGAGCGGCTGTGAATGATGTCACAGGGGGCGGAGAGATGGGCAGCATGGGATGGTAACCGCTAGTCGCCATGCAACGGCATAAATGATCTTGGAGGTCTGCAGTTGAGAGGGCTTCTCTCTCCAGTCCTGCCAGGTAAGGGACTTACCTCAGATTCTGATTAATTCTCCTGTTTGCCTTTGGATGTGCTGTCCTGGCTCCCATGCTATGCTGTGTACTTCTGTGGGTTTGACAGTCTGACTGTTTTTTGTCTCAGACTCTGATTGTGTCTGCTGTCTATGCCTTTGGAAATGTCGCCTGAGCTCAACTGTCTGCCTATGGAAGGGCTGCCTGAGCTCACCTGTTTGCCTATGGAAGGGCTGCCTGAGCTCACCTGTCTGCCTATGGAAGGGCTGCCTGAGCTCACCTGTTTGCCTATGGAAGGGCTGCCTGAGCTCACCTGTCTGCCTATGGAAGGGCTGCCTGAGCTCACCTGTCTGCCCATGGAAGGGCTGCCTGAGCTCACCCGTCTGCCCATGGAAGGGCTGCCTGAGCTCACCTGTCTGCCTATGGAAGGACTGCCTGAGCTCACCTGCTGCTGCTTCTGAAGTGAGTGGATGAAGGCAAATGGGTCTTAATGAGACAGTGTACCTGTTTGTTTTGGAGAGAGCTAATATGATTTGTTCCATTTATTTTGTGCAAGTATGAGCTTGCCACACCTGTTAGTGGCACAGAGGATTAGCAAAGATAGGTGGGGGCAAAGTGGGACTAGTTTTTAAAAGAGCGCTCAAGGAATGCAAATGAAGGAACAGAAACCCTGAACACAAGCACTCCAAAAAGCATAAGACCCGCCAACGATCATCTTATCCTGACCAGGACGACGACACCCAGCAGGTTGTCACATTCATTAAGCATGAGGTCAATACACTCTAAACGAGTGATTTCCACTTACAAAAGCTTGAGGTCAATACACTCTAAAGGAGTTGTTTCCACTTACAAGCATGTGGTCAACACACTCTAAAGCAGTGGCTCTCAACCCTGTCCTCAAGCACCCCTAATAGGCCATGTTTTAGGAATTTCTCTTAGATAAAATAGCTGTCCAAAATACCTAGCCATTGACTCGGATTTAAAGCACCTGTGCAAGATAAAGGAAAACATGGCCTGTTGGGGGTACTTGAGGACAGGGTTGAGAACCACTGCTCTAAAGGAGTTGTTTCCACTTACAAGCATGTGGTCAACACATGCTAAAGGAGTCGTTTGCTTACCTTGTGAAGGGACATGTCTCCTACCTAGCTCGTATACAGTTTGGGTTGTCCCCCCCTGCTTTGCTGGGATGTGGTCCCTGTGTTCACATACTAAATGCATCGTTCATCAAGGAGCCCCTCTGCTGGTCTCTGGGGCGGCATATGTGGTGTAAATCACTCTTAAGGAGGAGCCTCTTCCCAACCAGCGACTTGGGCACGGTTGCAGCCCCCATTTGGCGGAATCATGTACACTTGGGTTTCTTACAATCAAACTGGTCTTCCTCATGGTCATTACAACAGCCTTATCCTGTATTAGCAGCCTTATCCTGTAAAGAACCATTCTGCATTGTGTATCCGGACAGATTGAACTTGTGGCCCGCATCAGCCTTAGCCTCCAAGGGGGTCTTAAAATTTCATGTAAACTGGAAGGCAGTGCTACCTTGTTTTATAGAAATAGTAATGTAGGATTGGCGCTGTCTATAAATATGTAAAGGCAAATATAAATATTGATAAAATATGGGGAAAAGCCCTAAAACAAGTAGCATAAAAAGGTGTCACTCAGTTGCTAAAAAAATAAATGAAGAATGTCCGTAAAAATCGGTAAATGTCCGTAAAAGTCGGTAAAAATCGGTAAATGTCCGTAAATAACCATAAATAAATTAATTAACTAAAATCATATAAAAGTGGTACAGATCGAGAAGATGTAAAAAATATATATATAGCCAGGAGAGATAGAAACTAGAAAGTCAATTAGTTGATAAATGAAAATATCCCCAAAAATCAGTGAATGTCCGTAATTGTCCGTAAATGAATCAGTTATCTAAAATCATTATAAAATTGATCCAACTGGAGAAGATGTTACGATGTGAACTCATATATGGGGTATGTACTTAAAAAATAGTAATAAATAAATATGACTGCATACACTGCAATAATAATGATATATGCCTTCTGGAATAAGGTTCTGAGAATAACTTATCGAGTAATATGCTGAGAACG
>BLSH010558344.1:262347-272582 GCA_018402905.1 Glandirana rugosa
GGAAAAGACCCAGGGTCTTCTACTTGTCTAATAGGCTGAACGCATAGACAACCCGGGAAACTTCTATACAACTATAATTTGACTGGTACAGATCTGCAGAGTTTAGGTAAACCAAACAAACTAGACCTCCGACGTATTTTGTTCCATCAAATATATATCTTTTTAGGACGCGAATCCTACATACTTTGTTCTACTTTGTTCTGACGACGGAAGGATATTTAAAGGTTACCTCCTTTGTTCCCCATCTTTATCATTACATCCTAACCGCGACAGATATTTATACATTTCCGTATATGATTTTAGTTAATTAATTTATTTATGGTTATTTACGGACATTTACCGATTTTTACCGACTTTTACGGACATTTACCGATTTTTACGGACATTCTTCATTTATTTTTTATCAACTGAGTGACACCTTTTTATGCTACTTGTTTTAGGGCTTTTCCCCATATTTTATCAATATTTATATTTGCCTTTACATATTTATAGACAGCGCCAATCCTACATTACTATTTCTACCCCTTGTTTCCTCCATTGGAAATTTATAGGAAGGCAGCAGTCTTGTTTCATCTTGTTTCATACATCCTAAGCGCAGGATTTTTCTATATATAAACTACCTTGTTTTATGCAGCCTCCAGATCAAACAAACCAAATGGATTTGAGACGTCTAGACATGGTCAGTTTAATATCAACATATCTTCAAAGGGCCCAACAGATACGCAAGTCGGATAATCTGTTCATCTTCTGGGACCCAGAAAAGGGGCGGCAGCACTTTCAAGGATCTTATCCACCTGGATTACAAGGAATATCTCCTTGGCATACAAGCAACAGGGCCTTGCTCCTCCTCAGACTATACAAGCTCACTCTACAAGAGGGATGGCAGTGTCATGGGCGTCCATGGTAAAGGTCCCGGTGGAGGACATATGCAGGACCGCTAGCTGGAATTCCTGTGAGCCTTTTGCTCGGCACTACAAATTGGATGTAGTCGCCACTAGTCCTTCGATGTTTGGGGTGGCGTAGTATTAGCTCCTTTGTTCAATGAATTAAAGTATGGTGAAGCATGGAATTGGGCGGGTTTGTCTTTTCTTTCCCACCCTATAATGTCTTGGGTATATCCCGTAGTGCGCTGACGGGAGGATGACCAGGAAAAACGGAAAATTGTTATCGGTACTCACCGTCATTTTCCTTTCCTGGTCCGTCCTTACGTCAGCACAACTTTACTTCCCTCCCTAAATGGCCTGTCGCCACTACAGAATAGAACGCAAGAGGGAGGGGAGGACCGGGATTTATTACGCTGGAAGAAGGTGGTCCTGAGGGTTAATGAGGGAGAGATAACCCATAGTGTGCTGACATGAGGACGGACCAGGAAAGGAAAATTACGGTGAGCATTGATAACAATCTTCCATTATCTGACCTCCCTTGGAGGGAGTACACAGAAGGTGGCTGGAAATAAGATAAATGTTTGGGAGATCTTTTCAGCAGGGTCTTCTCTAGACATGTGCATGATGAAAAAATGAGTTTTGTTTCGTTAATCTAGTTATTTAGTTTCATTCGTTCAGTTCGTATTTGGGATTCGTATTCAGAATTTGTATTCGGAATTTGTTTTATGTCTTTTTCGAATCTTCTTTGAATTTACCGATTTTTTTCCATTCAAAATGTTCGAATTGCTAAATTATGAATCAGTCGAATCAAAAACATTATACATTTTTTTAATTATTATTAGAATGTGGCAAAGTGAACAAACAAAAGAAAAATCTTCATCAAATGATTACAATGACTCTTTAACCACTTCAATATTATGCACTTAGAACTCTTTCCTACCAGACCAATTTTCAGCTTTCAGTGCTGTTGCAATATGAATGAGAATTGCGCGGCCGTGCGACACTGCACCCAAACAAACTTTTTATCATTTTGTTCCCACAAATAGAGATTTCTTTTGGTGGTATTTGATCACCTCTGCGGTTTTTATTTTTTGTGATATAAACAAAAAAATACCAAAAATTTTGAAAAAAAAATCTCTATTTCTGTCACAAAACTTTGTAAATAAGTACATTTTCTCCATCACTGATGGGCACTGATGAGGCTACACTGACGGGCACTCATCTGGCAGTACTGATTGGCACTGATGAGGTGGCACTGATGATGAGGCACTTATATGCAGCAATGATGAGCACTGTTAGGCGGCACTGATAAGCAGCACTGACGGGCACTGATATGAAACACTGACGGGCACTGATATGCAGCACTGACGGACACTGATAAGCGACACTGATGGGCACTCATAGACGTCACTGATTGGCACTTATAGGCGGCACTGGGCACTGATAGGTGGCACTAATGGGCACTGATAGGTGGGCACTAGTAGGTGGCACTGGTGGGCACTGATATGTGGCACTGGTATGCACTGATAGGGGCACTGGTACACACTGATAGGGGCACTGGTGGGCATATGTACAGAAAGGGGCCCATTCCCTGGTGGTCTATGGTGGCATCTGAAGGTGGCACTAAGTGCCATTCATATTGGGCACTATGCCCCTTACCTGGTGGTCTAGGGTGGTCTCCCTGCTGGTCCAGATCGGCTCCCTGGTGGTCCTGGGTGGGGATATTGCTGGTGGTCCCTGGGCAGGCTCCTTAGTGGTCTAGTGTGGCGATCCAAGGGGGGGCTGTGCTGATAAATCATCAGCACAAACCCTCCCTGTCAGGAGAGCAGCCGATCGGCTCTCCACTACTCAGGTCTGCAGACCGATAAACGGCTTTCCTGTGTTACACTGTGACCAGCCGTGATTGGTCACGGCTGATCACATGGTAAAGTGCTTTGGATGGAAGCACTTTACCGAGATCGGTATTGCGGGGGGTCAGACTGACCTCCCACACCACCGATCGCCGCAATGCGCGCCCCCCGGACACGCGGCGGCTTGTTATCCTGAGGATGTCCTATGATGTCCAGTCAGGATAACTAAACCACTTCCCGGCCGTCATTCTGCATACGGCGGTCGGGAAGTGGTTAAATCACCTGTGGCTTAACAAAAACAGTATTATTTTGAAATGGTACTCTAATAACACCAAACAGTTTTTGATTTCAGCAATATGTGTACAGTTAGAATTCGACTGGAGTTCGATGTAAAATTCAATTCAAATTTCAGTTCCGAATTTCCAAGATTCAGACTAATTTTGTTTCGTTATCCGGAGCATTTGGTAAAATGTGTTTATATTCTAATTTGGGTATTCGGATATATATATATACATTTGTCTGAATATTAGTTTGGAATGAAACAAACTGCGTATGTCCATGGGCGTCCGTAGAAATTTTTCCAGGGGGGGGGCATAATTTCAAGGTCATCCATGCATTGCGCCTTTTTGACAATGTCATAATTACATTATCACGGTCAGAGACTGCAGACGTGATACAGGAGATGGTCAGAGACTGCAGACATGATCCAGGAGATGGTCAGAGACTGCAGACGTGATACAGGAGATGGTCAGAGACTGCAGGCATGATCCAGGAGATGGTCAGAGACTGCAGACGTGATACAGGAGACAGTCAGGGACTGCGGACATGATACAGGAGATGCTCAGAAACTGTAGACATGGTACAGGAGACAGTCAGAGACTGCAGACATGGTACAGGAGACGGTCAGAGACTGCGGACGTAGTACAGGATACGGTCAGAGACTGCGGACATAGTACAGGAGATGGTCAGAGACTGCAAACATAGTACAGGATACAGTCAGAGACTGCGGACATGGAACAGGAGACAGTCAGAGACTGCAGACATAGTACAGGAGACAGTCAGAGACTGCGGACATGGTACAGGAAACGGTCAGAGACTGCATACATGGCCCAAGAGGATAAGGACCTAGTGCGGAACCCCTGATCTGATCCCTGATTCCAGGGGGGGGCAATTGCCCCCCCTTGCCCCTACCTGCGGACGCCCATGCGCATGTCTAGTCTTCTCCTGGGGCTGTTATCCCTGGGAGGCAGCCTGTATACTGAAGAGCTGTTGCTAAGCCTCAGCATGTGCTTGGCTGAGGGCCTGGAGGAACTTGACGGAAAGACATTGCCTGGAGGAAACTACCTTAGGGAGCTGGGCTGAAGAAAGACCCCTTTATAACTGAGTAGTGTCGCATAGAAGCTGGATGGTGACAGCTCTCCTTGGAGATTATGAGTAGGACCTTTGCCTAGGACTCCACTTGTGCTTTGGGGGTTAAATACCAGAGGTTACTGCAAGGACTGGGACTATTCTTACAGAGTCTCAAACTAGCTGGCTACCTCCTCTGTCTCCGACAAAAACTGCTGCTAAAGGATTTGAGCTTGGGAATCTGTCCTCCTGTACCTGTATTTTGAAGTATCCTGACCCTCACCCCTCTCTCTTGTACTGCAATAAATCTACAAAAAGGCATCCCCTTGACTGAGCCTGTGTTTTTCAGTGTGCCTGGAACTGTCTGGGCCCAGCACCCTCTGAACAGGTACAGGAGAACCAGGTCAATTCTAGTGGTCCCTTCCGGGGTAAGCCTTACAAGAGTTGTTGAAATTATTATTTTATTTATAAGGTGTCAAGGTATTATACTGTGCAGAACCTACTGTATATTAATGAGTGCAAATTACAAACTTCAGGACATAGCATGACAGAGGAGAAAATAGGTTCTAAATGGGCTTTTAAGTGGTGGAGGGCTTTGGATACAATAGACAAGAGAGATGGCAGCGACTGGAGGTAATGGCTGTTGGGTACAGTAGATACAATAGGCAAGGGCAATAACAGTGGCAGGAGGAGATGGAGGTTGGGTAAACTAGATATAGCAGGAAAGAGCATTGGCAGTGGCTGGAGGTGATGGCAGGTAGGTAAACTAGATACAGCAGGGAAGGAAGATGGATGATGGTGATGGTGATTGGGTACACTGGATTCAATAGGGAAGGCAAATGGAAGCGGATGGAGGTAACACTTTTTGTATACACTAGATGCAATATGTAGGAAACATGGCACTGGTCAAAAGTAATGGCCTTGGCTACACGAGATACAACAAGTAAGGGAGATGGCAGTTGGATACACTAGATACAATTGGGAAGAGAGATGGCAGTGGATGGAGGTGGCAATGGATATTTGGAAACACTAGATTTAACAGGTAAAAGAGATAGCAGTGGCCAGATATGATGGCATTGGCTACACTAGATACAATAGGGAAGTTGGGTATTCTAGATAGGTAAGGGAGACAGCAGGGGATAAAGATAATGGTGGCTGGTTACACTAGATACAATAGAGAAGAGCAATGGCAGTGACCAGAGGTGACAGTGGTTGGGTACAGCAGACACAATAGGAAAAGGGAAAAGGCAATGGCTGGAGGTAATGTTGTTTGGGTACACTAGATGCAATAGGAAAGTCTGGTGGCAAAGACCAGAGATGATGGGATTTGGGTACACTAGATACAGTAGGGAAGGGAGGTGGAAGTAAATGAAGGTGACAGCATTTGGATACACAAGATACCACAAGCCAAGATAGATGGCAGTGGCTGGAGGTGTTAACAGTTAGATACAATATGGGAGGGATATGGTAGGTTGGGTACAGCAGGGAAATGATTTGGCAGTTGTTGGAGGAAATGCCAACACTAGCTGCAATAGTGAAGAGAGAGTGCATTGGCAGGGTTTTGACAGTTGGATATAGGTAGATAGCAGTAGGTGGAGGCAGGGCTGGCCCAAGACATTGTGCTGCCTGGGTCCAAGAATGAAATGCTGCCCCCCCCCAAAAAAAAAAAAAAATCACGTCCACCAAAAGGCCCCCACATCAATTATTTTATATCATGATAATTAAAACTAAAATTAAATGTATCAGGAAGTCAGATTTACATGCAACAGCAGCTTGTCTATATGAAAAATGATATAACATGTATTATGACCTATATTGTGTTAAATTTCAAGGGGTGGGTTAGGGCAGTATAGGGGCAGGCTAGGGCAGTATAGGGGCAGGCTAGGGCAGTATATGGACAGGCTAGGGTAGTATATGGACATGCTAGGGTAGTATAGGGACTGGCTAGGGTAGTATGTAGATAGGCTAGGGTAGTTTATGGAAAGGCTAGGGTAGTAAATGGTCACGCTAGGGTAGTATATAGACAGGCTAGGGTAGTATATAGACAGGCTAGGGTAGTATATGGACAGGCTAGGGTAGTATATAGACAGGCTAGGGTAGTATATAGACAGGCTAGGGTAGTATATGGACAGGCTAGGGTAGTATATGGACAGGCTAGGGTAGTATATAGACAGGCTAGGGTAGTATATAGACAGGCTAGGGTAGTATATGGACAGGCTAGGGTAGTATAGGGATGGGCTAGGGTAGTATATGGACAGGCTAGGGTAGTAAATGGGCAGGTTGGGTAGTAAATGGGCACACTAGAGTAGTATATAGACAGGCAAGGGTAGTATATGGACAGGCTAGGCTAGTATATGGACAGACTAGTGCAATATATGGGTAGGGGGAGCGGCCTGGGGGAGCACACAAAACTGCTAGAAAAAAAATCTTGGTTGTCAATTTGCTGGGTAAATAGAAGAGAAAACGAGGCGGCCGTGGTTCAGTTTGCTGCCCCCCTCAAAGTGCTGCCTGGGTCCCATGGACCCACTGGGACCCATGGTAGGGCCGGCCCTGGGTGGAGGTGATGTCAGTTGTATACCCTAGATACAATGGGGAAGGGAGATGGCAGTGGATTGCAGTGATGGTAGTTGAATACACTAGATACAATAGGCAAGAAGAAGGGCATTGGCTGAAAGTGATGGTAGATGGGTACGGTAGATACAAAAGGAAAGGGAGATGGCAGTGGATAGAAGTGATGGTGGTTGGATACACTACATACAATAGGGAAGAGGCAGGGCATTTGCTGGAAGTGATGGCAGTTGGGTACACTAGATATAATAGGGAAGGAAGATGGTAGTGGGTGGAGGTGATGGCAGTTGGATACACTATATATAATAGGGAAGTGGGAGGGTAGTGGCTGGAAGTTATGGCACTTAGGTACACTAGATACAATATGGGAGGGAGCTGGAAGTGTATAGAGGGGGTGGATGAAGGTGATGGAAGCTGGGTACACTAAACAAAAAGTGCCTTGGGTGAAGGTGATTGTATTAGGAAAACTCTATATAGTAGGGAGGGAAGATGAGAGTGGTTGAAGGTGGTATAAGTTGGATGCACTAGGTATAGCATCTGACAGCTGACAGTAAGGGATTTTTAAATGTGTGGAAGAAGGAGATATGCCAAAAAGGAAGAAGAAGAGAATTCCAGGCCCTAGAAATATATATATTTTTTTTAATGTACATGGGGTGAGGTCAAGGGGTCAGTGGCAGAGTAGATAAGTTGGTTTGGGAAGTTTTTGCAAATGAAACAGAAAAAGATAAAAAAGTTAAAAGCTGAAAAAAATATCTGCCCATATTTAGGTAGTCCTTTGATGGGATCGAACTCCCTGTGATCCTCTCCTGATACTTTAAGTGGAGCAATCGAGGTACTACTCAGGATTCCATCTTCTCCACAGAAGAGTGAATAATTGAGACCTTTCTGCAAGTTAGAAAATCTTGCAGGCTTTGCTATCACAGTGCAGAATTGGACCAAAAATCAGGTCAGAAACGTCTCTTGAATTTTTGGAACCACCAACTTTTGGGATTGAGGAGACCTTCTCCTCCGTCTGACCTGATGGGTGATTCGGGAGGTCTCAGTATACAGCTTAGCTATCAATCTGCTGACGGTGTTTTAATATTTTGTCTACACAACCGCTGTAATATCAGTATTTTTTGGATTATAATAAATGTATCAATGTGGAAGCTGAAAATGATTGTCTCTCTTCTTTTTGCCTCCACTATATCTGGGATTCAACTAAGGACACATTTTATGTTTCTATACTTATTAAATCATGCCACGGATGGCAACGAGGTCAATTTATTATTTCATACAATAGCCAGCAATAAGACAGGTGTATTTTACTATGTTATAAAATATCACATTGAATTCATTACTTTCTCAGAGCAATATACGTTTGCAATCTATCTCCCCCTGTCCAAGGCTAACAAACACATTTTATAGCAGAGGTGGAATCAGTAAAAGGACGTCAGTGATTTAATGGTATTAGATATTTATTTCACTTGTTGGTAGAGTAACTCTTCCTCTATAGTAACCCTTCCTTTATAGTAACTCTTCCTCTATAGTGACTCTTCCTCTATAGTAACCCTTCCTCTATAGTAACGCTTCCTCTATAGTAACCCTTCCTCTATAGTGACTCTTCCTCTATAGTAACTCTTCCTCTATAGTAACCCTTCCTCTATAGTAACCCTTCCTCTATAGTGACTCTTCCTCTATAGTGACTCTTCCTCTATAGTGACTCTTCCTCTATAGTAACCCTTCCTCTATAGTGATTCTTCCTCTATAGTAACTCTTCCTCTATAGTAACTCTTCCTCTATAGTAACCCTTCCTCTATAGTAACTCTTCCTCTATAGTGACTCTTCCTCTATAGTAACTCTTCCTCTATAGTGACTCTTCCTCTATAGTAACGCTTCCTCTACAGGTATAGTAACTCTTCCTCTATAGTAACCCTTCCTCTATAGTAACTCTTCCTCTATAGTGACTCTTCCTCTATAGTAACCCTTCCTCTATAGTGACTCTTCCTCTATAGTAACCCTTCCTCTATAGTAACTCTTCCTCTATAGTAACCCTTCCTCTATAGTGACTCTTCCTCTATAGTAACGCTTCCTCTATAATAACCCTTCCTCTATAGTAACTCTTCCTCTATAGTGACTCTTCCTCTATAGTAACGCTTCCTCTATAGTAACCCTTCCTCTATAGAAACCCTTCCTCTATAGTAACTCTTCCTCTATAGTGACTCTTCCTCTATAGTAACTCTTCCTCTATAGTGACTCTTCCTCTATAGTGACTCTTCCTCTATAGTAACTCTTCCTCTATAGTGACTCTTCCTCTATAGTAACTCTTCCTCTATAGTAACCCTTCCTCTATAGTGACTCTTCCTCTATAGTAACCCTTCCTCTATAGTAACCCTTCCTCTATAGTAAATCTTCCTCTATAGTAACCCTTCCTCTATAGTAAATCTTCCTCTATAGTAACCCTTCCTCTATAGTAAATCTTCCTCTATAGTAACTCTTCCTCTATAGTAACCCTTCCTCTATAGTAACTCTTCCTCTATAGAAACCCTTCCTCTATAGTGACTCTTCCTCTATAGTGACTCTTCCTCTATAGTAACTCTTCCTCTATAGTGACTCTTCCTCTATAGTGACTCTTCCTCTATAGTAACCCTTCCTCTATAGTGACTCTTCCTCTATTGTAACTCTTTCTCTATAGTAACTCTTCCTCTATAGTGACTCTTCCTCTATTGTAACTCTTCCTCTACAGTGACTCTGCCTCTATAGTGACTCTTCCTCTATAGTGACTCTTCCTCTATAGTAACGCTTCCTCTATAGTAACGCTTCCTCTATAGTAACCCTTCCTCTATAGTAACTCTTCCTCTATAGTAACCCTTCCTCTATAGTGACTCTTCCTCTATAGTAACCCTTCCTCTATAGTAAATCTTCCTCTATAGTAACCCTTCCTCTATAGTAACCCTTCCTCTATAGTAACCCTTCCTCTATGGTAACTCTTCCTCTATAGTAACCCTTCCTCTATAGTTGTAACAATGTGAGGATGTATCCCTGTGCTACTATGGTCGCACACTGGAGACAGGACTAGGTTGCTGCTGTGCCTAATATCTGACAATATATATGGTTATCTAAGGATGAGGATGGTACTGCGCAGCCTATACCAGTGTGTAAGTAAAAGAACCTTGCCCCTAGTGGTTCTAGGATGTATTGCCACACTATTTCACTGTTAGTAGTTAAATAGGTAAAAAAACGAAGTGTACAATGCACCTTGCTGATTTTGCCTGGGCGATACTAGACAGGTGTATACATACTCATGATAATAAAACAAGGATATAATATATATAATATTACCGAGATAAAAAGTAGTAAATGCAAAATTCAATAAAATCTGAATGACTGTGATATTGTGATAAGATAAATAAATTATAGCAAGATAGTGAATAAAAGTAAAAATAAATATCAAGTGGAAAATCAAATATAGTCCTTTATAATAGAGTGGTAAAAGTGACAAATGAGTGACTTGTGCTCCAAAGTTCATAAAACGATTCGTGCTCCAAACAATGGTGTGGGAAGCCTCTTTGTGCAGGGGGGTGGTTAATCACCCCAAAAAGGATTC
>BLSH010558344.1:275766-295406 GCA_018402905.1 Glandirana rugosa
GATATCTCCTTCTCAGTGATATCTCCTTCCCAATGATATCTCCTTCCCAATGATATCTCCTTCTCAGTGATATCTCTTCCTCTATAGTAACCCTTCCTCTATAGTAACCCTTCCTCTATAGTGACTCTTCCTCTATAGTAACCCTTCCTCTATAGTAACCCTTCCTCTATAGTAACCCTTCCTCTATTCTAACCCTTCCTCTATAGTGACTCTTCCTCTATAGTGACTCTTCCTCTATAGTAACCCTTCCTCTATAGTGACTCTTCCTCTATAGTGACTCTTCCTCTATAGTGACTCTTCCTCTATAGTGACTCTTCCTCTATAGTAACCCTTCCTCTATAGTGACTCTTCCTCTATAGTAACCCTTCCTCTATAGTGACTCTTCCTCTATAGTAACCCTTCCTCTATAGTGACCCTTCCTCTATAGTAACCCTTCCTCTATAGTAACCCTTCCTCTATAGTAACCCTTCCTCTATTCTAACCCTTCCTCTATAGTGACTCTTCCTCTATAGTGACTCTTCCTCTATAGTAACCCTTCCTCTATAGTAACCCTTCCTCTATAGTGACTCTTCCTCTATAGTAACCCTTCCTCTATAGTGACCCTTCCTCTATAGTGACTCTTCCTCTATAGTGACTCTTCCTCTATAGTGACTCTTCCTCTATAGTAACGCTTCCTCTATAGTAACTCTTCCTCTATTCTAACCCTTCCTCTATAGTAACTCTTCTTCTATAGTGACTCTTCCTCTATAGTAACTCTTCTTCTTCTTTTTCATTGCAGGTAAATAATGTATTCCAAGCAGAATCAACGTGCCGTCAATTAGTTGTTGATGAAGGATGGGTGGAGGCTGTCCGACATTGCCAGAAGTCTATGGAATGCTGATGGAGATGACACCTTTGACAAGAGCAATGTCTTGTCATTGGTGACTCTTGTCAACAGTGTTGTCTCTGCAAACATTCTGTAGCCTTCTGTGGATGTTGGAGAGCCTGCACCCCTCCTTCATTAGGAACTCAATGACAGCACATTTCCAGCATATTTCCTCTACCAGGCAGGAGCTGTCTGACTTGTGTCCATAGACTCTCTGCAATCTCTAATAAGATCAAACCCCCACAATTCTCCAATAGTAGCCAAATACTATGTGATCTAGGTCACGCAAGGGAGCACTTTTTTCATATTGTTAAATTCCGAATACTGACCTAAATTGAAGATGAAATTATTTGAACCAGATTCTTCACCAGTATAAAGCAATGTCCACATCCCACTTTGAAAACAAACAAGTAGATAGATAGTGACTGCCTGGACCGGCCGTCTATATCAGGGATTTTTTTTGGATTCATTGTTTTTTATTAAGTTTTCTGCACATTACAGAGACAAGTAACATAGTTGAGAAGAAAAAGGCAGTATAGGTGTGCTGTAGATTATAACATATAACATCTTCAAATGGTATCATGATACATGGCAGTAGCTATTGGTTGTGCACACAGTAGGGCACCAGCAGACCACACTTGACTGTAAGGTTTGTCTCGAACGGCCAGCCCACCCCTCAGCCCCGGCACCCCAACATGGGATCACACTGTGCCCGGAGGGCCGAGGAGCGCCCCGGCAGCCCTCGTTACATGCACCAATCATGCAGTTCCTAGGTGTGTTATGGGAGGGGTTTTGATTGATGATATAGCGGTTCAAGATGAAGCTTGTTTGGTGACTCAGTGTGGGCTAGTGTATCCCAGTGCACGCTCAACCACAAGGTGTATACAACATAAGCTACTAATCATTAGCTGTGAAGTTCAAAGCCAGGGATGAGCCTGGAAAAGAGAAAAATAAACAAACAAACATTGATAAACCACTGCTGGGTGTTCCATATGCTTTCGGATCTGATTCGAGATAAGTAGTCCCCACTGTTGACTTGTAGGTCTTGCTGGGCTTCTGAGGGGTGAAGACTGAGGCTGTATGTAGTGGGGGAGGACTGGAAGTCACATCTGGAATATGTTATAAAGGGGTGCTTCTTTGGTCCTTAATCCAGGGTTCCCAAGATTTGATACATTTTGAGGTTGTGAGGTTGGCTCTAGCGAATGCTGCTTCCATCTTATAGCGCAAGTTTAATAAGTTGATGAGATCCAAGGAGGTAGGAGGTTGGTCTGATTTCCATTTTTTGGCGATTGCTAATCGCGCGGCAATCAAGACGTGTGTGGCAAGAACATGCACATGGCCAGGCCAGGTGGGGATTGACAGACCTATAAGGAGGTCCAGAGAGGACATTGAGGTCGTATATCAGGGATTGTTAAGGACACTCTTGATACAGTGAGCAATAAAGCCAAGTATGTTAAAAAAGTAGAACATTTATTGACAGCATTATGTTAAAACATGAGTCATTACTCATTCTATTGATACATAAGAACGTGAGCGCGAAGTACAGGAGAATATGCCGACATTTCGCAGATCTCTGCTTCAAGGGTAACTCTGTACTTCCAAGTTCTAATGCAGATAAGGATCATCATTATTACACAATTATTACAATATTTTATAACTGTCATTTTTATAGTACAATACAATACATTGCTCACCAAGTAAAATTTACTATAGGATGCATCCAATTCCCATCCTCACAGCATCAGGGCAAACGTCCGGGACTGAGAGGCAGCAGTGCCAGAATTGCATGCCAGGTCCGGTGGATACTGGATCGAGACATATACACGGGGGCCCTGATATTAGGTGGTAAGGACTCCCAACAGGGGAGGATTCCAATGGCACCCAGCCACCAATCTCCCGTTTGCCAGCGGAGGGGCTCACCTACAAATACATACTGTCATGGTCACTAAAATGTATATAAACGATAGGTATTCCCGCCGGTACCAGGGCCATCCACATGGCTCCTGGCATGGTGCTATGCAAAAATCAGACAGTCCACAGTGTCATCTATTCAACCAGTAATTACTTTCAAGTATATGTGGAGGCCACAACAACGCCGGCAGACCGCCGCTGAGAGACTGGCATACTGAACGCCGACCGCCTCATGTTATGTTCTGGTTCCACTGGAAGTGACGAAGCTGGCGCAGCTTCCTGACTTCACTTTTGGTGCAGGCGCCATCATAAGGACTGGAAAACGGACAGCCACACCAGGCCGGGGGCGGTACTGAACGCATCTCCACTCCCTCCCATCCAAATGAAAAGGGATGGGGAGTGGAGGGGCCCTGAAATGACCACCTCCACATATCAGGGGCGCCCGAGTGCCCACCAATGGACACGTCCCCGACAACCACCCATAGTCATGGCGAGGGGAGCGGAAGCATCCAAACACAACCAAACCAAAATACAATTGCCCATTATAAAAAATATAAATATAGCTTAATGTACAAATTCAATAATACATAATAGTCTATCCTATTCGCAACAAATAAAAGACGTAAGTTGCTGGCACTACTACATATGGGGTTATACCTACATATAACAGTTCCAAAAATACCACCTCCTCTGAGCACACATGATCTGTAGCTCAGAGAAATGGTTTATACGAAAGAGAGGTATTGAGGCCAGGAGGCTCAGTGGCCCTTTGATTATAGATCCACTTTGATTCTACTCTAAGAATTTGTTGGTCAATATCCCCCCCACGTGGGTTAAGGGGGACGTGGGCCAAAACAAAAAACAAAATCACCATGGGGTCATAACTGTGATACAAACCCACATGCTTATCGAACGGCGTATACAGTAGACACGCATAAATGTAATACAGTTGGTCCTGTATGCATCTCGCTAGGGTTCTTTCGTTTTTTCCTATGTAGAAGGCCCCACAGACGCAATTCGCCACGTAGACCACTCCCTCTGTAAGGCAAGTGGAATGCATGCGTTGTCTGTGAAGACCTCCCCTGGGCAAAGGATAACACAAGCCCTCCCTGATTCATGGGCAGTATTCACACTCGCCGCAAGGGAACGTTCCACGCCAACCCACTGCTACCTCCCAGCTGATCCCTCGCTCATGCGCTCAGAATGCTAGGTATCGCAGCCGCCGTCAGGTAAAGGCGGTTTGCGATAACTAACCACATTGCCGCCGTCTCGCTGCGTCGGGCAGTCGGCAAGTGGTTAAACTGCCTGGTTCATTCCTTCCGTGCCTTTGCCTTGGTCAAACACATCTGGAGACTCTCTACCGTCTTCCTGTAGAAGACTTGCCTGGCTGATGTCCCGTCTGGTTTCTGATCCGGTCTGCTGCCTCTGACTACGCTGATCTCTGGCTTCCTTATTTACTGGCTTGTTCTGACTACCGGCTTTGGCTACCGAACCCCGGCTATGTTTTGACTACGTTTACTATTTGTACCATTTTTACCATTTTATTAAAAGGTGTGATGTGCACTGCATTTCCTGTCTCTGTCTGATTCATGGTTCCTGACAGAAACCTGCTTCCTCTTGCTAATTCCTGGTTTATGAAAAGCCAAGAACTCAAATATAAGAAAGACAAGTCCATCCTTAGAGTATGAGAAAATAAAAACAGGAAGATGTTGGCTATGAAGGAATATGGCTTTCAAAAATCACCATTACTTTTTTTTTATTATTATTTGGATGTAGTTGGAAAGGTTAGAACCTCTCTCATATTTTAACCAATGTGTCTTCACAGAAGAGATCCACCCTCACCAAGGCATAAAGTGTTGGGAAATTTACATTTTACTGGTGTCACCAACCTATAATAAAGAGGGAATTTCCTCTAACTATGGAGAACATTCCTCGTCTTATTGTCTCTCTAGAGGGAAGAGAAGAGAAATCTCCCACCAACACATGGACAAAAAAAACTGTAAAAAAGGAAATCTATCCATAAAAAGAAGTTTTGGTTGGTGGTATACTGTAATTGCTTTACTTGTTTTCTTTGCTCCTGTTGTTTGTTTGATTTTCTGGTTCTGTACGTTTCCTTTTTTTTTCTTCTATTTTTCTAAGCTTTACTGCTCTTTAATTGCCTTTGAACACATGGAAAATGACTGGATTCAGAGTTGGCATTTCGTCTTACTCCATTAACTTTTTACTTTGGATCTGGAATGTATTTGTAAGAACTGTATTAAAGGTTGTGAGTACATCTAGAAGGAACCCATTTTCGCTAACAAAAAAAAATAGAAATAATAAGAATTATTAAAAGCAGTAAAAGCAGACATGTTATTTTTTCAACACTTGTGGTTAAATTGGGCCCAACCATGAAGAGAGATTGGGGAAGTGTCAACGTCACTTCTTTTTACTCTTCAGAGCCTCTGTATGAAACTACATGTAGCACCCTCCTAGTATAAGAAGCTAGGTAAATTAAGTTCTATCTCCTTCTGTAATCAAGGGAGCAGTAATTGGTTGGCTCTGACTGTTCAGGGTTTGATTGCTCCTTCCAGCCTCTGAAAGAAGCTTCCTGAGTTTAAGGTGGGACATCCAAACAACCAGCCTAAATATTTATCAGGTTCTAGCCAATCCCTGGAGAGGAGTGTCCAGGGGGGGGGGGGCTGGAATGGTGATAAATAGTTAGAGGCACTGGAGGGCTGGGTTCCAGAGCCTGAGAGAATGTGCAGCTTATCTTGAGGCCTTGGTGGTGTCAGGACTGAGGGCTTGGATGGACTTTGCTAGAAGTTGATTGTAGAACCTCACCACATTGGATTTGGACTGGAGAAAGACTATCTCACTCACTGGGGCGTGTTTGGGGCAAGCTAGAAGTTGGTAGCCATCCTGGGGAATTGTGAGTAAAGACCCTAAAATGATCTCTGTGACTGTGTAGTATTCTGGAGATTGCACTGGGTACCAGGAGTTGTGTATTGGTACAAGGTAACCAGATGCCAAAGAGACTTGCCCCATGGTCTTCAGCTGCAAGGATTTAGGCTGTCTATCACCCACAAATATTTAAGGAGAAGATTGTCCTCTCCTTTCTCCAATTATTTTGGAGTATCCCATGCCCTAACCCCCTCTTCTGGTAAGGTTTTCTGCTAAAAAAAATCTTAAAAAGACATCCCCTAGGCTGTATTTTTGGAGGCAGTGTGAATGGACTGGTGCTTGTGGGCAGCCTTTGTACTTTTGGGGAAAGACCAGTTGTTACCAGGGCGGGCCCCTTTAGGGGTAGCGCTTTATACAATTTCCATCATGCAGTGTGAATTTTTTCCATTAATGGGCATGAATGGGAGCTGGAATCTGGCAGATGTGAATGGACTTGATGGACCGGGAGAATGATATGATGAGGAAGGCCTCTTACACCCAGCAGTGTATTCAGATTTTGTGCTGCCCTAGGCCTGACTAAACTCGTGCACCCCTCTAATTTAAATATGAGGCACCCCTTCCTGTTTCCTGACCTGGCTTGAAATTTTCCAGGTGGGACACTAGTTTTGAGGGTTTTGGGGGGGGGGGGCAATGGATTCCCCTTATTTGCAGAGATTTCCTCACACTTCCTGTTTGGCTATGGTGCAGCACAACAACTCATTAGTTGGGGTCTGCCGCCTGGGCCCCTCGGGACACCCATGTCCCCTACATATGTATGGGCTACCCCTCCTGATGGCGGCCCTCCCAGGCCAATCTGCCCCATAGGACTGGCGCTACACTAAGTGTAGCGCAAGGCGACTGGGACTCTTTTCGTGCTGCCCCCCTGCAAAGTGCCGCCCTAGGCCTGGGCCTTTTCGCCCTAGGCCAAGATACAGCGTTGCTTACACCTCTGACACGTGGCCCCTGGTAATATGAACAGGAGGCACAGTTCAGAGTGCAGAGTGGCATGAGCAGATGTCCATGCCAGGAAAGAGAAGTATTCTGTGGTCTTCAGTGAAGCAGCTGAGCTGGCAGGCAGCTGGTAGGCAGCAGACAGAAGCAGACTGGTGCTGGCAACAGCAGACAGGTGAGGCATGTGCTGGTAGCAGACTGTAGATCAGCAGGTATAGCAGAATGGCAGGCAAGTACCGGAAGAGTAACGGGGCCAGGCAGGCAGGGTCATACACTAGCTGAGCAGATCATATGCAGAGGCAAAGGCAGGGGTGAGGTCAGGGTACAAGCCAGGTCTGGAAATGATCGGCAAAACAGAAGCAAATGGAGCACACAGAAGCGGTGGTCAGAGGTCAATGCAGGTGGAGTTCAGGATGTTGTCAGGCAAGCCAAGTCAGCAACTGGAGTCAAGATGCAGCATCACAGGTGACAGGATACACAGAAGGCTGAAGACAAAGCAGCACTGATCCTGTGCACTGGCTCAGTTAAATAGCCCGTTTGGCACCAACATCTGTCACAAGTGTGCATGAGTATGTGCCCAATTGCTACATCCATGAGAAGGAACATGGATTAGCCTGTGAAGAAGCACAGTCCATACAGAGGAGCAATTTAGTCTACTGGCATGTTTTTCCTGACAAATGGTTGGTGGGACAGACCAGGAGGCTCCTGACCTGTCAATAATGGTGTAAAGTCATGGTGGGCAGGGCAGACCTAGAATCTCCTGCACTGTCAATCATGGTGTTATGTCATAGTGGGTGACACTGACTGGGAGTCTTCTGGCCTGTCAATCATGGTGTTATGGCATGGTGGACGGGACAGAACAGGAGTCTCCTGACCTGTCAATCATGGTGTTATGTCATGGTGGGTGGGATAGACCAAGAGTCTCATAGACTGTCAATCATGGTGTTATGTCATGGTGGGTGGGACTGATTAGGATCCTCCTGGCCTGTCAATCATGGTGTTATGACATGTCGAGTGGGACAGACCTAGAATCTCCTGGCCTGTCAATCCTTGCATTATGTCATGGCGAGTGGGACAGACCTAGAGTCTCCTGGACTTTCAATCGTGGCATTATGTCATGGCGAGTGGGACAGACCTAGGGTCTCCTGGACTGTCAATCATGGCATTATGTCATGGCGAGTGGGACAGACCTAGGGTCTCCTGGACTGTCAATCATGGGGTTATGTCATCCTGGGTCGGACAAACCTGGAATAACCTGACCTGTGAATCAATGTGTTATGTCATGGTGGGTGGGACTGACTGGGATCCTCCTGATTTGTCAATCATGGCATTATGTCACGGCAAGAGGGACAGACCTAGAGTCTCCTGGTCTGTCAATCATTTCATTATGTCATGGTGAGTGGGGCAGACATAAAGTCTCTTGGCCTGTCAATCATGGCATTATGTCATGGCGAGTGGGACAGACCTAGGGTCTCCTGGACTGTCAATCATGGGGTTATGTCATCGTGGGTCGGACAAACCTGGAATAACCTGACCTGTGAATCATGGTGTTATGTCATTGTGGGTGGGACTTACTGGGATCCTCCTGGCCTGTCAATCATGGCGTTATGTCATGGCGAATGGGACAGACCTAGAGTCTCCTGGCCTGTCAATCATGGGGTTATGTCATTGTGGGTGGCACAGACCTGGAATAACCTGGCCTGTCAATCATGGTATTACATCTTGGGGGGGCTGAACATATCAAGGGTTGCAGAGTGCAGAGTTGAGTTCCCTGTTACCTGAAAATGCCAGAATATAAAAGTGTATTGATAGCAAAAAACGTTTAAAGTTTTGGATAGGGTAGGAGAAAGGTTAAACCTCCCGTCAATGTATGTTTTCCTGTCTGCGTACCATTGGAGAGATTTCCATTTCCTTCCTGTCCCAGAGTTGCAACAGGAATTGAGACGAAATGTAGACATGTGCAATCCGTTTCGTTCTGAATCTGTTTTTAATCGAATTTCAACAAATTCAGAAATATCCGAAATAACGAAAACCCATTTAACTAATTTTTCCAAATATTCATAAATTCAAATATTCGAAAATTCGTAAATTCAAAAATCCGAAAAGCTAACTAATAATAACCTAACTAATATTAACTATTAAATTATAGGTGTTGGAATTTCCTTTCAAATGTGGCTGTCAGTGAACGTAATGAATACAAATTTATCCTTTCTTTTTTTTTGGTTGAACTGGATGGACTTGTGTCTTTTTTCAACCTGACTAACTATGTAACTATGTATCCAAAGTCAAGAATTATCCGAAATAACGAATGCCGTATCTAAACAATTGGAACGTAACAAATTAATAATAATAAATAACAATAAAAATAATAACTTTTTATTTTTATTATATATTATTGATTCCTTCTATTCCATTTGTTTAGATGCGGCATTCGTTATTTCGGATAATTCGTAACTTCGGATAAATTTGCATTCGTCACGTTCACTAACAGCCAAATTTGAAAGGAAATTCCAATACCTATAATTTAATAGTTAGTTATTATTAGTTAGTGGACAGAGGATCTAAGGCTTCCCTACTATATAGAAATATATATAAAAAAAAAAAAGTTATGGGCAACAATGCTAAGGGTAAAGGATATGGGGTCTTTATAACAACGTACATTATTATTATATTTATTATACAGGATTTATATAGCGCCAACAGTTTGCGCAGCGCTTTACAAAATGAAGGCAGACAGTACAGTTACATCACAATTTGGTACAAGAGGAATCAGAGGGCCCTGCTCGTTAGAGCTTACAATCTGAAGCGTCGTACACACGGGACGACGATCGCACGTACGATGGTCTCAAATCGTATGTTGGCTGTTGTCAGGGGAGGGCTGGCAGCCTTAGGCCTGGGGGCAAGTCCAGTCAAGTGGCCCATTGAACCACAGAATCAGATCACCATCCATGTCCACCTGGTTTTATAACGGATATTGATGTTATGAAGCAAGACAAATATGATACAATGTGGTAACATAATTTAATGTTAATAGCAACAAAGGAGGATTAACAAAAATAATGCATCAATGTAGCCTCACCACCCACCAATGCAGCCTCACCAGTGTCCACCAATGCAGCCTCACCAGTGCCCACCAATGCAGCCTCACCAGTGCCCATCAGTGCAGCCTCACCAGTGTCCACCAATGCAACCTCACCAGTGCCCACCAATGCAGCCTCACCAGAGCCCACCAATGCAGCCTCTCCAATGCCCCCCCTTTGCCTGCAGTTAGTTGGTGGCTGCGCCCCTAGCCCCTACTTCCTTCCTCCACAAGAAGAAAAAAGGTTGAGCGGCCGTCAGCTATTTTGAATGTAAGCCCTCTCCTGGCTGTTGTATCTAGCATACTGACTGCACTACACGATCGTACGACCAAAGAAAGGATGTTCAGGTGCATGTAATTAGCATCCGGCCGTTCCTGACTTCTGAGCATGCGTGTTTTGCACAATACAACTTGTTGTACCAACTTCTCTGTACACACGATACAACGGTCGTATGCTTATATACAACTCCCGTTGTACGACCGTCGTATGTCGGCTGTTCTAATCGCGCATACGAACGATTGATTTCGGATACAACGGTCGTTCGTACGACCTGTTGTATACGATCGTCGTCCCGTGTGTACGAGGCTTAAGAGGGAGGGTCAATTGATACAAAAGGTAATAGCTGTGGGGGATGCGCTGATGTAGAAAGTAAGACATTGTATTAGACCAGCCTTTCTCAAGCTTTTCAACATTGAAAAACCCTTGAAATTATTCTCCGGTCTCGAAAATGAAAGATCTACAACTCATGATACATTGGTGTGATGGTCAATGGGAAGAATGCTCCTTACACTTGTGGTCATTGGGAAGAATTACCCCTTACAGATAGCTAAAAAGATCAATGATGTCATTGGGAATTTATCTGAGAGGTAGAAATTGACCATTGCACAAGGAACCCCTAGCAACCTCTGAAGGAACCCTAGGGTTTCATGGAACCCTGGTTGAGAAACCCTGTATTAGATAGAAGCAGGATAGGCTTTAAAGAGAAAGGTTTTCAGGGATCGTCTAAAGATGGATAGATTAGGAGACAGTCGGACAGATTGGGGCGGGGAGTTCCAAAGGATGGGAGAAGCTCTGGAGAAATCCTGGAGGCGAGCATGGGAGGAGGTGACAAGAGAGCTAGAGAGCAGGAGGTCTTGGGAGGACCAAAGAGGGCGGCTTGGTTGGTATTTTGAGACCGGGTTAGAGATGTAGCTGGGGGCAGAGTTGTGGATGGTGAATGTTCCTGACCTCGCCCACCCTCCGTAGGTACAAACCTACCTTGATCTGACGGGTGCGGTACTACTGTTTTTTTGTTAGTTTTTTTTCTTTAGTATGATCAATAATGCTATTGGACGTCTTGTACAAAAAAAAAACAACTAAATTAACGAGGCTCGAAAAAGTGAAGGTGAAAGACATGAAAGTGTGCGGCACCGATCGATGCAGACTCATCATATTCCCTGGGAACAACAACAATGTATGAGGAGCTTCAGGTGTTCTACAAAAAAAAAAAACAATTTATAATCGCAAAACAAAAATCAGTAGATGTACAAAATACATCTACAAAAATATCTTTATTCGAGTGATTGCACCTCAACGCCCTGACACACAATTAAAAACAATTAATTATTCATTCTTTTAAGATATTTACAAAAATATATTTGTACAATCTACTCACTTGCCGACCGCCCTATAGCCCTCTATAATATAACTGCTACAGGGTGGCCGCACTGTGCAGGATCACACATATATACGCGATTCTGAACTTCCGGTATTGGGCGCGAGTTAGCGCACCGCCAGCGGCTCGCTCCTGCTGTGATTCTACACAGTGGGACCCGCGGACCTGATGTCCACCGGCACCCGCTGATCGTTCCATACAGAGGCAGATCACAGATCGGTCAGGAAGGAATACATATACATGCGATTCTGAACTTCCGGGTATCGGGTGCGAGTTAGCGCGCTGCCAGCGGCTCGCTCCTGCTGTGATTCTACACAGTGGGACCCGCAGACCTGATGTCCACCGGCACCTGCTGATCGTTCCATACAGCGGTAGATCGCAGATCTGTCAGGAAGGAAGACATATATATATATGCGATTCTGAACTTCCGGGTATCGGGTGCGAGTTAGCGCCCCACCTGCGGCTCGCTCCTGCTGTGATTCTACACAGTGGGACCAGAGGACCTGATGTCCACCGGCACCTGCTGATCATTCCATACCGATGCAGAACGCAGATCTGTTAGGAAGGAAGACACATATATACGTGATTCTGAACTTCCGGGTATCGGGCGTGAGTTAGGTCCCCGCCTGTGTTGCCTGCTCCTGCTGTGATTCTACACAGTGGGACCAGAGGACCTGATGTCTACCGGCACCCGCTGATCGTTCTGTACAGAGGCAGATCACAGATCGGCCAGGAAGGAATACATATACATGCGTTTCTGAACTTCCGGGTATCGGGCGTGAGTAAGCGCGCCACCAGCGGCTCGCTCCTGCTGTGGTTCTACACAGTGGGTCCCGCGGACCTGATGTCCACTGGCACCCGCTGATCATTCCGTACAGAGGCAGATCACAGATCGGTCAGGAAGGAATACATATACATGCGATTCTGAACTTCCGGGTATCGGGCGCGAGTTAGCGCGCCGCCAGCGGCTCGCTCCTGCTGTGGTTCTACACAGTGGGACCCGCGGACCTGATGTCCACCGGCGCCCGCTGATTGTTCCGTACAAAGGCAGAGCACAGATCGGTCAGGAAGGAATACATATATATGCCATTCAGAACTTCTGGGTATCGGGCATGAGTTAGCGCACCGCCAGCGGTTCGCTCCTGCTGTGATTCTACACAGTGGGACCCACGGACCTGATGTCCACCGGCGCCCGCTGATCATTCCATACAAAGGCAGAACGCAGATCTGTCAGGAAGGAAGACATATATATATGCGATTCTGAACTTCCAGGCATTGGACGCGAGTTAGCACCCCGCCAGCGGCTCGCTCCTGCTGTGATTCTACACAGTGGGACCCATGGACCTGATGTCCACCGGCACCCGCTGATCGTACCGTAAAGAGGCAGATCCCAGATCTGTCAGGAAGGAATACATATCTATATGCGATTCCGAACTTCCGGGTATCGGACGCGAGTTAGCACCCCACCTGCGGCTCGCTCCTGCTGTAATTCTACACAGTGGGACCAGAGGACCTGATGTCCACCGGCACCTACTGGTCGTTCCATACTGACGCAGAACGCAGATCTGTTAGGAAGGAAGACACATATATACGCGATTCTGAATTTCCGGGTATCGGGCGTGAGTTATCGCCCCACCTGCGGCTCGCTCCTGCTGTGATTCTACACAGTGGGACCAGAGTACCTGATATCCACCGGCACCCTCTGATCGTTCCGCACAGAGGTAGATCGCAGATCTGTCAGGAAAGAAGACATATATATATACACAATTCTGAACTTCCGGGTATCGGGCGCGAGTTAGTGCGCCGCCAGCGGTTTGCTCCTGCTGTGATTCTACACAGTGGGACTCGTGGTCCTGATGTCCACTGGCACCCGCTGATCGTTCCTAACAGAGGCAGAACGCAGATCTGTCAGGAAGGAATACATATATATATATACGCGATTCTGAACTTCCGGGTATCGGGCGCGAGTTAGCAGGAGCGAGCCGCTGGCGGCGTACTGTGATTCTACACAGTGGAACCCGTGGTCCTGATGTCCACTGGCACCCCCTGATCGTTCCATACAGAGGCAGATCACAGATCTGTCAGGAAAGAAGACATATATATACGCGATTCTGAACTTCCAGGTATCGGGCGCGAATTAGCGCGCCGCTAGTGGTTCGCTCCTGCTTTTATTTCCACACAGTGGGACCCGCGGACCTGACGTCCACCAGCACCCGCTGATCTTTCCATACAGAGGTAGATCGCAGATCTGTCAGGAAGGAAGACATTGATCCTTTGTTCCTGCAAAGGAGGAACACAGATCTATGCCTTCCTCTAGTAAAAGCACCTCCCCCACTACAGTAAAACACAGCCTAGGCACACAGATCTCCCTAGATCTTTAACCCCTTCCCAGCCAGGGTCATTAGTACAGTGACAGTGCATATTTTTAGCACTGATCACTGTATTAGTGTCACTGGTCCCCACAAAAAAGTGTCAAAAGTGTCAGTTAAGTGGATTAAGAAAATTGGGCAAACAATCGTACGATCCTCCTCGTTATTTCACAGCAAATCGCAACCGATGACCGAAAATTTCGTACGAAAATTCTCATACGACAAAGGCTTTTTTTTTTGTTGTCTATTGTTTCTGATCGTGCGCAGTCTTTCTTTTCTGATTTTTCTCGTACGAAAACGGTAGACATTAAACTAAAATCGTTCGTTCTGTTCCCGCACGAGAAAAACTTTGGAGTTTGTCCCTTTGGGAATTTTCGTGCGAAAATTCGGAATCGGCTGTCAAAAGTTGCGTACACGCTATACGAATATCGTACGAAAATTCTATGGATGAAAATGTTCGCTCGATTTTCCTATAGTGTGTATGAACCTCTGTCCAATTTGTCCGCCGCAATGTCGCAGTCCTGGTATAAGTCGCTGATGGCCGCCATTACTAGTAGAAATAAATAAATAAATAAATAATAATTCCCCTATTTTGTAGACACTAAGGGGTTGATTTACTAAAGCTGGAGAGTGCAAAATCTGGTGCAGCTGTGCATGACAACCAATCAGCTTCTAACCTCAGATTCTTCAATGAAGCTTTGACAATAAAACCTGAAAGCTGATTGGTTTCTATGCAGAGCTGCACCAGATTTTGCACTCTCCAGATTTAGTAAATCAACCCCAATAACTTTTGCGTAATCGAATCAATATACGATTATTGGGATTTATTTTTTTACTAAAAATATGTAGCCTAAACTGATGAAGAAATTGTTTATTAAGGACCAGTTCACACCACATGCAGTCCAGTGCTTTTTTTTCCTGCATCAAAACTGCATGGAAAGTAGGTTATATGGTTTTCAATGGCATAGTTCACACCAGTGCGTTCCAGTTCCAGAAAAAAAAGGAGAACATGCTGCATTTTTTCTGCACTGAAGTGTAGTGGAACGCGGTAAAACGCATCAAAAAAGCACCGTTACGCACCAAAAACGCGCTGGAACTCACATGTCCTTATTCGTGGTTAAGAAAAAAAAGGGAGGAAAAATGCAACAGACTGCATCAAAAACGCGCATGTGGAAAAGCACCCGGAACGCATCTGGACTGCGTTTCTATGGTGTAAACCGGCCCTAAATGTTTTATATCGGAAAGTAAAAAAATAAATGTTTCTTTTTTTCAAAATTGTCGCTCTTTTTTTTGTTTATAGCGCAGAAAAATAAAAACGGCAGAGGTGATCAAATACCAGCAAAAGAAAGCTAAATTTTTGGGGAAAAAAAGGACAACATTTTTATTTGGGTACAACATCGCACGACCGCGCAATTGTCAGTTAAAGTAACACAGGCATCGCAAAAAAAAAAAATGGCCTGGTCATGAAGGGGGGGGTAAACCTTCCAGAGCGGAAGTGTTTTATTTGGGTACAACGTCACACGACCGCGCAATTGTCAGTTAAAGTAGCACAGGTATCGCAAAAAAAATGACCTGGTCATGAAGGGGGGTAAACCTTCCGAAGCAAAAGCGGCTACACAATTGGAGGACTTTTGTTGATTTTTTTGTGCGGGGGGCGGGTATTGATTGTTTGATCTTTGCAAAGTTGCCCCTGATCAAAGTAACATGGCATTGGGCAGGGCCATCTTTAACGCAGGGGGAAAGGGGCAGCTGCCCTGGGCCCAGCCATTGTTGTGGGGCCCAAAGCAGCTGCCCCTTGAGGCCGTGCTGCCTGCAAATAGTTGATAAGTAGATTAGGGGAAGCCCAAAAAAAAATGTTTGCCCAGGGTCCAGGCAATATTAACCATTTCCACGCCGCGCACAGTATATTTACTGCGGCAGTGTGGCGCTGCCCCGCAAATTGCCATAAATAAACGGGGATTCACGGATGCGCAGCTAGGGGGCGAGAGCCTGCGGCTTGGGTGGACCCGATGTCCGCCGGCGAGCCGCGATGAGCTGCCAGAGTGAATGAACGGGGAACCGCCGTGTTTACATCGCTCCGTCAGGCGGCATGTAAGAGATCTACTGATCCCTGTCACTGGGATCAGTTAGATTTCTGGTGCCCCTGGCAGCCCAGCCCCCTCACAGTTAGAACACGCCTAGGGAACACAGTTAACTACTTCCTTACCCCCCTGCGGGTTAACCCCTTCACTGCCAATGGCATTTACACAGTAATCAGTGCATTTTTATAGCACTGATCGCTGTATAAATGCCAGTGGTCCCAAAAAGGTGTCAAAAGGGTCCAACATGTCCCCCGCAATATTGCAATACCACTAAAAATCGCAGATCACCGCCATTACTAGTAAAAAAAAAAAAAAATAATAAAAACCCCAGAAATGAATTCTCGTGGTTTGTAAACGCGGCAACTTTTGCGCAAACCAATCAATAAACGCCGATTGTGATTTTTTTTTAATCACAGATATGAGGAAGAATATAAGTCGGCCAAAACCAATGAAAAAAAATGTTTTATATATTATTTTTGGATTTGTATTTTAGCAAAAAGTAAGAAATTTGGTTTCTTTTGCAAAATTGTCGCTTTTCTTTTGTTTACAGCGGCGATCAGAAATGACGCAGCGGTGATCAAATACCACCAAAAAAAGCTCTATTTGTGGGGAAAAAAGGATGCAAATTTTGTTTGGGTACAACGTCGCACGACCGTGCAATTGTCAGTTAAAGCGACGCAGCGCCGAATCGCAAAAAGTGCTCTGCCCATAAAGTGGGAAATCCTTCTGCGGCTGAAGTGGTTAAAATAACGCAGTGTCGTATCACAAAAAAAAATGACCTGGTCATGAAGGGGGGTAAACCTTCGGAAGAGAAAGCGGCTACACGATTGGAGGACTTTTATTTATTTTTTTGTGCATGGGGGGGGGGGGGGGGGTATTGATTGTTTGATCTTTGCAATGTTGCCTCTGATCATAGTAACGTGGCATAGGGCAGGGCCATCTTTAACTAAGGGCAAAAGGGGCAGCTGCCCTGGGCTCAGTCGTTGTTGTGATGCCCAAAGCAGCAGCCCCTTGAGTCCTCGCTGCTTGCAAATAGTTGATAAGTAGATCAGGGGGAGCCCCAAAAAAATGTTTGCCCAGGGTCCAGTCAATATTAAAGACGGCCCTGGCATTGGGTGCCCAATATTGTGGCCATTTAACACTAAAGAGGCAGAAGATTGGGGCACGATCAGAGAAGGTTTGTAGGTATAGAAGATGTTCTAAGGTTCAGGAGGTCACCCTGTGGGAGACAGCAGTAATCAATACGAGTGGATTTATTTATGAGAAGAATGTATAATCCGAGTCTTCTGGATGTAAAGCTCTCTTCAATGTCAAATCAAAGATTTGTTTTGTAATTTGTTTGAGGCTCTGAATGTATAGAGAGGATTTACCATCAGAGGAGTCCAAGCCGGGGGGGCCTTGCCCAATGGAATCAGACCGGTTGCAAATACTTTACGTTCATGGAGAAGGGTCTGCAGGTCGGAGATTTGATTTGTGTGCAATATTTGATATTTTTGTTTTTAGTATTAGATACCCCTGATGGGATTTACTTCCTCTATATTCCCCTGCAAAGTAGATGCATAATGGGCAACTATGCATCGCATACCATCCCATTATGTGCCACTTACCTGCAAACGAAGCCTGTGACATCCAGCGCAGTCCCCTGTGCTGGCGGCGTCCATCTTCTGCCCCTCTTCCTTTCGAGGCCACTATCTCCGGCTCTGTGACTGGCGCATGGGCGCGGAAGCCGCAAGTCAAGGCACGATCTCAGTGAGGAAACGGCACGGAGATATGCAGGGCACCTACAGGTAAGCCTTATTATAGACCTTACTATAGGCTTACCTGTAGGTTAAAGTGGTTGTCAACCCGTGACTTCAGCCCCGAAAAGTTTAACCCCCCCCCCCCCGATGACCAGGCCATTTTTTGCGATACAGCACTGCGTTGTTTAAACTGACAATTGCGTGTCCATGCAACGTTTTCCCCACAAATACCATTTTCTTTTGGTGGTATTTGATCATCTCTGCATTTTTTATTTCTTACGCTATAAACAAAAAAAAAAGAGCGACAATTTTGAAAAAAAAAAATAATATTTTTTTACTTTCTACTATAAAACATCCATCCCTTTACACCGCAACACCGGAGGGATTTCCTAGTGTGGATCGCTGCTCCAGATCATAGACGGACCAACCATAAGATCGGATATCGGGAGAGAATTTCAACACCGATGAGCTAAACCCGAGCTGACCGGGAAAGAGATTCAGCACATGCGAGCTACCCCTGCAGGGGTGCTTAGCTCTGGTGAGTGGGGACACAGGAGGGGAGCACTGTGTGGAGTCACCGGATCACCTTGAAAAACCTGTTGAATTTCACTGAAAAATCATTGAACACAGTATTTCAAAATTTTCCCAGAGACTATTGTGCATTTATTACATATATTTTTTGACGCACCTTTGACGCACTAAAGACTATTGTGTATTTATTATATATTTTTTATTATATTTTTTGACACATTTTTTCTATGCTATTTATGGACATTACAACAAAAAATTTCCGAATTTTTTTTATGTGAACGCACAACGTTTATTTGCACTGTCACTTTATACATTTATTTATTTATACCTTTTTATGGTTTAGAATTGGGGTACCTGTGCAATAATGCTTTGAATGCACAACGTTTATCTGCTTTGTCACTTTATTCATGCAATAATGTTTTCTTAAGGAGGAACTTTTCTCCCCCAGGGATAGCGCCATCTCCGTGTATACTGTTTATTTGAATTTTCCATTTGGAAAGGCAGGAGGGCAGCTTTCCCCTAGACTATCACTCTCAGCATACTATTTTAACCTTAGCGCGGAATTCCATATATTACACATTAATATTTTGTGGGGCCACCATTATTTTCCAGCACTGCCTTAACCCTCTTGGGCATGGAGTTCACCAGAGCTTCACAGGTTGGCACTGGAGTTCTCTTCCCCTCCTCCATGACGACATCACAGAGCTGGTGGATGTTAGAGACCTTGCGCTCCTCCACCTTCCGTTTGAGGAGTCCCACAGATGCTCAATAGGGTTTAGGTCTGTAGACATGCTTGGCCAATCCATCACCTTTACCCTCAGCTTCTTTAGCAAGGCAGTGATCAATGGAGGTGTTTGGGGTCATTATCATGTTGGAATACTGCCCTGTGGCCCAGTCTCTGAAGGGAGGGGAAGCTCTGCTTCAGTAGGTCACAGTACTTGTGGGCATTCATGGTTCCCTCAATGAACTGCAGCTCTCCAGTGCCGGCAGCACTCATGCAGCCCCAGACCATGACACTCCCACCACCATGCTTGACTGTAGGCAAGACACACTTGTCTTTGTACTCCTCACCTGGTTGCCGCCACACACGCTTGACACCATCTGAACCAAATAAGTTTATCTTGGTCTCATCAGACCACAGGACATGGTTCCAGTAATCCATGTCCTTAGTCTGCTTGTCTTCAGCAAACTGTTTGCAGGCTTTCTTGTGCATCATCTTTAGAAGAGGCTTCCTTCTGGGATGACAGCCATGCAGACCAATTTGATGCAGTGTGCAGCGTATGGTCTGAGCACTGACAGGCTGACCCCCCACCCCTTCAACCTCTGCAGCAATGCTGGCAGCACTCATACGTCTATTTCCCAAAGACAACCTCTGGATATGATGCTGAGCACTGCACTCAACTTCTTTGGTCGGCCATGGTGAGGCGCTGTTCTGAGTGGAACCTCTCCTGTTACACCGCTGAATGGTCTTGGCCACCATGCTGCAGCTCAGTTTCAGGGTCTTGGCAATCTTCTTATAGTCTAGGCCATCTTTATG
>BLSH010558344.1:301360-324968 GCA_018402905.1 Glandirana rugosa
CTAAGCTAGAGGCGGCCGGTGGGCACTACGGGGGGGGAATCACTTTCTTGCCTCCAGGCACATTCATTTGTGCCTGGAGGCAAGACACTCCCCCCTTCCCGACACTAGTGTCGGAAGGACATGTAGTCCCTATACGTTAATCGCCTGGAGGTCTACAATGTCTTGATGTTTAGGGTACTCCGTATCGTTCTGAGACTATCGGTGTTCGTACTTTGGGTCTCCGTCTCCGTACTACCCTGTATAGGGACGAGATGTACCTTCGACACTGGCGAAGGGAAGGGGTCGATCCCGTCAGGGGGGTGTCAATCTTGTGTGGGTCAGTGCTATGAAAATGCACTGATTACTGTGTAAATACCATTGGCAGTGAAGGGGTTAACCTGCAGGGGGCGCTCTAAGGGTTAACTGTGTTCCCTGGGTGTGTTCTAACTGTGGGGGGACTGCCCTAGCTGGGGAAGGGAAGCGGTCACAGCTTCCATGTAGAGCAGGGATATGTCCCATCATGCCTCTGCCTCTGGGTTTCATGCTTGTGGCTATCAGAGTCTTGCTATGCCTCATGGGATTTGTAGTTCTGTAACATCTGGAGGTCCGCTAATTGCATATCCCTGATGTACAGGAAGGCTGTGATCACAGCCCTTCCCCCCTCACAGAACGGAGGTCCGTGTTTACTTACACGGACCTCCGTTCTTTCACTAAGGGGGGGGCATCACGGGTGGCCGGCGGAGATCGAATCCGCTGCACCCGCTCCCTGGCCCTCCACGGACACAATGAGCGCGCGGGCGCGCCTCCGGCGGCGCGCGCGCGCTCACTGGGCTCGATCTCGCAGCCGCCGTCATATGACGGCGATCCGTGCAATAGAGACACCTTGTCGCCGTCAAATGCCGATCAGCGGTCGGCAAGCGGTTAAAGGCGGCCCTGAAGGGTTACATTGAACCTTAAATGAAATGCTACAGTGTAGCAACGAGACCGTTTCAAGCAGTCCATGCTCTTTATTAAGGCTTGACAAAGAGCATGGACAGACTTGAAACCGTTACATAATTTGCTACATTGTTTGCTGAATCCTTTTAAATGAAACTTTTGAAGAGTGCTGCATCATTTGGACTTCTACATTGCTGAAGGTTAAGTAAGGGATACCCCCGTGTTACTCGGCGCACGCATTACATTGCACAGAGGTATGTAGGTGCGTGGGTTCTGTAGATGTGTGTACATACCTATGGTATACAGCGTAAGGCTTGTCCTTGAAAGGACCTTGAAGACATTTCTTTCATCACCTCTCATTCTTTAAAATCAGGATTGCAGCTATTATCATCAGCATTAAAAGCCCTTTTGTATATTTTTTTTCCTAATCAAGTCCGTAATAAAAAAAAAAAAGGAACGGAGTGCGGAGCCACTCAGCGGGGCAATCGGGCATAAGAATCAATTAATATTTCAAGTGTGTATTATGTTTCCCTTCTCCCTCGACGATCGTCTAAATCTTTGGGAACAGCGACAACAAAAAGAGATGAAGGCAATCACAGTTTTATTCTAGTTAATTACTAGAGTTGAGCGAACACCTTGATGTTCGGGTTCAGCGGGTCCGGCCGAACTTCGGGAAAAAGTCCGGGTTCGGCACTGAACGTTACCCGAACCCCATTGGAGTCAATGGGGACCCGAACTTTTCGGCACAAAAATGGCTGTAAAAAAAGTCCTGGTAAGTGCTAGAGGGCTGCAAAAGGAGGTAAAATGGGGGTAAGAGTTGGACAAGTGCCCTACAAAAAAATAGGGATAGGGAAAATAACTTACTTTAAACACAAGAGGGCAGAAGATTAACAATTCCTTTATAAACAGAAGAAGATTTTAGGCTAAATATTTACCAATGAAAGCAATTCATAAGTATGTTTAGGAATGACACTTCATAAATTGATTTATTTCAGACCTATAGTTTATATGCAGTCAGGGAGAAAGAAAAAAGTCAAATCTGACAAATCCCACCCAAAACTGGACAGGCCAAAATTATTGGCACCTTCTCAAAATTGTAAGAAATATTTTCACTCCAGTTTGCTCCTGCAATTTTTAATTAGACTCACCTTTATTAATGAACAGGTGCTGACCATAGGTGTGCACACATAGGGTGGCAGGTGTGCCTGGGCACACCCTAATCACACTGTACTGTGCAGGTTCCCCCAGCTGCCTGGCTGCAGAGAAAGGGATGGGGGGATCTCTGTCTTCTGTCTCTTTCTCTGTCTCAAAAGTGAGAAATCAGGGGTTTGTTTAGACCCCTGATATTTCTCCAAAGCCCCCCTAGTAGGGCTTCTAAATAAAATTGTAAAAAAAATAATACAATATAATATTGTACAGAACAAAATTGTAAAAAATAAACAAAATAATGTAAAACTACTGACACTGATCTCTGCCCTTCTGACATATATACACGCACTCATATTTGTTTGCGCTTTGTGGTGCGAACCCTGGCTGCGCACACCTATGGTGCTGACAATATAGAAATCACACCGGCAACCAGTTAAAGTGGTGAAAAGTTGACTCAACCTTTCTGTTGTGTGTCTCTCTGTGCACCACACGGAGCATGGAGAAGAGAAAGAGCAGCAAAGAATTGTCTGGGGATTTGAGAACAAAACTTGTGGAAAAGCACGGACAATCTCAAGGTTAGAAGTCCATCTCCAGAGATCTTAATGTTCCTGTGTCCACTGTGTCCACCATTGTCAAGAAGTTTATAGCCCATGGCACTGTGGTTATTCTCCCCTAGATGTGGTCAAAGATTGCAACAAAGGATTGTTGGAATAGTGGACAAAGAACCTTGATCAACTTCCAGTCCCAGACAAATTCAAGATGAACTTCAGGGTACAACTGTGTCAGTGCGCACTATACGTCGCCATCTGAATGAAAAGGAACGCTATGATAGGAAACCAAGGAGGACCCCACTGCAGACACACAAATATAAAAAAGCCAGGTTGGAGCTTCCCAAAACTTACCTCAGGTAGCCAAAATCTTTTTTGGAGGATATGCCGAGGACAGAAGAAACAAAATTACAGCTTTTTGGTAAAGCCCATCATTCTGTTGTCTTCAGAAAAACAAATGAGGACTTTAAGGAAAAGAATGCAGTCCCTATAGTCAAACCATGTTGGAGGTTCACTGATTTTTTGGGGTTGCTTTGCTGCTTCAGGCACTGGATGTCTTGATTGTGTGCATTGCGTTATGAAATCAGAAGCTTACCAAAGAATTCTGGGGTACAGTGTAGGGCCCAGTGTCAAAATGTTGGGTTTCAGACAGAGGTCAAGGGTCCTACATCAGGAGCAATGACCCAAAGCACGCGTCAAATAGCACCCAGAAATGGTTTAAGACAATGCACTGTAGAGAACTGAACTGGTCAGCAATTAGTCCAGATCTAAATCCCATAGAGCACTAGGGATGGGCCCACTGTTCGAGTTGAACGTAAGTTTGACTCGAACATCGGGCATTCACCAAATCTCAAAAATTATGGGGCGTTCGCTCCAAATTTGAGTGCCCCATAATGCATTGCGAGTGCAGGAAATGACACCCGCTGATTGGCCAAAGCTTGCACATGACCTGCATGCTTTGGCCAATCATGGCTCAGTGGTCTCAGTCTACGCCCCACATTATATAAGGCCACTTGCACAGCGGCCGTATGTAGTGTGTGAATTTGGAGAGAGACATGAACATTGAGATAGTTTAGCTAATTTAGTTAGTGGCGTGAAGGTGGTGTAGTATATAGATACAGTGTAGAGTATATACAGATCGTGCAGGCAGTGTAGTATATAGATCTAGCGTAGCCTATATACATATATACTAGTAATATATATATATTCTGCATTCAGTGTAGACTATATACACAGTGCATTCAGCGGTGTACAGTATTTAATCCACTTCAGGCGGTGTATTAATATATATATATATATATATATATATATACAGCCTAGTATATATACAGTATCTCACAAAAGTGTGTACACCCCTCACATTTTTGTAAATATTTTATTACATCTTTTCATGTGGCAACACTGAAGAAATGACACTTTTGCTACAATGTAAAGTAGTGAGTGCACAGCTTGTATAACAGTGTAAATTTACTGCCCCCTCAAAATAACTCAACACACAGCCATTAATGTGTAAACCGCTGGCAACAAAAGTGAGTACACCCCTAAATGAAAATGTCCAATATTTTGTGTGGCCACCATTATTTTCCAGCACTGCCTTAACCCATTGGGCATGGAGTACACCAGAGCTTCACAGATTGCCACTGGAGTCCTCTTCCACTCCTCCACGATGACATCAGAGAGATGGTGGATGTTAGAGACCTTGCACTCCTCCACCTTCCTTTAAGGATCAATAGGGTTTAGGCCTGGAGACATGCTTGGCCAGTCCATCACCTTTACAGTCAGCTTCTTTAGCAATGCAGTGGTCATTGGAATACTGCCCTGCAGCCCAGTCTCTAAAGAGAAGGGATCATGCTCTGCTTGAGTATGTCACAATACATGTTGGCATTCTTGGTTCCCTCAATGAACTGTAGCTCTCCAGTGCCGGCAGCATTCATGCAGCCCCAGACCATGACACTCCCACCACCATGCTTGACTGTAGGCAAGACACGCTTGTCTTTGTACTCCTCACCTGGTTGCCGCCACACACGCTTGACACCATCTGAACCAAATAAGTTTATCTTGGTCTCATCAGACCACAGGACATGGTTCCAGTAATTCATGTCATTAGTCTGTTTGTCCTCAGCAAACTGTTTGCAGGCTTTCTTGTGCATCAACTTTAGAAGAGGCTTTCTTCTGGGACGACATCCATGCAGACCAATTTGATGGAGTGTGCGGCGTATGGTCTGAGCATTGACAGACTGACCCCATACTCCTTCAACCTCTGCAGCAATGCTGGTAGCACTCATACATCTATTTCCCAACGACAGCCTCTGGATATGATGCTGAGCACATGCACTCAACTTTTTTGGTCGACCATGGCAAGGCCTGTTCAGAGTGGAACCTGTCCTGTTACACCGTTGTATGGTCTTGGCCACCATGCTGCAACTCATTTTCAGGGTCTTAGCAATCTTCTTACAACCTAGGCCATCCTTATGTAGAGCAACAATTCTTTTTTTCAGATCCTCAGAGAGTTCTTTGCCATGAGGTGCCATGTTGAACTTCCAGTGACCAGTATGAGAGAGTGAGAGCAATAACACCAAAATTAACACACCTGCTCCATTCACACCTGAGACCTTGTAACACAACGAGTCACATGACACAGGGGAGGGAAAATGGCTAATTGGGCCAAATTTTGACATTTTCAGTTAGGGGTGTACTCACTTGTGTTGCCAGCGGTTTAGACATTAATGGCTGTGTGTTGAGTTATTTTGAGGGGACAGCAAATTTACACTGTTATACAAGCTGTACACTCACTACTTTACATTGTAGCAATGTGTCATTTCTTCAGTGTTGTCACATGAAAAGATAGAATAAAATATTTACAAAAATGGGAGGGGTGTACTCACTTTTGTGAGATATGTGTATGTATACAGTGCATTCGGCGGTTTACAGTATGTAATCCACTTCAGGCGGTGTATTAATATATATATAAACAGAATAGTATATATACAGTGTCTCACAAAAGTGAGTACACCCCTCATATTTTTGTAAATATTTTATTCTATCTTTTCATGTGACAACACTGAAGAAATGACACTTTGCTACAATGTAAAGTAGTGAGTGTACAGCTTGTATAACAGTGTAAATTTACTGTCCCCTCAAAATAACTCAACACACAGCCATTAATGTGTAAACTGCTGGCAACAAAAGTGAGTACACCCCTAACTGAAAATATCCAAATTGGGCACAAAGTGTCAATATTTTGTGTGGCCATCATTATTTTCCAACACAGCCTTAACCCAATTGGGCATGGAGTTCACCAGAGCTTCACAGGTTGCCACTGGAGTTCTCTTCCACTCCTTCATGATGACATCACAGAGCTGGTCCTCCACCTTCTGTTTGAGGATGCCCCACAGATGCTCAATAGGGTTTAGGTCTTGGGACATGCTTGGCCAGTCCATCACCTTTACCCTCAGCTTCTTTAGCAAGGCAGTGGTCATCTTGGAGGTTTGTTCGTGGTCATTATCATGTTGGAATACTGCTCTGCAGGCTTTCTTGTGCACCATCTTTAGAAGAGGCTTCCGTCTGGGAAAACAGCCATGCAGACTAATTTGATGCAGTGTGCTGCGTATGGTCTGAACACTGACAGGCTGACTCCCCACCCCTTCCCTCTCTGTAGCAATGCTGGCAGCACTCATACGACTATTCCCCAAAGACAAACTCTGGATATGACGCTGAGCACATGCACTCAACTTCTTTGGTTGACCATGGCGAGGCCTGTTCTGAATGGAACCTGCTCAGTTTCAGGGTCTTGGCAATCTTCGTATAGCCTAGGCCATCTCTATGTAGAGCAACAATTCTTTTTTTCAGATCCCCAGAGAGTTCTTTGCCATGAGGTGCCATGTTGAGCTTCCAGTGACCAGTATGAGAGAGTGAGAGCGATAACACCAAATTTAAAACACCTGCTCCCCATTCCTTCTGAGACCTTGTAACATTAACAAGTCACATGACAACGGGGAAGGAAAATAGCTAATTGGGGCCAATTTGGACATTTTCACTCAGGAGTCTACTCACTTTTGTTGTCAGCGGTTTAGACATTAATGGCTGTGTGTTGAGTTATTTTGAGGGGAGAGCAAATTTACACTGTTATACAAGCTTTACGCTCACTGCTATACATTGTCATTAACAGTGTCATTTCTTCAGTGTTGTGACATGAAAAAGATATAATAAAATATTTACAAAAATGTGAGGGGTGTACTCACTTTTGTGAGACACTGTATATATACTCTACATTCAGTGTAGACTATATGTACAGTGCATTCTGCGGTGTACAGAATATAAAACAGTGTAGTGCGGTGTTCAAAAATGTCAGGATGGCCACAAAGGAGAGGCAGACGCCCCCAGGCCACTAAAAGAGGGCAAGCAGCCTCTGTGTCTACAGTGAAAAGGGGTGGTGGCAGACATGGTGCATCCTCTACAGGCGGGTCACACTTGTCCTTTTTTTCTGCTGTTGGCCGTGTTATTGAGCCACAACATGCAGAAGAGTTGGTGGAGTGGATAACTAAGCCGTCCTCATCCTCCTCATCCTCTGTCACCCAGACTCATACTAGTTTGTCTTCCAACGCGGCTGCCAAAGTAGCCTATTCCACCGGATCCTTGTCCACAGTTACTCCTTCTGTAGCCCCAGCATGCATGGAGGAGTCACCAGAGTTATTCGACCATAGTGTTGGTTACATCCTGATGGAGGATGTGCAGCAATGTGAAGGCTCCAATGTTGGTTCCAAGGTTGAGGAAGGGAGTAATGTGAGCCTAGAGAGAGGGGGTGCCGCAGAAGGACAAGAAACTAGCAGTCATGTTCTGCCAGCTGCAGCATACTGCCAAGTTTGCTCCAGTGACGAGGAGGGAGGGGATGATGAGGACACTGACTGTATTTGGGTGCCTGACAGAAGAGAGGAGGAAAGTGAGGAGGAGGAGGAAATTGAAAAGAAATTTCTTCAACTCCAACGAGGCAGGGTGTTCTCCAGGGGCCAGCTTAAGGGCAGCCACCCTATTGCATCACACCACAGAGCTCCACAGGTGCATGGCACTGCTGACTCCCCACTGACTTCCAAAAATTCAATAGTGTGGACATTTTTCAACACTTGTGCAGTAGATCGAGCCATTGCTGTTTGCAATCTATGTTTGAAGCAGATCAAGCAAGGCAAGAACAGCAGCCGCTTGGGCACCACATGCTTGACAAAACATATGACGACCTGCCATGCAGTCCATTGGCAACAGCACCTCAAAGACCCACATCATAAAACAAGGCGGACTTCTCCTTGCTTATCATCTGTGACCTTAACCCTTACTATACCTCCACTCCTCTCAAAAGCCTGCACTGAGAGGAATGAAGGTCTAGCAATGGGTGCCACAAGTAGTTGCAGCCAATCTGCTAGCAGTACACCACCTGTTGATTTCAGCAGGCAAATTTCTTTACTTCCGTTGCTGAACTGTAATATAAAAATACTTTCCCTGCCATCCACATGCTCAGCGTCTAAATGCTAGCTTGGCCAAATTGCTAGCACTACAACTGCTGCCTTTTCAGCTGGTAGGCTCTGCCCCCTTTTGTGAATTTTTGGAATGTGCCGTACCACAATGGCAGGTTCCCAAAATAAATTTATTTTCACGTAAGGACATTCCAGCTCTCTACCGTCATGTGGAAGGCAATGTTCTGGCCTCCTTGGACAGGGCGGTCAGCAACAAGGTTCATATTACCGCTGACTTATGGTCCAGCAGGCATGGTCAGGGACGTTACCTTTCCTTCACGGTGCACTAGGTAACTCTGCTGGCAGCTGGGAAGGATGCAGGACAGGGTTCAGTGTTGGAGCTAGTTCCACCACCACGCCTCCAAAAAAGTGGTGGTGATTCTGTCACATCTGCTTCCTCCACCCCCTCCTCTTCTTCTTCCTCTGTAGCCTCTTCTGCAGAAGTGTCCTCTGAACTAGCAGTGCTCCCTAAGCATTCAAGGGGCTAAGCAAGCAGTCAGGCTAAAATATGCCATGTGATGCTTCAGTTGTTCTGTCTAGGGGACAGGAGCCACACAGGGGCAGAGATTCTGTCAGCTCTGCAGGGGCAGGCTCAGAGGTGGTTGACGCCATGGCAGCCTGAGCCAGGAATGGTTGTATGTGACAATGGCACCAACCTTCTCTCTGCCCTCCGGCAGGGACACTTGAGACATATTCCATACTTGGCACATGTCTTGAATTTGGTGGTGCAGCGTTTCTTTACCAGGTACCCAGAGTTACCAGATATCCTGAGGCAGGCCAAAAAAGTCTGTGGTCATTTCCGCCAGTCATACAATGCCAGTGCTCGGCTGACTGACATTCAGCGGGAATTCAACTTGCTCACCAACCGCCTCATTTGTGACATGCCCATCAGGTGGAACATCAACATTGGCAATGCTGCAGTGGCTGCACGCACAGCAAAGGGCCATCAATGAGTTCCTCTGTGAGTATGGCACCAGGACAGGCTCAGAGGAGCTTGGCTTATTTTCGCCACACCAGTGGTTACTGATCAAGGATGAATGCACTGTCCTGTCATGATTTGGGAAGGCCACAAGGATGGTGAGCAGCGACAATCCATGCATCAGTGACACTGTCCGTCTAGTCTTCCTGCTGGAGCACATGCTTAGGGGAATCATGGACAGGGCACTTGAGGAAGAACAGCGGGAGGAAGAGGAGGACTTCCTTTCCTCTCAAGGCCCCCTTTATGCAGATAGATTCCTGCAGGGCTGCCAAACCCACAGGAAGAAGAGGAGGAGGAGGAGGATTGACACAGCAGTCTTCAAGGGATGGTTTTCAGTCCCCAGAAAACCAAGGAGCCCCATGGGGGGGTGGGATCTGGGGGCCCCCTTGTTAAACCCCCTGCCCGCAGACCCCGACCCAGGGTTGTTGAGAAGAGGCACCCTCTCCTTGTTGAGGGCATGTGGCCTGGTATGGTTCAGGAAGGGGGGGGTGCTCGCTCATCCCATCTCTATCCTGACCTGCCAGGCTGCATGCTCGGATAAGGGTCTGGTATGGATTTTTGGGGGGGGGGGAGGCCCCACACCATTTTTTTAAAATTTTGGTGCGGGGTTCCCCTAAAAATCCATACCAGACCTGAAGGGCCTGGTTTGGATTTTGGGGGGACCCCCACGCAATTTTTTTTTAAAATTTTATCACGGGGTTCCCCTTAAAATCCATACCATAATCCATGTGGACTGGAGCAGGACCCACATACACATTTTTTCAGTGATTTTTGATCTATATTGCTGGGAGCCGGCAATACATTACAGCCGCAAGCGATTTTAAATGACAATTTTTCCTTTAGAAATGTCATTTTGCGGCGACACTGTTGTAAACATCACACAGATGCGCCACTTAACAGGCAGACTAAGGAGACCTCCCAGGCACGATATTTAAAGGAATATTTCATTTTTTTTTTTCATTTTAAGCATTATCAGAATCACTACTCCTGAAAAAAACAATTGTTTTAAAAACATTTTTTTTGCATTGATACATGCCCCCTAGGGTAGTACCCGGGTCCCAATACACTTTTTTTGGCAATAACATTGCATATAAGCCTTTTAAAATTAGCACGTTTGACTTGTCATGTTTGTGTCCCATAGACTTTAATAGGGTTCGCGGGTTCACACAAATTTTTTGCCGAGTTCTGGTGTGAACCGAACCAAGGGGTGTTTGGCCCATCCCTTTGGAGCAGGGGTAGGCAACCTGTGGACCTCCTGCTGTTGCAAAACTACAAGTCCCATCATGCCTCTGGGAGTAATTGTACTCGTCAGCCTTGCAATGCCTCATGGGAAATGTAGTTCTACAACAGCTGGAGGGCCGCAGGTTGCCTACCCCTGCTGTAGAGGACCGGTGGGGAGATCTCATAACAGCATTTGGGAAAAGGAACCCTTCCAATCTGAGAGACCTGAAGCAGTTGGCAAAAGAAGAGTGGTTCGAAATTCCAGTAGAGAGGTTTAAGAAACTCATTGATGGTTACAGGAAGCCATTGATTTCAGTTATTTTTTAAAGGGGGGGTGCTACCAAATATTAAAATGAGGGTGCCAATAATTTTGTCCATTCCATTTTTGTAGTTTTGCGTGGAATGTGTCAGATTTGGCTTTTTGTTTCTCCACTTTGTGTCCTACCAATACAAACACAAGAAATAAACATGAGAATGCCTAAACATTTGTAATTGCAACAATTTTCTGTGCGAAGCGGTGCATTACCTGACATCTGAAATGCAGGGGTGCCAATATTTTTGGCCATGACAGTAAAAAAGAGAAAGATCGCAGGTAGACATGTGCAGAACGAAAAAAATGTTTTGTTTTAATCTGATTCGATTCACTATTTAAATAATAGTGTTTAATTAAATTCTTTAAATTCGCTTAATTCGTTTTTGGAATTTGCTTCATTTATTCGTTTTTAGGTGTCTGCATTAACGTAAAGTGGTTGTAAAAGATGAAGGTTTTTTACCTTCATATTTGCTATGCATGAAGGTAAAACACCTTCTGTGTGCAGCAGCCCTCCCTAATACCTACCTGAGCTCCATCACAATCCAGCGGTGTGCATGAGTGTCTCGGCTCTCAAGGGACTCCTCATTGGCTGAGACAGCAGCGGGAGCTATTGGCTCAATTACAGCCAGTGAGCCAATGAGGAGAGGTAGGGGGCGGGGCTGAGCCACGGCTCCATGTCTGAATGGAAACACAGAGCAGCAGCTTGGGAGCAAGCCTGCTTGGGTGCCCCCATTGCAAGGGGGCACTTGACAGGAGGGAAGGGCCAGGAGCGCCAGTGGGGGGGACTCAAAAAGAGGATTGGGGCTGCTCTGTGCAAAGCCATTTTTTTTATTGGGCCTCCAGTATCACTTTAGCCACTTGCCGACCAGTCACCGTCATTTTTTACCAATTTATATTCTTCCTCATATTTTTGGTAAAAATAAATGCCATCGGCGTTTATTGATTGGTTTGCACAAAAGTTGCCACGTTTGCGAATAATGAGAATTCATTTCTGGGGTTTTTATTTTTTTTTTATTTTTTACTAGTAATGGCGGCGATCTGCGATTTTTAGCGGTACTGCAATATTGTGGCGGACATGGCGGAACATTTTGACACTTTTTTGGGACCATTGGCATTTATACAGCGATCAGTGCTATAAAAATGCACTGATTACTGGGTAAATGCCTTTGGTAGTGAAGGGGTTAACCTGCAGGGGGCGCTCTAAGGGTGAACTGTGTTCCCTCAGCGTGTTCTAACTGTATGGGGGCTGGGCTGGCTGGTTTGGAGTCTTTGGATGGCTTGGAAACCCAAGGACCTGGCAATTCAATGAAGAGGGGAGGTGGAGTAGGGAGAGTGAGAATAAAAGGATGACAGAACCATCTATTGAGAGAGGGGGGGAGTGATCACAGCTTCCATATACAGGAAGCCTGTGATCACAGCCCTTCCCCCTCTGTCAGAACGGAGATCCATGTTTACATACACCGACCCCCGTTCTGTCGCTCCGGGGGGTGGGGGCGTGATCGCGGGTAGCTGGTGCCGATCGAGTCCGCCCTACCCGCTCCCTGGCCACCCGAAGCACAGTGAGCCTCCGGCGGCTCACAATACTAGCGACTGCTGTCAGGTGACAGCGGCTTGCGATAAAGAGCCACTTTGCTGCCGTCACGCTGCGGCAGGTGGTCGGCAAGTGTTTATAGTGCAAAAAATGAAAACCACAGAGTTGATCAAATAGCACCAAAATAAAGCTCTATTTGTGGGGAAAAAAGGGACGTCACTTTTATTTGTGTACAGTGTCGCACGACCGCACAATTGTCAGTTAAAGTGAAGGTGTAATGGTCAGATGTCCACAAATGTTTTAAATGATGGTGTATCTTAACAATGATGGTGTATCTTAACAAAAACAATAGTGATTGTGTGAGCTCTAGGCAGGGATGCATCTACCATTAGGCAAACAAGGCATTTGCCTTGGGCGGCATTTTTCAGGGGGGGGGGGCTGCACCGCCACTAGCTAGAAGGGGCGCTACAAGGACTGCAAAGAAGCTGGGCTGGGCTGTGGAGGAGGTGGGGAGCAGCTGGCTGAGGTTCTCAGTGGCTCGCAAAGAGGCTGAGCCAGGTGCCAATCCCGGGTTTTGGTTCTGTTGTTATTATTGGCCCCCCAAATGCAGTGCGATCGTTGTGGGACAGGATCACGCATCAGTGCCCGTTTATAAATTGCGCTTTGGGTGACATGAGCACATAGGGCAGCCCGTTGAAGTGAATGGGCAGCCCGATGCGTGACATCAGAGGCGGCTCTGGGCTTTGTGAGGCCTTAAGCAAAACCTAGACATGAGACCCCGCTCACCGCCCATAATGGGAAAAATAATTCAAGCGATAAAAAAAATTAACTTTATAAATTGCATATATTAAGAGCTTTAAAGTGCTGGTGTCAGTACTCACTATCTTGATGCTGGTGTCAGTGTCAAATTAGGAGGTTGCGAGGCCCCTCTGAGTGTGAGGCCTCAGGTGACCGCCTAATTTGCCTAATTAGAGAGCCTCTGCGTGACATGCAGAAATACGCGTGAATCATGCTTTGAAAATTGCAAGTGGGGACGCTCGTCCCTGCAGTGTGATGTCTGAATGGGGCCTGAATATAATTGTTAGTGGAAACAGTAAACATTCTCATTTAGGGGAAATCATTTTAGCGTTTTTCCTTATTTTCCTAAACATGGTGTTTTTTTTTGGGGGGGGGGGGTTTGTTTTTTTTTTCCTTCCCTAGTATCTTACATCTTTACCCCCAGATGTGATCATGTGCTTCTCTTGAGGAAGCAAATTTATCACCTTGTGAAACGCGTCGAGTACAGTTTGAATGTATGGTGGACACTTGCAAAACCACCTGGTTTCTACATAGGGTTTCTTACTTGGAGAACTGTTGTCATTTTCTACGTGATTTTTGAAAAAAGTGAAACATTTTTTTTATACATGTTGCTTGTGATCTTTATGCAAACAATACATTTTGTCAATGTTTTACTTTTTTGTGGTGTGCATCATAAAAGTCCAGTGGGCTATATAATTCTTGTGTGTTTGTGTAAGAAAGCACCCATGGGCACTGGAATTCTTGTGCGTGCGCGTTTGTGCGCATCTGTGCGCGTGTGTGCGCCGGCAATGGCGCCAAAGCGCCCATTTAAGCGGACAGCACCCAGCAGCCAGTGCTGTCCGTTCTACAGCGTTCCTGCACCTGTGACCCCAGTGTTTACTCTGAGAGACTTCCTGTACCTGTGACCCCGGCTTCCTTTTGGATTCTGTTTGCTTTCTGCCTGCCCTGACCCCCCGCCTGTCTATGACTACTCTTCTGCTTGATCCCTTGTACTTCTGCTACCCACACGCTGCCAACCCTGCTTATACCCGACTATCTGCCAGCCTGAATCACTTGTACTGCACTGCCAGCCTGTTACCGACCCGGCCTGTACCACCATCATTCTGCCTGCCTCCTATGGACCTTCACCTACCATCAGTGACCAAGTCCAGCCCTCATGCCCCCCTGTGCTCCAGAGCTCCCTGTCTCCACTATCAGGGGTTCTCGAACGAGGGCCATAACAGAGGTTGCCCGCAGTCAGACTCGCCCACCAGGTACGGGACAGTTTGTACAAATTGGGACTGAGACACACCCTCGGTTTACCCACCTCACACTGGCATGCTTTTCTATGATTTATGTTCCTAAACTGTTATTTCTTCCTTACAAATTATTTACACAGTTATAAATTGTTTGATTTTTTTTTTTTTTAACCAATAAGCATTTAATGCAGCTTTGCCTCCCTGATACCCTCTGGAGTATTTAAAGAGAGAACACAGCAAATGGCGCCACCTCCCTCTGTGCCTGCCGCTCTCTAATTGAATCTACAGTTCCTGTGGTCTGCACAGAGCAGCCAGGGAGGGGGCATGGAAGGGGCGCAGAATGTGACTCGCTGTTGAGCATTGATTAGGTTGCATCATTTTTTCACACCGGGATGATCGGCATTGGCGACGAGCAAAGTCAATTCATTGAAACATTTCACTGCAAAATTACAAATTTCATCGCTGGTGAAAATTGGCAGAAGCGGTAAATTTCAATTTCCCTTATTGAACTATTTAAGCAAAATTTTCCAAATCTCCTCATCTTTTTTTTATTAACCCCTTCCCACCCAGCCCCATCATCCCTTTAATAGGGTCTGTACGCCGGGGGATCGGCGATCATGTGAGCACTGTGATTGGCTATTATGATCAGGAGCTGGTCGGCAACCGCTCATTGGTGGCAACTGAGAGCAGCACAGTAACTTTGGCTGCCGAGTGACTCACATGTGCTGTGTGTCCTAAGCTCACCCTTTTGCCATTGCACATAGGTGGTACGTGGGAGGAAACAAGTTAACCACTTGCCAACCGCCCGCCGCACCGTGACGGCAGCAAAGTAGCTCGTTATCGCAAACCGCCATCTCCTGACGGCGGCCGCGATGACAAGTATTGTGAGCGTGCGCGCCGCCGGAGGCGCGCTCGCACACTCACTGTCTTCCAGGGGGGCCAGGGAGCGGGTAGGGCGGACTCGATGTCCGCCGGCTACCCACGATCACCCCCCCGCAGTGAGAGAATGGAGGTCGGTGTATGAAAAACCGGATCTCTGTTCTGGCAGAGGGGGAAGGGATGTGATCACAGGCTTCCTGTATATGGAAGCTGTGATCACTCCCCTCCCCCTGCCAGCCCAGCGCCCATACAGTTAGAACACGCCCAGGGAACACAGTTAACCCTTAGAGCGCCCCCTCCAGGTTAACCCCTTCACTGCCAATGGCATTTACACAGTAATCTATGCATTTGTATAGCACTGATCGCTGTATAAATGCCAATGGTCCCAAAAAAGTGTCAAAATGGTCCGACATGTCCGCCGCAATATTGAAGTACCGCTAAAAATCGCAGATCGTCGCCATTACTAGTAAAAAAAATTAAAAAAAAAAACACCAGAAATGAATTCTCATCATTCGTAAACGCGGCAAATTTTGCACAAACCAATCAATAAACGTCGATTGCATTTTTTTTTTTTACCAAAAATATGAGGAAGAATATAAATCGGCCAAAACCGATGAATAACATTTTTTTTTATATTTTTGGGGATTTGTATTTTAGCAAAAAGTAAGAAAAATAGTTTTTTTTGGCAAAATTGACGCATTTTTTTTTATTTATATCGGCGATCAGAAACGACGCAGAGGTGATCAAATACCACCAAAAGAAAGCTCTGTTTGTGGGAAAAAAGGACGCAAATTTAGTTTGGGTACAACGCCGCACGACCGCGCAATTGTCAGTTAAAGCGACGCAGCGCCGAATCGCAAAAAGGGCTCCGGTCCTAAAGCTGGAAATCCTTCCGGGGCTGAAGTGGTTAACCTTTTCCCGCCGGCGCCATAGCCGAATGACGGCTACAGCGCGGCTCTAAAATGCCGGGAGGACGTCAATAGACGTCCTCCCATTTGGCTTGTGCTGGGCGCGCTCCCGCGGGCGCGAGCGGCACGTGCACGCGCCGCTCGCGCCCGCGGGAGCGTGCCCGCGGGTCGGGCGGACCCGATGTCCGCCGGAGACCCGCGATCTCCTTTCAGAGAGGAGGAACGGGGAACCGCCGAAGTAAACACGGCGGTTCCCCGTTCTGTGAATGGGACATGACAGATCTACTGATCCCTGTCACTGGGATCAGTTAGATCTGTTATGTCCCGACCAGCCCATCCCCCCCACAGTTAGAACACACCCAGGGAACATATTTAACCCCTTCACTGGCCCCTGCTGGTTAACCCCTTCACTGCCAGTGACATTTATACAGTAATCAGTGGACATTTAAATTTCTGATCGCTGTATAAATGTCATTGGTCCCAAAAATGTGTCAAAAACGTCCGACATGTCCGCCCCGATATCGCAGTCCCGATAAAAATCGCAGATCGCCGCCATTACCAGTAAAAAAAAAATAAATAAATAAAAACGCCATAAATCAATGTCCATAGTTTGTAGGCGCTATAACTTTTGCGCAACCCAATCAATAAACGCCGATTGCGATTTTTTTTACCAAAAATATGTAGAAGAATATAAATCGGTCAAAACTGATGAATAAATTTGTTTTTTTATTTTTTATTTTTGGATATTTATTATAGCAAAAAGTAAAAAATATAGTTTTTTTTTTCAAAATTGTCGCTCTTTTTTTGTTTATAGCGGCGATCAGAAATGACGCAGAGGTGATCAAATACCACCAAAAGAAAGCTCTGTTTGTGGGAAAAAAAGGACGCAAATTTTGTTTGGGTACAACGTCGCACGACCGCGCAATTGTCATTCAAAGAGCGACAGCGCTGAAAACTGAAAATTGGTTCGGGCAGGAGGGGGGTTTAAGTGCCCAGTAAGGAAGTGGTTAAAGAAGATCTGCACCCGCCACTCCTGGTTTTTTTTTTTTTTATTTCACCCCCTTACCTTAAGGTGGCATCTGCAGAGTTCTGAGAGCCTCTCATGCCCGGCCACAGCTCTGTCCGGCGGCGCCATATTTAATTCTGACGTCATCGTCATGTGACATGCATATCCCGGGAGGCACAGCGGGCAGTGTGCGTCTCATTCGCCTAAGGCAACTGACGTGCATGAGGAGGCGGGGCCGGATATTTTTTTATAAAAATAAGGCAAACCCCCCTTCCAAAAAAACAATCGGAGCAATACGTACAGAGGGTGGAAGGAGGGGTGGAGGGAAGTAGCGGAAGAGGGTGAAGGTCCGCTTTAAGAAATTGTATTATTCTTTTTTTTCCAGGGTATATATAGGGTATGGAGAGGTGCAAATAGAACCTTCAGGGCCCTCGTGCAAGAAACCATGAAGGGGGCCCCGCGGTGGCCGATCGCCAGGGCCCAATCATAAGTGCAACCTCTGCGACCCTGATAGTTACGCCACTGGTGTCAGTAGTTTTATCATTTTCTATTTTATTAATTTTTTTAACGTTTTTACTAAGCCTCAGTTATGAATGAACAAAGTCAGTGATCAGTGCGGATCAGTGACTCTATTCTTGAAGACAAGGAAGGGGCCAGTAAATGCAGCCCCCCGCTGCCCCTCCTATCCAGATGTACCGGGGGCCGCATGGGCCCCCTGGAGCATGGGGCTGGGTCTCAATGGTGACCCCCTGTATGTACGCCCCTGAGGGTATTTAAGTTTATATCCTTTATTGTTCTCTGTATTTGTGGGGTTTTTTGAGTACATTTTGTATGGTTTTGGCTGTTTGTGTTTTTTGTTTTTTTTTTTACTGTTTTCTTTTTACAGAAAAGTAAAATAAAAATGCTAATGAGGGGCCATTTTTGTCACAACAATGGGTTTAGAACAGATAAACTGAGATTCTGTAAACCTTTGGGAGCCATTCACAGCACATTGGGTGCTTAAAAACCACCTTAAAGTAGAACTATGGTCAAAATGAAGAAATCCATATGTTATGCACCTATACAGTCTGTTAAACATGCCACTGATTGTTTTGCAAAAAGCAGTAAGGATGGTGAGATCTCTACCTTGTCCCCAGCTCTCATGTGCACTTCCTTTAGTGAGGTGACAACTTTACTTCCTGGTTTTCGAATTGCCTGTGTTGAACAGCACACGTGTTGTCCCCATTTGCGTCTCTCTCTCTCTGCAGAAACGTCCTGACATCACTGGGGGAGGGGCTCCTATATCCATGGAAATCTAAGCCATTCATTCTACACACAAATCCTGATTAGGCTCCGCCCACAATCTGCATGTGAAGCCCCAACCACTCCCACCTATGTCCCGCCTTTGCCCGCCCACTGCTCTGTCTATACAGCCAGCTCCTAGGTTGGATTTTGCTCTGCCAGTTTACACATTAGCAGAGGAAAGCAGGCAGGGAGTTGCACACAGCTTAATAGACAGATCTGTGTGGAAATGAACCTGTAATGACTTGTGCTGTTTTACATAGCACACACCCAGCTATTGATTGGCAGATGGGTGTGTGTTATGTAAAATAGGCTGAGCATCATAGAAGGCTGGAGGACTGTTGGATAGACAAGATACTTCACTGAAAGGAAATTACATCTGAGCTCTGCTCTGCTGAACTCCTCCCATCATCTCTAGCAGTGTATAGCAAAGAAGAAATGAATTGGGGAGTACATACCACACTTGTAGCTACATGGTAGGAAAATAATAATTTCAGGTATTATGTTTATTACCATGTGTAACTTTCAGGCATCTATATGAGGATTTACTAAAATATTTATGTTGCCTTTAGTTGTACTTTAAAGTAGAACTATAGAAATATATACATACCATTTGTTTGAATTTTGGATAGAGTAAGGGAGGGTTATAACCCCTGGCAGATTTTTTTTCTTTTTTGTTTATTTTTGCCATCTGTGCTCCATTGTGAAGATTTACCTTAACTTCCTGTCCTATATTTGAAACAGGAAGTGAGAGGAAATCCCTCTTAATTAAGGGAATCCTTTGGAGACCCCCGGGTAACCAGAACTAGTGTCCCAGTTGCAAGATTTCCCTTCATTTACTTTTCTGGGGAAAACCCAAAATGTGGGATTTTCTTTTACTTTCACTCTTGCTCATAATGGTAAACAGGATAAACACTAATTTTTGATGAAACTTCATGAATTTTGCTACAATTTTAGGAAACTGGAAACTCTCAATTTCACTCATCCCTGTTTAACCCCTTCAGTACCGGGCACTTTCACCCCCTTCCTGCCCACCAGAAATTACATTTTTATCATATTTTCCACACAAATAGAGCTTTCTTTTAGTGGTATTTAATTGTTTTACATACTATGTTTGCTTATAGCAGTGAATTTCACTGCTATAAGCAAATATTTTTTTTATTGAATGACAGTGTGTAGACAGTGTGTATTGTTGTGATTTAGATGTGATTGGCCACAGCTAATCACATGGTACAGATGGGCTGTAATTGGCCCTGTTTGTACCATGTGATCATTGTGACCAATCACAGCTGGCAACACAATTGTATACAATGAATGGCATAGTTACATGATTAAGTTAATGAAAGGAAGCCATCCATTGTTTACATCTGTGGTGTGCTGTGATTGGTCACAGCGATCACATGACACTGGTAGTGGGCTGGTATAGTTATAGTGTCCAGTGGATGCAGCAAGCAGGGGCATTGCTAGGTGGGAAAAAGACCAGGGGCTTCAGCCTGAAGGTACATTTGATAACCCCTCTCACATTTTAAAGTCCAAGCCCGGCATCAGGGTGGGGGGGGGGGGGGTTGGTTAACTTGATGGTTGCTGCCTGGCTCACCAGTGCCCATCAATTCTGACCACTAAACTGACCTACCTGATTCCTACACTGACCTACCTGATTCATACACTGACCTACCTGCCCTCTACACTGACCCCTACCAGACCCCAACACTAACCCCCCAGACCCCTACACTGACCCACCTGACCTCTACACTAACCATTACACTGACCTACCTGACCCCTACACTGACCTACCTGACACATACACTGACCTACCTAACTTTTCCACGTCAGACTTCAGATGACCTCTTGACACTCCTGCAGCTCAGCCTTACCTGTAGCATGCAAGTGCGGCGCGCCCATTCCATTCATGACCACTGAGAGACAGCCCTGCAGGCACCAGGCAGCCAGAGCCAGGATAGTAGAGCCGCCCGCCCATTTACACAAAGCGAGCGTGGCATCTCCCAGAGCGGCCACAGTGTCATTCCCGCCTCCTGGACCCGGTGGCGCCTATAATGGACGTCACACATCCCGCGGTCCAGTGTGAAGTCCGTTATAGGAGCCGGGTCCAAGAGGCGGGACTCTGTGTACGTTACTCGGTCGCGCTGGGTAAGCGGGAGATCCATTCCCCGCTCTCTGTGGAAATGACTCGGGGCTAAGAATTCTTTTGGGAATTCTGACACCCGGGGCTTTTTTGGGGGCCTACTGGGGGCTATAGCCCCCCTCAGCCCCCCCTCCAGATGCCACTGGCAGCAGGGGAAAGAACGCACAGGAGCGTGGCCCGTTCCCTGGAGGACATCATATGACGTCCTCCTAGAAAAATAGGGTTCCCGCCCATCCTTCATTTTACAATGACATGGAGGGGAAGTGGTTAAAGTAAAAAAAAAAACCAATTGGCTAAACATTGGTACGTCAATATGGTATACGTACGCGGGTATTTAATTTGCAAAAGTAATGTTTTATAATAATACTTTTATTTGACCTAAATCCCTTAAATTAAGAAAAAAAAAAAAAAAGGGGCAGCCAGGCTGTGGCTCTATCTCACTCTACAGCTTCTAATGCACATGGTAAGAAGCTCACAGTGTGCGGTGAAATCAGAGGAAGCCATTCCAGTCCAGGAGAGGAGCCGCTACTCCTGTGCAAGGCCCAGGGTTCAGCTTTAACAATTCCAGGGCTTATGACAGGCCTTCAAATTCCTCACCTATGTGATTAGCTGACAAGCTTCTTGGAAACGTCTTGAAGATTCCATCAAAGGTGACAGGGAAAATTCCTCCGCCGCCTGGGGGCAACTTCCTCCCAGCAGCGTTATGTCACCATGATCCCCGTCTGTCTATAAAGACCGCGAGCTCCATCACCTGCGGGCTGAACACGGACGCCTTCAGTGAGACGGATTTGGCGCTGTAAATTAGCGATGTGATTGGCGTGTCGCGGCAGACGACGGAGCGAACGCCGGGCGGGCGCCACCTAAATCTGAACAAATCTGTAAATCCTGCGGTCGGAAGCTGTCGTGCGTTTTCAGGCAAATGTCAGATTGACAGCAATTCCGTCCTCTATTGATACTTCGGAATACTTTTATTTTAAAAGTGAACGCGTTAACGGAATTTCAAAAGTCGTTTTTAATCTTTTATAAATCTGCAGATTTCATTAAAATATTCCCTGCATTGTACGTGCCAGATTTTAAGTATTACCTTGGGGAGATGCAGACTAGAATTCTGCAATCACTGAGCAGCGAATGATATCACCTGGGATGTATTTCAGTTATCCTGCAAACCTGGCCTGTTAGCGGGTCCTGAGGACCAATGCTTTAACCACTTGACCTCCGGAAGTTTTACCCCCCTCCCCCTCATGACCAGGCCATTTTTTGCGATACGGCACTGCGTTGACTTAGCTGACAACTGCGCGGTCGTGCGACGTTGCACCCCAAAAAAATTGACGTCCTTTTTTTCTCACAAATAGAGCTTTCTTTTGGTGGTATTTGATCACCTCTGCCTTTTTTATTTTTTGCGCTATAAACAAAAAAAGACCGAAAATTTCGAAAAAAAAAAGACATTTTTACTTTCTGCTATAAAACATCCAATTAAAAATGTAAAAAATCGAATTTCTTCATCAGTTTAGGCCAATCTGTATTCTGCTACTTATTTTTGGTAAAAAAACCAAACAAACAATGAGCGTATATTGATTGGTTTGCGCAAAAGTTATGGTATCTACAAAATAGGAGGTAGATTTATGGCATTTTTATAATTTCGTTTTTTTTACTAATAATGGCGGCGATCAGTGATTTTTAGCAGGACTGCGACATTGCGGCGGACAGATCGGACACCTAACTGACATTTTTGACACGGTTTCAGGAACCAGTGACATTATTACAGTGATCAGTGCTAAAAATATGCACTGTCACTGTACTAATGACAATGGCAGCGAAGGGGTTAACACCAGGGGCGATCAAGGGGTTAACTGTGTTCCCTGGGTGTGTTTACTAACTGTATGGGAGATGGGCTTCCAGGGATAACACACAGATCTGTCTTCCTGCATAGCAGAAAGACAAGAATGCTGTCTCATCCCCTGTCAGAACAGAGATCTTCCTTGTTTACTTCGGCAGATCCCCGTTCTGTCTCTGCAGGGAACGATCACAGGTGGCCAGCGGACATTGAGTCCGCCGGGCCCACTGATTGGCTCTTCCGCTGACCAATTGGCGCGCGCACACCCACAGAAGCGAGTGCACGATTCGCCGTTATGGCATTTCGAGCAGCCGAGCCACCGTATAATTGCGGCGGGTGGTCAGCAAGTGGTTAACTGACAATTGCGCGGCCGTGCGACATTTATGTCCTTTTTTCCCACAAATAGAGATTTATTTTGGTGGTATTTGATCCCCTCTGCGGGTTTTATTTTTCGCTCTATGAACAAAAAAAGACCGTCAGTTTTTGAAAAAACAAATTTTTTTGTTTTCTGCTATAAAACACATCCAATAAAAACATGTAAAAAATCATATTTCTTTATAAATTTAGGCCAATCTGTATTCTGCTACATATTTTTGGTAAAAAAAAAAAAAATCCCAATAAGCGTATTGGTTTACACGAATGTTATAGCATCTACAAACTCTGGTATATATTTATGTAATTTTTATTTATTTATTTACTTTAACCACTTCCTTACTGGGCACTTAAACCCCCCTCCTGCCCGGACCAATTTTCAGTTTTCAGCGCTGTCGCTCTTTGAATGACAATGCACGGTCGTGCTGCGTTGTACCCAAACAAAATTTGCGTCCTTTTTTCCCCACAAACAGAGCTTTCTTTTGGTGGTATTTTATCACCTCTGCATCATTTCTGATCGCCGCTATAAACAAAAAAAGAGCAACAATTTTGAAAAAAAAAACAATATTTTATAATAATAAATATCCAAAAATAAAAAAACAAATTTATTCATCGGTTTTGGCCGATATTTATTCTTCTACATATTTTTGGTTAAAAAAATCGCAATCGGCGTTTATTGATTGGGTTGCGCACAAGTTATAGCGACTACAAACTATGGACATTGATTTATGGCGTTTTTATTTTTTTATTTTTTTTACTGGTAATGGCGGCGATCTGCGATTTTTATCGGTACTGCGATATTGGGGCGGACATGTCGGACGTTTTTGACACTTTTTTGGGACCAATGACATTTATACAGCGATTAGAAATTTAAATGTCCACTGATTACTGTATAAATGTCATTGGCAGTGAAGGGGTTAACCTGCAGGGGGCAGTGAAGGGGTTAACTATGTTCCCTGGGTGTGTTCTAACTGTGGGGGGGGGGGGGG
>BLSH010558344.1:333210-345791 GCA_018402905.1 Glandirana rugosa
CACGTTTGGGAGGAGTCACGTCTGGGTCCGCACTGAGGGGGGATCTACACTGAGGGGGGTCTGCACTGAGGAGGGTTTGCACTGAGGGGGGTCCACACTGAGGGGGTCCTTACTGAGCGGGGATCCGCACTGAGGGGGCCTGCACTGAGGGGGGTTTGCACTGAGAGGGGTCTGCAATGAGGGGGGCCCGCACTGAGGGGGGGTCCGCACTGAGAGACCTGCAGCTACCATTTTTTAGAGCGGGCAATCGGCTATCCGGCGATAACGGCTGATCCGGTCGTTATCCCGGGCTGCGGGAGGGGACACCCCCCCGCCGCCTTCCGCCGCTCTTCTCCGGCCTCCCGTCCCACCAGGAGACCAGAGCTCTGATCGGGCACTTCCACCGGCAAGGAGGAGACCTGAAGGAAGCCGGAATCGGCTTTGAACGGGACTCCGTCAAATTCCGAAACCGACGTCACGTCACTTCTGGTTTACTCGGCGGCTAATGGTGCCGGTTTTAAAATGACAGTATTACTGTGATGTGCAGAGGAGGGATGAGGGGTCTTTTAGGTAAAGAGTACCTGTCACCATATATTACTATCACAAGGGATGTTTACATTCCTTGTGATGGCAATAAAAGTGACCAGATTTTTTTTTTTAAAGGAACATTGCTAAAAAAAAATAAAATAAAAAAAACACATTTTTTTAAAGTGCCACCGTTCCCGCGAGCTCGCGCAGCAAAGAAAACGCATACGTAAGTCACGCCCGCATATGAAAACGGTGTTCAAACCACACATGTGAGGTATCGCCGCGATCGCCAGAGTGTGAGCAATAATTCCAGTAAAAGACCTCCGCTGCGCCTCTAACCTGGTAACTGTTAAACATTTTTAAATCTTTGCCTATGGAGATTTGTAAGTACCGGAGTTTGTCGCCATTCCGTCAGTGTGCGCAATTTTCAACCGTGTCATGTATGGTATCTATTTACTCAACGTAACATCCTCTTTCACAATATACAAAAAAATATGGGCTAACTTTACCGTTGTCTTATTTATTAACTCAAAAAAGTGAAATTTTTCCAAAAAAATTACGCTTGAAAGACCGCTGCGCAAATACCGTGTGACAAAAATTATTGCAACGAATGCCATTTTATTCTCTAGGGTGTTTGAAAAAAAATGTATATAATGTTTGGGGGTTCTAAGTAATTTTCTAGCAAAGAAAACGTTTTTTAACTGGCTCCGGTGGGTAAGTGGTTAAGGTTAAGAAAAAAGAAGGGGAAAAACTGCACTGGACTGCATCAAAAACGCACTAAAAAACGCGTCATGCAGAAAAGCATCTGGAATGCATCCAGACTGCGTTTCTGTGGTGTGAACTGGCCCTAAATAAGGACATGTGCATTCCAGTGCGTTTTTGATGTGTATTACAATGTTCCAGTACAGCCAGTGCAGGAAAAATGCAGCATGTTCTACTTTTTTTTCTGGAACTCATTGGAATTGCCAGCGCTGGTGTGAACTCTGCCATTGAAAACCATATAATCTACTTTCCATGCGTTTTTGATGCAAAAAAAAAAAATGCACTGGACTGCATGTGGTGTGAACTGGTCCTTAAGGCTTTTAACCACTTCAGCCCCGGAAGGATTTCCCACATTAAGACCAGAGCACTTTCTTGCGATTTGGCACTGCGTCGCTTTAACTGACAACTGCGCGGACGTGCAACGATGTGCCCAAACAAAATTGACTCCCCCTTTTTCCCCACAAATAGAGCTTTCTTTTGGTGGTATTTGATCCGATCTGCGTCATTTCTGATCACCGCCATAAACAAAAAAAGAGTGACTATTTTGAAAAAAAACCCCAATATTTCTAACTTTTTGCTAAAATGCAAATACAAAAAAATATATATTAAAAAAAAACAAATTTATTCATCGGTTTATATTCTTCCTCATATTTTTGGTCGGCGTTTATTGATTGGTTTGCGCAAAAGTTGCCGCGTTTAAAAACCATGAGAATTCATTTCTGTTGTTTTTTTTTTTTTTTTACTAGTAATGGCAGTGATCTGCGATTTTTATCAGGACTGTGAGATTGCGGCGGACATGTCGTACATTTTTGACACTTTTTTTGGGAATAATGACATTTATACAGCGATCAGAAATGTAAATATCCACTGATTACTGAATAAATGTCATTGGCAGTGAAGGGGTTAACCTGCAGGGGGCAGTGAAGGGATTAATTGTGTCCCCTAGGCGTGTTCTAACTGTGAGGGGGCTGGTCTGCCAGGGGCATAAGAGATCTAACTGATGCCAGTGGCAAGGATCAGTAGATCTTTGACGTGCCGCCTGTCAGAACGGGGAGCAGCCATCTTTACATCGGTGGGTCCCCGTTCTGGCTCTGTCACAGGCGATTGCGGGTCGCCGGTGGACATCGACCACCTGACCCGCGGCCCCGCTCAGGGTGCATGCGGCGGGCCCCCCCAGTGTCGTGACTGTGAGCGCCGACTATAAGCGGAACAGAGCCACACGGTCGCTGCTTATAGTCGTAACACGGTCGGCAAATGGTCAAAGGGTCGCTAATAGAGATTTCTAGGTACTGTAGTTTGGGTGTTATATGTTGTTTGCCTGCAAAAAAATCATTAAAGTGTATTTTTTCCAACAAAATTGCATTTGAAAAACGACTGCGCCAATACCATGTGACATAATAAATTTGCAACACTCACCATTTTATTCTCTAGGGTCTGCTAAAAAAAATATATATATAATGTTTGGGGAATCTAAGTAATTTTCTAGCAAAAATATACAGATTTTTACGCGTGAGAGAGAAATGTCAGAATTGGCCTGGGCGGGAAATGGTTAATTGGAAGAATAAATCCTGGGTGGGTTTTGTGTGAGTTATGGGTGTTCATGTATTTTTTTTATTTATTTATTACTTTTTTTTGTAAATTATCTTTTTTTTTTTTTTTCTTTTTGTTTTTTCTTTTGTTTCAATGTTTTTTTATGTAAAGAATCTTTTTTATTGATTTCCAAAATAATAAAAAATATGATTTTTTTTTCCTTTATTTTTGACATCTAAATTTCACAAGCAAAATATTTATCTTCACGGATAATTGAGCAGTGATGTCCTTTGTGTATCGCGATCCTCTGAGCAGGAAAGTATCAGAAGATGTGAGAGATTTATTTGCAGGAAAGAAGTAACGAATTGCCATATGCCCTCAACATTGGGGGTGGGTGCTTTGAGGTGGGGATGCTCTGCACCCCCCCCCCCACCCCAAAGCACCTTGTCCCCATGTTGATGGGGACAAGCAACTCTTCCCGAGAACCCTGGGCAGTGGTTGTGGGGGTATCTGAAAAAGGGGCCCCCAGATGCTGCCCCCTCCATGTACCCCTAACCATTCACCCCAAAAAAGAAGTGTAGTGTTACAAAAAAACAAAGAGATAGTTTTTGACATGAAGAAAATGCTCCTTACATTGGTGATCAGTGGGAAGAAAGTTCCTTACATTGGTGGTCAGTGGGAAGAAAGTTCCTTACAATGGTGGTCAGTGGGAAGAAAGTTCCTTACATTGGTGATCAGTGGGAAGAATGTTCCTTACATTGGTGATCAGTGGGAAGAATGTTCCTTACATTGGTGGTCAGTGGGAAGAAAGTTCCTTACATTGGTGATCAGTGGGAAGAATGTTCCTTACATTGGTGGTCAGTGGGAAGAATGTTCCTTACATTGGTGATCAGTGGGAAGAATGCTCCTTACATTGGTGGTTAGTGGGAAGAATGTCCCTTATATTGGTGATCAGTGGGAAGAAAGTTCCTTACATTGGTGGTCAGTGGGAAGAATGCTCCTTACATTGGTGATCAGTGGGAAGAATGCTCCTTACATTGGTGATCAGTGGGAAGAATGTCCCTTACATTGGTGATCAGTGGGAAGAATGCTCCTTATATTGGGGGTCAGTGGGAAGAATGCTCCTTACATTGGGGGTCAGTGGGAAGAATGTTCCTTACAATACATCACAACATTTCCCAGGGCAAACTCCCTTCCACCTCCCATCTCTGCCCCTGGGTTTCTGAGGGTCTCTGCCTCCAGTAAGCTCCATAACACCCCAGTACAGGCTCCAGCAATAGTCATCCATGCTGAACCAAGACACAGTTGTGCTTGATGAAAATGTCTGTCCATTTTAAATGCATGAGAACAATTATTTCAGTTGGCTACATCTCTGTGAAGTAGGTAGATTAGATGTACTTAGTCCTTTCATACCTCCAATTCAGTAACTGTAATTAATCCATAATCTGACCGCACAATGCCCCGGCATCCCTGTGCTCCCCCCACACCCTTCCTATCTCCATTAGTCATAGCCGTATACTGAAACGTTCGACCGTCTGAGTGAAGGGGCGATGTTCACACTGTATGGAGTACTACACTTCAAAAGGACATCTTCATTAATGAAACATACAGCTTAATTTATAAAACCCTTTTCCCCGTCTCCCTATATCAGACACAATGAGCGCAGCGCGGCTCTGTTCTCATCCGCTGAAATTAAACTTTCAGTAAGTGACTCCGCCACATCGGCTTCCATGTACTGTATGTCTTCTTCTGGAAATGCAAAGTTCACTTGGCTGGGTTGGTAAAAGGTTTTTGACAGAGATGACGCAATCTTCAGGATAAATGTGCTTTTTATATAACCTGCTGGCCCAGAGACAGGTAACAGAGTACGGCATATCTCCAAATAAACCCATGATGAAGGGGGAAAGAAAACGAAGGAAAGAGAAGGAAAGGATAAAAGGCAAAGGAAGTAAAAGAAGAAGATGAAGGAAGAGAGGAGGTAATGAAGAAGCAAGAAAGTGATGAAGAAGGAAGTAAAGGAAGGAAGAAGGAGGGAAGTTAATAGCATTAATAAAGAAGATGGGAAATTAAGGTGGAAGAAGTCTTATATCCACTCTATAAAGGGAAAGGAAGGCGGAAGAGAGAAAAATAGCTAGAAAGGAAAAGTGAATAATTAGGGGGGTGGCAATAGAAGGAAGAAGAAAATAGTAAGGAAAGAAAGAAATAAAAAAAGGGACAAATGAAGGAGTAGAGAAAGGAAGTGAAGGAAGGAAAGAAAGAAAGAGAGGAAGAAAAGAAAGACAGACAGGAAATAGGAAGGAGAGGAGTAAAAGGAAGTAAATGAAGAAGATGAAGGAAGATAAGGAGGTAATGAAGAAGCAAGAAAGTGATGAAGAAGGGACAAATCAAGGAGTAGAGAAAGGAAGTGAAGGGAGGATGTAGATGAAGAAAAGGAAAGAAAGAGAGAGAGAAAAGGAAGACAAACAGACAGACAGGAAATGGGAAGGAGAGAAATAAAAGGAAGTATATGAAGAAGATGAAGGAAGAGAAGGGGGTAATGAGAAAGGAAGAAAGTGATGAAGAAGGAAGTAAAGGAAGGAAGAAGGAGGGAAGTTAATAACATTAATAAAGAAGACGGGAAATTAAGGTGGAAGAAGTCTTATATCCACTCTATAAAGGGAATGGAAGGCGGAAGAGAGAAAAATAGCTAGAAAGGAAAAGTGAATAATTAGGGGGGTGGCAATAGAAGGAAGAAGAAAATAGTAAGGAAAGAAAGAAATAAAAAAAGGGACAAATGAAGGAGTAGAGAAAGGAAGTGAAGGAAGGAAAGAAAGAAAGAGAGGAAGAAAAGAAAGACAGACAGGAAATAGGAAGGAGAGGAGTAAAAGGAAGTAAATGAAGAAGATGAAGGAAGATAAGGAGGTAATGAAGAAGCAAGAAAGTGATGAAGAAGGGACAAATCAAGGAGTAGAGAAAGGAAGTGAAGGGAGGATGTAGATGAAGAAAAGGAAAGAAAGAGAGAGAGAAAAGGAAGACAAACAGACAGACAGGAAATGGGAAGGAGAGAAATAAAAGGAAGTATATGAAGAAGATGAAGGAAGAGAAGGAGGTAATGAGAAAGGAAGAAAGTGATGAAGAAGGAAGTAAAGGAAGAAAGAAGGAGGGAAGTTAATAACATTAATAAAGAAGACGGGAAATTAAGGTGGAAGAAGTATTATATCCACTCTATAAAGGGAAAGGAATGCGGAAGAGAGAAAAATAGCTAGAAAGGAAAAGTGAATAGTTATGGGGGTGGCAATAGAAGGAAGAAGAAGAAGAAAAGAGCAAGGAAAGAAAGAAATGAAGAAGGGACAAATCAAGGAGTAGAGAAAGGAAGTGAAGGAAGGATGTAGATGAAGAAAAGGAAAGAAAGAGAGAGAGAAAAGGAAGACAAACAGACAGACAGGAAATGGGAAGGAGAGAAATAAAAGGAAGTATATGAAGAAGATGAAGGAAGAGAAGGAGGTAATGAGAAAGGAAGAAAGTGATGAAGAAGGAAGTAAAGGAAGAAAGAAGGAGGGAAGTTAATAACATTAATAAAGAAGACGGGAAATTAAGGTGGAAGAAGTATTATATCCACTCTATAAAGGGAAAGGAATGCGGAAGAGAGAAAAATAGCTAGAAAGGAAAAGTGAATAGTTATGGGGGTGGCAATAGAAGGAAGAAGAAGAAGAAAAGAGTAAGGAAAGAAAGAAATGAAGAAGGGACAAATCGAGGAGTAGAGAAAGGAAGTGAAGGAAGGATGTAGGTGAAGAAAAGGAAAGAAAGAGAGAGAGAGAAGGAAGACAAACAGACAGACAGGAAATGGGAAGGAGAGGAATAAAAGGAAGTATATGAAGAAGATGAAGGACGAGAGGAGGTAATGAGAAAGGAAGAAAGTGATATAGAAGTAAAGGAAGGAAGGAGGGAAGTTAATTAAAATTAATTATGAAGACGGGAAATTACGGTGGAAGAAGGCTTATATGATTAATAAGGAAGTAAAGGAAGGAAGGAGGGAAGTTAATAAAATTAATTATGAAGATGGGAAACAATGAAATTATGGTGCAAGAAGTCTTATATCCACTCTATAAAGGGAAAGGAAGGAGGAAGAGAGTAAAATAACTATAATGGAAAAAGGAATAGATGGGGGGGGGGGGTGGCAATAGAAAGAAGAAGACAAAGAAGAAGGAAAGAAAGAAATGAAGAAGGGACAAATGAAGGAGTAGAGAAAGGAAGTGAACGAAGGATGCAGATGAAGAAAAGGAATGAAGGAGAGAGAGAGAGAAGGAAAACCAAATAAAGGAAAGAATAGCAAGATGGAAAAGGTAGACGAAGGAAGGAAGCAGATGAAAGACAAAGTAGGAAAGGAGCAAAGAAAGAAAGAAAGAAAGAAAGAGAGGAAGAAAAGAAAGACAGACAGGAAACGGGAAGCAGAGGAGTAAAAGGAAGTAAATGAAGAAGGTGAAGGAAGAGAATGAGGTAATGTAGAAGCAAGAAAGTGATGAATAAGGAAGTAAAGGAAGGAAGAAGGAGGGGAGTTAATAACATTAATAAAGAAGACGGGAAATTAAGGTGGAAGAAGTCTTATATCCACTCTATAAAGGGAAAGGGAGGCTGAAGAGAGAAAAATAGCTAGAAAGGAAAAATGAATAATTAGGGGAGTGGCAATAGAAGGAAGAAGAAGAAGAAAAGAGTAAGGAAAGAAAGAAATTAAGAAGGGACAGGGGAATGAACCCCTCCCCTGTCCCTTCTTCATTCCTTTCTTTACTCTTACTTTTCCTCATAAGGGAAGTCAAATTAAGAAAATTAATGAAAGAGAGAGGGAGAGAAGGAAGAAGAAATAGTGAGAAGGAGGAAGCAGATGAAGGCAGGAAGCAGATGAAGGGAGGAAGCAGATGAAGGGAGGAAGCAGATGAAGGGAGGAAGCAGATGAAGGAAAGGAATGAAGGAAAGACAAAGGAAGGAAGTGAGGGAGGAAGTAGATGAATAAAGGAAACAGAGAAAAGAGAGAAAGGAAAAGAGGAAGGAAGGAACAAAGAAGGAAGGAGAGAGGAGATGGAGAATATGGAAAGAGAGGAAAGTCCTAAAGTGTAAAGCGCCACACTCCTGTATTGTAAATTTTCAACAACGTATTGTGAAAGAAGGAATTTATGAGGCACAACTATTAAAAATGATACTTTCTTTATTAACCACTTTAAGACCGAGCCTCTTTTTGGAGTTTGGAGGTTATCAGCTAAAAACAGGTTTTTTTGCTATAAAATTACTTAGAACCCCCAAACATTATATTTTTTTTTTCTAAGACCCTAGAGAATAAAATGGCGGCCATTGCAAAACTTTATGTCACACCGTATTTGCGCAGCGGTCTTAAAAGCGTGATTTTTTTTGAAAAAATTCAGTTTTTTGAGTTAAAAAATAAGACAACAGTAAAGTTAGGTCAATTTTTTTTCATATTGTGAAAGATAATTTTACGCCGAGTAAAATGATATCCAACATGTCATGCTTCAAAATTGCGTCCGCTCGCGGAATGGCGACAAACTTTGCAACATAAAAATCTCCATTGGCGACGTTTAAAAAATTCTACAGGTTAGCATTTTTGCGTTACAGAGGAGGTCTAGGGCTAGAATTATTGCTCTCGCTCTAACGATCGCGGCGATACCTCACGTGTGTGGTTTGCACACCGTTTTCATATGTGGGCGGGACTTACGTATGCGTTCGCTTCTGCGCGCGAGCTCGCAAGGACGGTGCGCTTTAAATTTTTTTTTTTTTTTTAATTATGTATTTTACTTTTTAATTTTTATTTTTACAACTTTTTAAAAAAAAAAAATTTTTGATCACTTTTTTTCCTATTACAAGAAATGTAAACATTCCTTGTAATAGAAAAAAGCATGCCAGGACCTCCAAAATATGAGATCTGGGGTCAAAAAGACCTCAGATCTCATTTTTAGACTAAAATGCAATAAAAAAAAAAAAATGTCCCCTTTAAGAGCATTGGGCGGAAGCTACTTGTGACGTAGCTTCCGCCCAGCATTGATATGGAGCCGGGTGAGCGGCTTCAGCCGCTCACTCGGCACACGGACACCAGAGGGAAAGGACGCGATCATCTCCGCCGCTGCCGGCGGGTCCGGTAAGCGGCGGAGATGACCGGAAAGCGGCGGGGGGGGGGGGCACCTCTCCCGCCGCTGATAAAAGTGATCTCGCGGCGAATCCGCCGCTAAGATCACTTTTATCTGACGCAGAATCGCCTGCAGAAAAAAATGATACCGGGGTTATGGTAGCTATCTGCTACCATAACAACGGTATCCCACTTCAAAGTACCGCCGTCAAACGACGTACGGCGGTCCGGAAGTGGTTAAATTAAGTATAACAACATACAAATTTAGCATACAATATTCCGTAAAATAGATCCATGATACCATCTTATTCATCATATATTGTCATAGACCCGATCAGCGCATCCCTGCACACATGCGCAATGCACACTCACGCCGTGACCAATGAGGCTCTTTGCTGGCCTATAACAGGTCGGCCCCTTGACACACTAATTGCTGGAACGTCTTTCAGCTTCCTGTGTTCCTGAACCCGAACTTGCTTTACCTGTTTGCTTCCTGTTGTGACCCGGCTTGGATTCTGACCTGCTCTGATCTGATCTCCAGTGTTTGACCCCCTGCTTGCCTCACGGTCTCCTCTTGCCTGATCTCCAGTGTTTGACCCCCCGCTTGCCTCACTGACTCCTCTTGCCTGATCTCCAGTGTTTGACTCCCCGCTTGCCTCACGGACTCCTCTTGCCTGATCTCCGGTGCCTTGACCCTTGGCTTGTCTTACAGACCTCTCCTGCCTGATCCCTGGAACCTGATCATCAGTCTCCTTAGCAGATTCTCTGTTATCTGCTCACCTGTGCTTGACCCTCGGCCTGCATCACGGACTCTGCCTTATTTCTTACCAGTTTCATGCAGGCCTGAATTACAGACTGTGTCATCCGCACTGTCACCTAACTGCCATCAGAAGGGCACTGCACCCCTGCCGGGTGTTTGCTACAGCAGCTTATAGGACTGCTCCTCCTCTCCTGTTCTACCAGTTCCTGCAGTTCCAGCTCACCCTTCTCTACTGGTGACCCGTGCTTCTTTATGCACTGCACCCTCTGTCTCAACTCCAGAGGTGCACTGCGTTCAGCCGCAAGGGGAGCTTCTCTCAGCATATCAGCTTCGGATCAGGTACGTGACATATATGCTGGTCTTTTGTGGCCCAAAGCGTTTCATGGAATACTCCACTTCTTCAGGAACCGCTAGTCTAGTATTGTATCAAAATTGATCTGAAGAAAGATATACATATACTGTACATAATGTGTCATAATTATGAAGTACCATCTTGAGCTGAGGGCCCAGGCACCCACCACATGCCATGATAGATCAAGGGAATAGGGAAATAGGGTACAGAGGGGGCTAACGGCAGTGAAAGAGCCACCTTCATAGTTTCCAAACCTATAATCCTATAAACAGTAATGAAGGTCATGCTACCTGAGTAAACACGAATGGCCAGAATCCACCAATTGCTGGTGTAAGGAAAGGAAAAAGTGTTTATAGCATTATGCAAAATCCTCCAGTTTATACTAGAGGCACCCGACAAAAGGAAATATATATGTTCAAACAAGCTATCTAAAATATAATCTATTGAGTTGTTGATATTTTTTTTGACACGGCCATCTTGGTACTCCCGGAAGCCACGGTTAATGCACCCTTCAGTGGCCATCTTGGTCCACGAAGGTGTCTCGAGGTTGAGCTAGCCACCTGTACACCATTAGGAGGGCTATATATGGCATGGGAGGAGTACTCCCTCTAGGGCTCCTGGATTTTATCCTCCAAAGAGGTCTCTATGTGCACATTTTTAAAAGTTGTGTCTCAAAAACCCCATCTTTCACAATATATTGCTAAAAAGAGAGGAAAGAATGGTGGAAACAATTAAAACAGGAAATAAAGGAAGGGAAAAAGAAGGAATAAACGAAGAACAATGGAAGAAAAGAAATGAAGGAGAGGAAGAAAGGGAAGGAGGGGATAAAAAAGGGAGAAAGGGAGAAATGAGAAAAGAGAGGAATTAATGAAGGAAAAGAACAAAGAAGGAAAAAAGGAAATAAAGGATAGAAGAAAGAAGGAATGAATAAAGAATGAAGGAGAGGAAGGAGAAGGAGAGAACGAGGAAAGGAGAAATAAAGAAAGGGATTAAAGGAAGGAGGATTATAAAGAAGACAGGAAGAGAGGACATTTCTCTGGAAGAAGTCGCAGATGATATTCACTCAATAGCAGAGTCTTTTTTGGCAATTATTTTCTGAAAAAAATGTTCCTTTAAGAGAGACTATTAAAGTTCACTCGTAGCTTGAAGTCTTATTGTCTCTCTCCTCTATACACTAAATAAAACCTGCAAAGCTTTCACCAACTCCTGAGACCATGGCTGCAATTCTCCAAGGTTTAAATTATTGCAAAGTAGAAGGAAATGCTTGTGTTTGATGGTATGTCCATTGTTCACTGGGGAGGCAAACCTTCAATTAGAGGTGAACAGATCTGAACAGCTTGTACCATACTGGATGAGCGAAGAGAGATGATGGACTTGGAAGAGGACTCTCAAAGGTAGAGTGTTAGAGAGCTGTAATTATGGGGACACTGTGTCTTCTAGACATGACTCAACTCCATAAGTATTGCTGAAGAATTGTGTTCACCAATTACTCCCAGCACTTTACAAGCATTCAGATCTATAATATCATTGAAGCTTAAGAACTCTTGAAGAAATCAATGTCTCCCTATTAATTCTGCGTCTATTAGTCTTCAGTATATAGGGGGCTAAATGTTTGGTTATTATTACACATTCATGCGGCAGGAGAAGGCCAGAGCCAAGGTCATCACTGCGTTTGAGGCTCTAATAATACACAACAAAATAAATGACTTTAGTCTGCTTATCCTTGGATCATCATTTTTTATTCTTGTAATCAGTGTTTGCATAACGATTCATCACAAAGTGCAATGTTTATGATGAGTAGTAAAAACTGAAATAAAGATGTCCATAAAATGAGGAACTATGCCTCTCCACCACTCTCCTATTATTACCTTCTTCTCGCCTCCTTACATTGTTCTGCCCTCCTCTCCTATTTTCTTACCTCCTCCCTCTTTTCTGTCCCCAGTACTCTTCCTTTTTCACTTTCCCTCTTCCTTCCTTCCTCTCACTTCTCCGATCCTCCATCTTCTCTCCTCACCTCTTTTCCCGTCACCCATCACCATTTCCCTCCTCTCTTGTCTTTTCTCCTCTCTTTGTTTTTCCTTCCACTCTTCTCTCCTCCTCTCCTCTCCTCTCCTCTCCTCTCCTCTCCCTCTCCTGTCCTCTCCTCTCCCTCCCCTCTTCTCCTCCTCTCCTCTCCTCTCCTCTTCCTCTTCCTCTCCACTTTTCCTCCTCTTTTCTCCTTTTCTCTCCTTTATTTTGCTTTTGCCTCCGCACTCCTCTCCCCTGCCTTCTGCTCTCCCCTACTCTCCTGTTCCCTCTCCTCTCTCTCCCCCCTTCCTCCCATCCCATCTCATTTCTTCTTTCATATCACCTTTCCTCCTCTCCTTCCATATTCCCTCCTTTTCCTTCCTCTCCCCTCAATTCTCCTTTCCTCTTTTCTCCTTTCCTCTCCTTTATTTGCTTTTCCCTCCGTTGTTCTTTCTCCTGCCTTCTACTCTCCTCTCCATTCCTGTTCCCTCTCCTCTCCTCTTCCTCTCCGATTCTCCTCCTATCCTCTCCCTCTCCTCTTCTCCTCCTGTTCC
>BLSH010558344.1:387993-405745 GCA_018402905.1 Glandirana rugosa
GGTTCCACTCAGAACAGCGCCTCGCCATGGTCGACCAAAGAAGTTGAGTGCAGTGCTCAGCGTCATATCCAGAGGTTGTCTTTGGGAAATAGACGTATGAGTGCTGCCAGCCTTGCTGCAGAGGTTGAAGGGGTGGGGGGGTCAGCCTGTCAGTGCTCAGACCATACGCCGCACACTGCATCAAATTGGTCTGCATGGCTGTCATCCCAGAAGGAAGCCTCTTTGTCAGGAAACCGCTGTTGCCCATGGAAACCGGGTCTGGAGGCCTGTGCGCGCATGCGCCGGCATTTGCGCCAAATGGTCCCATTTAAGCAGACAGCACCCAGCAGCCAGTGTTGTCTGTTCTACAGCGTATAGTGTACCTGTGAGCCTCAGCCCTGCTCCTGTTGTTTGATTCCGTTCTCTGAAGACCCAGCTTGCCTTGACCTGCTTGATTCCTGCCTGCACCGACCCCCAGCTACCCACGACCATTTTCCTGTCTGATCCCTGGTACCTCTGCTGCCCGCCCGATTACGATTTCAGCTTGGACTTTGACTACTCTTCTGCCTGCCCCTTGGTACCGCACCGCCCGCCAGTTGCCGACCCAGCCTGAATCACCTTCCTTCCTGTTGCTCGAGCCGATCTGGAATCTCTTACATCAGCATCAGAGACAATGCAGCCCTCATGCCATCCTGCACTCTCGGTCTCCTGTCTGCTCTACCAGGGGCCCCAGAATCAGGCGCGCAAGAGTGGTTGTTCCCTGCATCAGAAAGACTGCGCCACCAGGTGTGTGACACTCTTCTAAAGATGATGCACAAGAGAGCCCGCAAACAGTTTGCTGAAGACAAGCAGACTAAGATTACTGGAACCATGTCCTGTGGTCTGATGAGACCAAGATAAACTTATTTGGTTCAGATGGTGCCAAGCGTGTGTGGTGGCAACCAGGTGAGGAGTACAAAGACAAGTGTGTCTTGCCTACAGTCAAGCATGGTGGTGGGAGTGTCATGGTCTGGGGCTGCATGAGTGCTGCCGGCACTGGGGAGCTACAGTTCATTGAGGGAACCATGAATGCCAACATGTACTATGACATACTGAAGCAGAGCATGATCCCCTCCCTTCGGAGACTGGGCCGCAGGGCAGTATTCCAATATGATGACAACCCCAAACACACCTCCAAGATGACCACTGCCTTGCTAAAGAAGCTGAGGGTAAAGGAGATGGACTGGCCAAGCGTCTCCAGACCTAAACCCTATTGAGTATCTGTGGGGCATCCTCAAATGGAAGGCGGAGGAGCGCAAGGTCTCTAACATCCACCAGCTCTGTGATGTCGTCATGGAGGAGTGGAAGAGGACTCCAGTGGCAACCTGTGAAGCTCTGGTGAACTCCATGCCCAATAGGGTTATGGCAGTGCTGGAAAATAATGGTGGCCACACAAAATATTGACACTTTGGGCCCACTTTGGACATTTTCCCTTAGGGTGTACTCACTTTTTTTGCCAGCGGTTTAGACATTAATGGCTGTGTGTTGAGTTATTTTGAGGGGACAGCAAATTTACACTGTTATACAAGCTGTACACTCACTACTTTACATTGTATCAAAGTGTCATTTCTTCAGTGTTGTCACATGAAAAGACGTGAGGGGTGTACTCACTTTTGTGAGATGCTGTATGTACTTAGCTACAACCTGAGGGCCCGTGGCCTTACATTATGAGGACCCGTGGCCTTGTCTGTAACGGGTGGTCCGGAAGTCCTGCTGACAAGGAAGTGCAGGCCTCACCACGTGCTAGCTAGGGTGGAGGAAGATGTATTGGAGGCTTGATAAATTTCCCTTCAGGGCTAACAGTGGAAAGAAGCAAGTGTTGTGAAGGAGTGTAACGGTCAGCCAGTATCAGTGATGGAGGAAGAAGGAGTGTATATACAGTGGTGTATATAGCATGGTCCTGTTTCTTGATCTCTGGGCATCCCACAGTCCTCCTTACCGTATCCAAGTTTAACCCCTGAATAAAACAAAAAAAAAACCCAAATTACCGGCCTGTTCAGTGACTACGGATGAAAGGTCAAATGTTTGATCGAGGGTAGAGTGACAGGTGAACCACAACTACCAGCCACCCCTAAGGGGGACCATTGGCTACACATAAATAAATACATCTCTAGATAATAGCATAGTTGGCAATACTGGCACCTTAAATATTAATGTACATAGTAACCAGACGATTCACAGTATATCAGTAATACGTACAATGGTATCAAATTAATTGTTCCAATTGAAGGCGGACATCCATTGTCTAGAAGGTGATAACATTATCAATAATATAATTCCATAGTACTAAAGACTATCAATTCACATGATTGCAATGATGCAGCATAAGGCTAGGGCTCGACGCGTTTCGCGGAGCTGTCCACTCATCAGAAGAAAATTGCAAATTGGGTATAACTAGAAAAAAACAAATATTACAATATGATCCAAGGGCTGGCATAAGGGAAGGAGTAAGGAAAGGGAGGGACATGGTAGTACCCAAACATTCTTACCTAAATTGAAACTAGGTGCCCACTAGGGATGGACCGAACGCCCCCCGGTTCGGTTCGCACCAGAACTTGCGAACAAGCTAAACATTTGTAACACCGTTAAAATCAATGGGACTCGAACATTAAAAATCAAAAGCGCTCATTTTAAAGGCTTATATGCAAGTTATTGCCATAAAAAGTGTATGGGGACCCGGGTCCTGCCCTAGGGGACATCTATCAATGCAAAAAAAAAATGTTTTTAAATCAATCGTTTTTTCAGGAGCAGTGATTTTCATAATGCTTAAAGTGAAACAATAAAAATTAAATATTCCTTTAAATATCGTGGCGCATCTCTGTGATGTTTAGAACAATGCCAGAGCAAAATTACATTTCCAAAGGAAAAATTGTCATTTATTATTGCGGCTGTAATGCATTTCCGGCAATATAGATAAAATCACTGAAAAAGCATTGCGTTGCCTTTCAGGTCTGGTATGGATTTTAAGGGGAACCCGAAGCCAAATTTAAAAAAAAATGGCGTGGGGGTCCCCCCAAAATCGAAACCACATGCCCTCAACATGGGGAGGGTGCTTTGAGGTCCCCCCCAATGCACCTTGTCCCCATGTTGATGGGGAGAAAGGCCTCATCCCCACAACACTTCCTGGTGGTTGTGGGGGTCTGGGGGCTTATCGGAATCTGGAAGCCCCCTTTAATAATGCCGACCCCCCCCCATGTGAATAGGTATGGGGTACATTTTACCCCTACCCATTCATCAAAAAAGGAGTGTAGTGGTACAAAAAAACAAGAGGCAGTTTTTGACAAGTCCTTTATCATGTAAAATAGCTCTTCTTCTTTCTTCCTCCATCTTCTCCTGCCCTGGTCATTCTTCTGGTCTTCTGCTCCTGAAGGGCCTGGTTTCGATTTTTTTAAAAAATTTGGCCCGGGGTTCCCCTTAAAATCCATACCAGACCCCAAGGGCCTGGTTTGGATTTTGGGGGGGACCTCCACGTCGTATATATATATATACACTAGGAAGGTATATATATATATATTCTTGCACTGCCTGCACTAACTGTATATACAGTAGATCGCCCTATGTATCTATCTAGTATATATTTCACTCTACACTAAACTGCCTGTTCTAACTGACTGCATATAGATCGCTCTATCTATCTATCTATCTATCTATCTATCTATCTATCTATCTATCTATCTATCTATCTATCTATCTGTTTTTCACAATAACCAGCTAGCTACACTAAACTGCCTGCACGCCGCTAGCTAAGCTCCCTCTCTGTCTCTCTCCACGTTATTCAGACTACATAGAGCCGCTGTACAAGTTCCCGCGAACGCAACATAATGTTCGGGAATGCGCCGAACAGGCGAACCCCCCGATGTTCGAGTCAAACATGCGTTCGACTCAAACCGGGGGCCCATCCCTAGTGCCCACAAGGTAATGTAGAAATTGGCAGCTGGAGGTACCATGGGAACAGCATGTCCAGGGAGCTGAGGTGGCAACATCCACGGCTACACTGGTTCACCATAGAGCAGTGCACAAAACAGTTATAGGAATGGAATCCCCACTAGGCAGTTGTCTTCTGTGAGAAAAACAGTGTATGAATAACTGTAGGACTGCACAGTAGTCAGACTGTGAAAATGCAGCTCATATAAAGTCCTATAAACCCCTCTCCTTATTTCGTGTTAGCAACCTATGCAGTATGAAAAAGCTGCTCAGGTCAACATGGGAAATAACACAAACTAATTGGCGGTAACAGGCCATTAGACCCTGAATGCGGAATGATCCTTTGGAGGAAAGGGTTTACATCAAGCAGGAAACATCTTCTGCTGTCTGAATGCTCCTCTGTCATGACTTAAACATGTTACAGTGCTGTACTTACACATTTTAACAAAGTTCAATCAAATATTGATCATCATCTGGGCAACAGCTACATTACGAAGGTCCTAAGCCCCCTTAATTAGCAATAAGGCCCTCAGCACATTCAGCTCAAGAAGGGTTTCTTTTCTCTGAATGTACAAAACAATGGGTGTCATTGACTTTAGATCAGTGTAGAGTTATTGCACTATTGAGAAGAAACTAAAGCACTTGCTACAAAAGGCAGTTGGCAGCACTCAGGGTACACACGGACATAAGGCCATTAGCGGAGTCTTTGGATGACTTGGAAACCCAAGGGCCTGGCAAGTCAATGAAGAGAGGAGGTGGGGTAGGGCAAGTGAGAATAAAAGGATGTCAAAACCATCTATTGAGAGGAAACAATAGCATTTGCTACAGAAGGCAGTTGGCAGCACTCAGGTTACACACGGACATAAGGCCATTAGCGGAGTCTTTGGATGACTTGGAAACCCAAGGGCCCGGAAAGTCAATGGAGAGGGTAGGTGGAATAGGGTGGGTGAGAATAAAAGGATGCCAGAACCATCTATTGAGAGGAAATTATAGCATTTGATACAGAAGGCAGTTGGCAGCACTCAGGGTACACACGGACATAAGGCCATTAGCGGAGTCTTTGGATGACTTTGAAACCCAAGGGCCTGGCAAGTCAATGGAGAGGGGAGGTGGGGTAGGGAGGGTGAGAAAGAAAGGATGTCAGAACCATCTATTGAGAGGAAACAATAGCATTTGCTACAGAAGGCAGTTGGCAGCCCTCAGGGTACATGCAGACATAAGACCATTAGCGGAGTCTTTGGATGACTTTGAAACCCAAGGGCCTGGAAAGTCAATGGAGAGGGTAGGTGGAGTAGGGCGGGTGAGAATAAAAGAATGCCAGAACCATCTATTGAGAGGAAACGATAGCATTTGCTAGAGAAGGCAGTTGGCAGCACTCAGGGTACACACGGACATAAGACCATTAGTAGAGTCTTTGAATGACTTTGAAACCCAAGGGCCTGGAAAGTCAATGGAGAGAATAGGTGGAGTAGGGCAGGTGAGAATAAAAGGATGCCAGAACCATCTATTGAGAGGAAAAGATAGCATTTGCTACAGAAGGCAGTTGGCAGCACTCAGGGTAAACACGGACATAAGGCCATTAGCGGAGTCTTTAGATTACTGGGAAGCCCAAGGGCCTGGCAAGTCAATGGAAAGGAGAGGTGGGGTAGGGCGGGTGAGAATAAAAGGATGCCAGAACCATCTATTGAGAGGAAATGATAGCATTTGCTACAGAAGGCAGTTGGCAGCCCTTAGGGTACACACGGACATAAGACCATTAGCGGAGTCTTTGGATGACTTGGAAACCCAAGGGCCTGGAAAGTCAATGGAGAGGGTAGGTGGAGTAGGGGAGGTGAGAATAAAAGGATGCCAGAACCATCTATTGAGAGGAAATGATAGCATTTGCTACAGAAGGCAGTTGGCAGCACTCAGGGTACACACGGACATAAGGCCATTAGCGGAGTCTTTGGTTGACTTGGAGACCCAAGGGCCTGGCAAGTCAATGGAGAGGAGAGGTGGGGTAGGGCGGGTGAGAATAAAAGGATGCCAGAACCATATATTGAGAGGAAACTATAGCATTTGCTACAGAAGGCAGTTGGCAGCCCTCAGGGTACACGCGGACATAAGACCATTAGCAGAGTCTTTGGATGACTTGGAGACCCAAGGGCCTGGAAAGTCAATGGAGAGGGTAGGTGCAGTAGGGCAGGTGAAAATAAAAGGATGCCAGAACCATCTATTGAGAGGAAACGATAGCATTTGCTACATAAGGCAGTTGGCAGCACTCAGGGCACACACGGACATAAGACCATTAGTGGAGTCTTTGGATTACTTGGAAACCAGAGGGCCTGGAAAGTCAATGGAGAGAATAGGTGGAGTAGGGCAGGTGAGAATAAAAGGATGCCAGAACCATCTATTTAGAGGAAACAATAGCATTTGCCACAGAAGGCAGTTGGCTGCACTCAGCGCAAACACAGACATAAGGCCATTAGCGGAGTCTTTGGATTACTTGGAAACCCAATGGCCTGGCAAGTCAATGGAGAGGAGAGGTGGGGTAGGGCGGCTGAGAATAAAAGGATGCCAGAACCATCTATTGAGAGGAAATTATAGCATTTGCTACAGAAGGCAGTTGGCAGCCCTCAGGGTACACACGGACATAAGACCATTAGTGGAGTCTTTGGATGACTTGGAAACCCAAGGGCCTGGAAAGTCAATGGAGAGGGTAGGTGGAGTAGGGCGGGGGAAAATAAAACTATGCCAGAACCATCTCTTTAGGGGAAACGATAGCATTTACTACAGAAGGCAGTTGGCAGCCCTCAGGGTACATGCGGACATAAGACCATTAGCGGAGTCTTTGGTTGACTTGGAGACCCAAGGGCCTGGAAAGTCAATGGAGAGGGTAGGTGGAGTAAGGCGGGTGAAAATAAAAGGATGCCAGAACCATCTATTGAGGGGAAACGATAGCATTTGCTACAGAAGGCAGTTGGCAGCACTCAGGGTACACACGGACATAAGGCCATTAGCAGAGTCTTTGGATGATTTGGAAACCCAAGGGCCTGGCAAATCAATGGAGAGGGGAGGTGGGGTAGGGAGGGTGAGAATAAAAGGATGCCAGAACCATCTATTTAGAGGAAACAATAGCATTTGCTACAGAAAACAGTTGGCAGCCCTCAGGGTACATGCGGACATAAAACCATTAGCGGAGTCTTTGGATGACTTTGAAACCCAAGGGTCTGGAAAGTCAATGGAGAGGGTAGGTGGAGTAGGGCGAGTGAGAATAAAAGAATGCCAGAACCATCTATTGAGAGGAAATGATAGCATTTGCTACAGAAGGCAGTTGGCAGCCCTCAGGGTACACGCGGACATAAGGCCATTAGCGGAGTCTTTGGATTACTTGGAAACCTAAGGGCCTGGCAAGTCAATGGAAAGGAGAGGTGGAGTAGGGCAGGTGAGAATAAAAGGATGCCAGAACCATCTATTGAGGGGAAACGATAGCATTTGCTACAGAAGGCAGTTGGCAGCACTCAGGGTACACGCGGACATAAGGCCATTAGCGGAGTCTTTGGATTACTTGTAAACCCAAGGGCCTGGCAAGTCAATGGCCTCTAAATATGATCCTCCCAGACACTCGTGTAAGCATCTACAAGAAGCTCATAAATGATACAAATCACAAATCGTGCACGAAGATGGTTCTTTTGTTTTAAATGATGCACCTGATTTAATAAAAGTCTACATGAAGTGCCCCGGGCAAGCTGCCATGACAGGCATGTTTGCATTGGGTGTAATTGGTTTCGTTATCAGTATGCAGCATATTTGGAGGCGAGTTAAGTATTTAATCCTGGAGGATTAGCTTCAGATCGCGTTGTGTACACTGAGCCTGAAATTCCTTCCCGCCGTCTTCAGCGCCAGCCAGAGAGATCTTTTCACGGTGGAAGCGGCTTTACAATGGCTTTGTATTGATCCCGAGCTGAATATTTAAAGTGAAAGTAATCTGCGGGATTACCTCAATCGCATGCTTGAGTCACCGCCACGTATGATTTATGGGGGTGACCTCAGCAGATTTTTCATATACAACCGCGGTCGTTATTTCTCATTTGACAATTCCAGCCATAAAAATAGGGAGAGAAAAAGAAATGAAGAGACTTCCCATAATTTTCATATATTGCAAGGCTGTCTGAAGCTCGTGATGAGGTCCCTGGAGGGTGAAAAACGTTATGGCCAGAGGTCAGATGGAAGAGGACCCGTCAAGAGGGAATAAATAGACCGGGCTGGACAGTTTGAGGGGTTTAATTGGATTGCTTGTGGTTGTCAATATCGGCATCACCATTACCTCCCGGCAACATGGATCGCCACATCGGAACGGTCAACATCTTCTTAGATATTCATTGGACCAGTGTGGAATTCTGCTTTATACTGTTTGTTTGTGAAATTATAACCCCAACTCCACCCAAAGAATGCTCAAATTGCAGAGACACAAACTACTGCAGGAAATCTCCCCATTGTGGGAGGGGCAGAGACACAAATTACTGCAGGAAATCTCACCATTGTGGGAGGGGCAGAGACACAAACTACTGCAGGAAATCTCATTGTGGGAGGGGCAGAGACACAAACTACTGCAGGAAATCTCCCCATTGTGGGAGGGGCAGAGACACAAACTACTGCAGGAAATCTCACCATTGTGGGAGGGGCAGAGACACAAACTACTGCAGGAAATCTCATCATTGTCTTATAATTGCCCCACTAGCGTTCTCCTAAAAGGAATGACCTCAGCACTCTAAAAATATTCTTTTCTCTGAGATCCTGGAAGGTTTGTGCCTCCGATGTTGAGAAATAGACAACAGGACAACAGTTTTTTTTTAAAAAAAGAAGATTTTTCAGTTAACAACCAGGGACATTTTTGTACATAGCGGTGTTACCTGGCATCTTTGACTCTACAATTTATTCTAATGAGCCGATATGGGAATCACTTTACTGCTGGGATTATAGGAATCGGTCGTTGTGGCACACATCTACAACTAGAACTGGTTCACACAGGGGCGATCCGACTTGCGGGGCGACTTTGCTAGGCGATTTGAAAGCAACTTCAGCGCGACTTTGGGCAACGTATAGCGCGACTTGAGGCGACTTACAACACGAGTTCATGCCAGAGGACTTTGCTGTGGCCAATCAGAGAAGGGAGGGAGGGGGTTGCCCTAAAATAAATTCTATTCTTTTCACTGTGAAGTCGCTTCTGTTTAGATGGGGGATCCGACTTGGAGGCGACTTCCATTGATTTCTAGTAGTACAGGAACCTTTTCTGAAGTCGGAGCGACTTCAGTAGTGTACATTTAGACCGGGTCACATTCACTTCTATGGGATTTCACTTGGCAAGCGACTTGGGGGCGACTTGGAGTGACACAAGTCGCCTCCCAAGTCGCTGTAGTGTGAACCGGTTCTTATAAGTACTGCATCAACCAATAAAAAACTGGATTGGCAGCGCATGTAATTGGACCAAGTGCATTCTTTTTGATGGAGGAACATTTTGCTGAACAGTAAAGCCTCATACACACGGGACGACGGTCGTATACAACAGGTCGTACTAACGACCGTTGTGTGCGAAATCGATCGTTTGTATGCGCGATTAGAACAGCCGACATACGACGGTCGTACAAGGAGAGTTGTATGAGCAGACTAGAAAACTTGGTCGTACCAACAAGTGGTCATACGACCGTTGTATCGTGTGTACAGAGCAGTTGGTACAACAAGTTGTATTGTGCAAAACACGCATGCTCAGAAGTCAGGAACGGCCGGATCCTAATTACATGCACCTGAACGTTCTTTATGTGGTCGTACGATCCTGTAGTGCAGTCAGTATGCAAGTTACATTGTCCAACATACGATTTGAGACGATCGTACGTACGATCATCGTCCTGTGTGTACGAGGCTTTAATCAACTCTGCAGATAAATACCGCTGGAAGGAAGTGTTGACCTATTGCTAATTGTTTGGACATATTGTGCATCTTTGGGTTCCTCCAACAACAATGAGATATGTATCCATAGAATTTGATTATCCAAGGAATGTATCCGACTGGCGATTTCATCCGGGAATTCCTGCTTTTTACAATTGATTGAATAATTGCTTCCAGCAGCTTCGACTATATTGCCGATTTTAAAGGAATAAACCTGTTAACTTGCATGTCAGGATATGAAGGTTGATCTGATGTGTCGTACATATTGAGTCGATCCCTCGCGTTTTGGAACAACCTTATATCGATCGTCTTCCAGGCTATGTTGTAGGGCTCTCTTGCATTTTAATTTGGAATAACCTTATAGATATTTTATGCTTCCGACAAGGACGCCAACCTTGTGTCTCCAACGATCATTCCTTACCGAAATGGCGACTACCGCGTCCCGGTAATTCATGTTTTCTTTTTTTTCTACCAAAGGAAATGAATTTGTTCAAATCGAAGATAACAGAGAGATTTATGTCCTATTGAGTGGCCACGAATTGTTCTTACAGATGTGGATATGTATTTTTTTGATAAGACATACATTTCTTAGTCCTATGCGCTTAAGGGAATGTTCTTTTTTGTTTCCAACTTATTTTTGCTGAACATCCTTAACCACTTCAGCTCCAGAAGGTTTTACCCCATTGTTTGCGATTCTGCGCTGCGTCGCCTTAACTGACAATTGCGCGGTCGTGCGACGTTGTACCCAAATAGAATTTATGCCCCCTTTTTCCCAAAAATAGAGCTTTCTTTTGGTGGTATTTGATCTTCTCTGCGTATTTTTTTTTTGTTATAAACAAAAAAATACCGACAAATTTGGAAAAAAAACTATATTTTTTACTTTCTGCTACAAAATATCAATAAAAAAAAAATGTAAAATTTCTTCATAAATTGAGCCAATATGTATTCTGCTACATATTTTTGGTAAAACAAATCACAATAAGCGTATACTTATTGATTTTTGCAAAAGTTATAGCGTCTGCAAACTGTGGGATAGATTTATGGACTTTTTATTTATTTTTGTTTTTACTAGTTAGGCCTCATACACACGGGCTTTTTTTAGCATTTTTTTCAGATGTCCATGTTATGCAATGGCCCCATAAAAAGGCCGACATTTTTGAGCTGTAGATGGCGTCGGCGTTAGTGAGCTGAAAGTAGAGCCCACGGCCAGCGCGTTCGGAGGCTGTAACGTTTTGGCGTTTTTGACGCCGAGCCGGCAAAACGCTCACTAATGTGCATTAACGCCGTACCGGCGTTAACTGGCGTTTTTGACGCCGGCGTTTTCAGGTTAAAAAATAGCAGATGAATGTTTTCTTTTTAAAAACGCCTATTGATGCTGACACTCACTAACGCGCATTAATGCTCATTAACGCCGATGCAAAACGCGGGAAAAAAACGCAGATTCTTCCCTGATGTCGGGCCCGACGTTTTGCTTATTTTTTTTCATACGCCCGTGTGTATGAGGCCTGATGGAGGCAATCAGTGACTTTTAGCAGGACTGCGACATTACTGTGAGCAAATCTGACACTAAGTGACACTTTTTGGGGACCAGCGACACCAATACAGTAATCAGTACAAAAAAAAAGCACTATCACTGTATAAGTGACACTGGCAGAGAAAGGGTTAACATCAAGGGCAATCAAGGGGTTACATGTGCTCCTAGGGGGTGCTTTCTAACTGTGGGGGGAAATGCTGTTAACAGAGGAAAACAAATCCGTGTTTCTGCTCATCAGAAACACAAGATCTCCATTTTCCTCCTTCACAGAACGGCAGTCTGCCTTGTTCACATAGGCAGACCACCGTTCTGCCCCTCCTGTGAACAATTGGCGGGTCCTGGTGGCTTGGCTCCCGCTGTGTCCAATCACAGCGAACCCCAGGGCCGAGAAGAGGAACCACATACAGGTACCTGATTTTGCACTTAAGGACCCCCCTGCTGCAGTATATGTATGGGTGGGGGGGCGCTCCTTAAGCAGAGTGAAAGAGAACATTTCATTATAATATGTTTGCAGCGCACCCCCTAGGAAACCGCAAGGGGAACTGGGATCCCCCACCCTGCACAGCCAGGCACACCGAATTTCCCCAGGCACTCCAAGCCAGAGAACAGTACAGCGTTTTGTTTTGTTTTTTTTTTTGGTTTATTGAGGGATTAGAACTTGGATAGGGAATTGGGAAAATATGGGATGGCCACTTGACTTCAAACAACTCTGGGGACAACTTTCCTATATACGGTCCATATACGCTCCTCTCCAGCATTAACTTGCTTGCAGAACTCCAGCTGGGACCCTGTTTTGTGGCTCTGATAAAAAAAAGGCACTCGGTCAGATTTTAGCAATAGCCCTTTACAGGCAGGAATCCAAGGCCCCCTTTAAATGTGAAGAAAATTGAATTGTCCAGCATACATTCCTGTGGCTAAAAATACTCAGAAACATTTGAAGAAAAAAGCGCATATAGAAGCGAGGGCTGCAACAGCTAAGATGTTTCCTTCCTCCTCAGAGCTTGGCCTTCAAAACATGTTAGCTGTTGCAGCCCTCGTGTCCTTTCCACCACGGTTCAGCGACCACTACTGAGACAGGACTGTCTGCCCCGGGTCGGAGGCTTCTATGTGCACTTTTTTCTTCAAGTGTTTCTGAGTATTTTTCATTTTTCAAATTTTGTTTTATGCTAAACCTTGCATTTTGGAAGAATACCCACATTTCAAATTCATCTTTCCCTTTTTACCGCAAGCATCTTCAGTAAAATATCCATTTGCAATCTCTTATTTATTTGATGTCCTTTGCATTTGCATTTCCTCTTTGCATTATGGTAGAGCCCAGGGTGTCAGGGGTGTCGGGAAGCTTGCAAGGTCAGGGCAACCTCTAAGGACAGTCATCTTCCAGCAGCCCCTATGGGGGTGGCGCTATATAAAAAAAAAACCCTTCTTAAGAAATATTTTGTATATATTTAGGATCTTCTAGAGCAGAAGTGTCAAACTTCATTCCATCGCGGGCCACTTTAGCAGTATGAGCTGTGCCCATCAATGCAGCCTAACCAGTGCCCATCAATGCAACACAACCAGTGCCCATCAATGCAGCCAGACATGTGCCTATCAGTGCAGTGTAACCAGTGTCCAACAATGCAGCCTGACGTGCCCGTACATGCAGCCTGACATGCCCATACATGCAGCCTGACGTGCTCATGAAGGTAGCCTGACGTGCCCATGAATGCAGCATGACGTGCCCATGAATGCAGCCTGCAGTGCCCATGAAAGCAGCCTGACGTGCCCATTCATGCAGCCTGATGTGCCCATGCATGCAGCCTGATGTGTCCATGAATGCAGCCTGAAGTGCCCATGTACATGTACAGAATCCTTCCCTTTCAGGGGTTACTTCATTATATACCCAGCAAAGAAAGCTGGATTAAGTCTCAAGAATGTCGGAGGGCTTTGACTGGATGATAGCTCCATTTTCTTTTTGTTAATGATGTGTAAGGTTGTTTTTATTAAAGGGTGATTGTAGGCGGCTGTGGGGAGAGAAATATTCTTTGTTTATTTTTTAAATTTTGATATATATATATTTTATTTGTACAGTCTTAGATTCATTTGAACATTTTTGTATTTGTTTTATTTGTTGTTATGTTTTATGCTGATTTTTGAGTACTGAGGTCATTCTTTTTGGGTTATCTCTTGTGGGGCTTTTAATAATTTGCATATGCATTTACTATCAAACCATTTTAGGCATAACCATACAAACAATATCTTTATCCTTGGTATTGGTAATCAATTTTGTGTTCTTCCTATGGCCAGGCAATTGCCTTGTTGTTCTGGTCCATTTCTGGGAATCTGGCGGTCAATTGATTCAGCATCTGTTTTTCTTTGAGCGTTCTGGTAGTCTGATTATCTTATATAAAATGGTGGCTGATCTATTGAAATGTATATATTATATACCCACTGTTTGACAGTCGTTATATGCTACCTTGTGATTACCATCCATTCATGGATTGTTTGTCTCTTTCTATGGGTGGCACAGTGGTGTAGTGGATAACACTTTCGTCTGGCAGCAAAAGGGTTGCTGGTTCGAATCCCTACCACAACACTACCTGCTTGGAGTTTGCATGTTCTCCCTGTGCTTGCATGGGTTTCCTCCGGGTGCTCTGGTTTCCTCCCACACTCCAAAGACATGCTGGTAGGTTAATTGTATCCTGTCTAAATTGGCCCTAGTATATGTATGAATGTGAGTTAGGGACCTTATATTGCAAGCTCCTTGAGGGCAGAGACTGATGTGAATGTACAATATATGTGAAAAGCACTGCGTAAATTGACAGCACTATATAGCTGAAATAATAATTTATCTAGAGCATCAGCACTATGCAGCACTCCTGAGGAAGCCTATACTGCGAAACATGTAGAGTAGAATCTGCTGCACTTGCTGCTCATAAATGTATCTTATGTGATGGTTTTTACAATGTTTTTTTTGTTTTACTTGATTTGTAATAAATCTAAATAAAGTGCAGCGCTAGTGTCACAATAGTAGAATCTAAATAAGGTGCATTATGCAAAAAAAAAAAAAATATATTAATTTCATTGGCAAGCCAGTCCAAATTTGCAAAACAAGATTAGTCCAAAAGAAGTTCATCTCCATAAGAAAACCCATATATTGAATAGATAGGTGTAAGTGTTATCCAGATGTAAATAGCTTCCACCGCCACGCGTGCTCAACCACCACCAAAGGTAGTAATGGGTACTCTTACCATAAAAAGGAAGTAAAAAGGCATAGGAATAGGCACATCATCAGCATCTCAGATATTTACACATGGACCCGGACCTTCATCAACAGCATCCCGGACTTATACACCCAGACCGTAGAACACTCACAGGTCATGCACTGGCTTGAGATGTATAATCAGGGCCGCCATCAGGGGGGTACAGGCAGTACTGTTGTAAGGGGCCCCAGTGTCTCAAGGGGCCCTTACAACAAAGACTTTAGCGGTCTTTAACATTGGAGTCTATGGGAGGGGGACACCTGGTTTGGGGACACCGTTCTCCCGAACCATAGCCGCTAAAAATACCAAACTTGGGTCACATAGAGAGGGCACTCTGTGCAACAACTGGCCCAAGTGTGGGTCCTCCAGAACCTATAGTTTGGCCGTACCGGGTCCCCAAAACGATCAGTCATTGACCGGCAATTGTCGGGTGAATTTCGGACTTAACATTGGAGTTTATGAGAGGGGGCACCCGGTTTGGGGACACCATTCTCTCGAACCATAGGCGATAAAAATACCAAACTTGGGTTACAGAGAGGGCCCCCTGGACCACAACTGGTTCAAGTTTGGGACCTCCAGCACCTATGGTTCGGCCGTACCGGGTCCCCAAATTGACAAGCAATTGTCGGATGAATTTCGAACTTAACATTGGAGTCTATGGGAGGGGTCACCCGGTTTGGGGACACCGTTCTCTCGAACCATAGGCGATAAAAATACCAAACTTGGGTCACATGGAGAGGGCCTCATGGACCACAACTGGTGCACGTTTGGGACCTCCAGCAACTGTGGTTCAGCATGAGGTCTTATTGCAAGCATCGGGTGAGGCTGTGCTGCCTGTGCACTGTTTTTTTTAACCCCTTGGATTCAACACTAGCATGCATTCCAGGTCTAAAGCTGTGTAAGGGGCCCCAAATTTCTGATGGCTGCCCTGTGTACATTTAACCCTCCTCATGAAAAGGAAAAAGGGCTCCACATAGTGTAATATAGTAATGCTTAAAATGTATTCGAAAAAGGAATGCACTTACATCAAAGGTGCTTCAAATAGGCATACAGACAAGGAATTCCTGATGATAACCAGTAGGCGCTATAATAGGGAGCGGGCTCGCTGTCATCCGACGCGTTTCATCTAAGAAAGACTTGTAATAAAATGATATTTTATTTATCTTATATGTAGTGTGAAATAGTTGTTCTTGGCACCTTAAAAGTCCCGCATCTTCCTACTGTTCATAATTCTACTTATATGGGATGTGGTGCCTTTTGGCCCTTCACTGTCTGATCTATTTTATTTTACTATCTATGACTACTTTTTTAAATGAACTAATCTATCACACCTGGGACAATGTTGTATAGCAGAGTAAAATATTGAAATTGAATGTAAAATGAAAAGTATAAAATTGCCATTTTTCCATCCATGCTGCTGAATGATCAACGGTGTAACCTTCACATTTTTTTTAATCCTTGTTTTTAAATTTCGATAGCAGAAATCTATAAAGATTTGGGAGCTCTGGAGACAGCAGAGGATTATTCATTATGACCTCTTATAAAATGCCTTTGATATTTCATTGTGATGCTAACCTCAGCCGATAGGCTCTACTTATAAGTGGACCTCCGCTTGGCCATTTCTTTTGTGGAAAGATTCCTTTCACGTAATACTTTGTCCCCATTAATGAAGGATTTTCCAATTATCTGTGTATTGGACTTTCCAGCTGTTGAGCTGCATCTCCTGTAGTGTCTGTGTCAGTCTGAGGGCCATTTATAGAAAGTACATTATGGATTATGTGAGGGTCTCCGGAGACTTGGCCAAGATCATGACCCGTAGAAATATCTTTACTGGAAAGCAACTTCACCGGGCCATTAGCACAACACGTGAAATCTGTATTCACATCATCCGGACAAATAAAAGGCATAAATAAATCATGTCCACAGATTTTCTATCAGATGTCCAATCCCGGCATTTATTGAGTCCTTAAGATGAATTCCAGACACAAATCTTCACTTAGAGGCCGATACAAGTCAGGTAAATCCCAGCACATTGACTTGTCAGTGTTGACCACATTTATAAAGAACGGCACAGATGGAGAATGGCAGGAAAGAGGAAAGAATGGGGCTAATTTCTGCTGTGAGGAATAATTGAATGTACTGCACATGCAGCACGACCCCTGGAGGAACCTCTATGCATCTAACTGGTCTTTTCCAAAAACTATCGCAGAGGCAGCAAAATTTCACTTGTGGCTCAATAATCAGTCTAGGGTCTGTCTTTTTTTTTGGATTTTATTATTATTTAAGAACTTGGGACGGGGGAAGGAGTTATGGGATACTTCAGGTTGTTGATGTAGCACTCTCTAGCTAGTTTGCTAGTATATATAGTTTTTAAGATTAGGTAAACGTGGCTTAGCTAGCAGCCAAGCCTGGGTTGAATTGAACACCAGGGCTGAGTGACTGAGGAAGGCTGGGTGACCCAGCAGGTAGCATCTCTGGCAACTCCCCCCGCTCTCTGGAAGCTTGGAGAAGCTTCCAGAAGTAGAGTTGGGACCCTTACTTTTTAATATCTTTATAAATGATATCGGGTCTGGGATTAATAGTACAATTTCAGTGTTTGCAGATGACACCAAGCGATGCAGTGGAATAACGTCCTTACAGGATGTCCAGAGGCGGCTCTAGGTTTTGTGAGGCCTTAGGCAAAACCTAGGCATGAGGCCCTACTCACGCCCATAATGGGAAAAATAATTCAAGCGATAAAAAAAATTAACTTTATAAATTGCATATATTAAGAGCTTTAAAGTGCTGGTGTCAGTACCCTCTATTTCGGTGCTGGTGTCAGTGTCAAATTAGGCGGTTGCGAGGCCCCTGTGAGTGCGAGGCCTTAGGCGACCGCCTAATTTGCCTAATTAGAGAGCCACCTCTGAGGATGTCTCCAACTTACAAGCCAACCTCAATGCACTGTCTAATTGGGCAACTATGTGGCAAATGAGGCTTAATGTTGATAAATGTAAAGTTCTGCACTTGGGGGCTAAGAATATGCATGCATTGTACATACTAGGGGGGGTTACAACTGGGGAGATCCATATGAGAAGGATCTGGAGGTTTTGGTAAATCATAAGCTAAATAA
>BLSH010558344.1:405755-416056 GCA_018402905.1 Glandirana rugosa
GTTGTGGTTCAAGTGATATACCTGGTGAATATATAAACATGTACAACTAGTATAGGGGGGAATTAGAGGAGAAGAGTTCTCTCTTATTTAAGTCAAGGAGATTAGAAAGGAGTATCGACTCGAGGAGGTACGGAGAATAATCAAACCAACGGGAAGAGACGTGAAAGAGGTCAAGGGGCTATAGGAAAAATTCTTGACCACGGGTTTTGACTTGACGTATAAGGTCTACTCCACAATGATTACTAAACATGTCCCCCCCCGTTTTACTACAGAAATAGAGACCTCAGGGGAGAAGGATCTGGGGGTTTTGGTAGATCATAAGCTTAATAATGGCATGCAACGCCAAGCTGCGGTTTCCAACGCAAGCAAAATCCTTTCTTGTATTAAGAGAGGTATGGACTCCAGAGATAAAGACATCATTTTGCCCCCCCCTGTACAAATCATTAGTAACACCTCATCTGGAATATGCAGTTCAGTTTTGGGCACCAGTTCTTAAAAAGGATATCGGGGAACTGGAGAAAGTGCAGAGAAGGGCAACCAAACTAATAAGAGGCATGGAGGAGCTCAGCTATGAGGAAAGATTAGAGGAACTGAATTTATTCTCTCTTGAGAAGAGGAGATTAAGGGGGGATATGATCAACATGTACAAATATATAAGTGGTCCATATAGTGAACTTGGTGTTGATTTATTTACTTTAAGGTCGTCACAAAGGACAAGGAGGCACTCTTTACGTCTAGAGGAAAAAAGATTTCATCTACAAATACGGAAAGGTTTCTTCACAGTAAGAGCTGGGAAAATGTGGAATAGACTCCCTCCAGTGGTGTTTTTGCCCGGCACGGTAGATTGCTTTAAAAAAAGGCCTGGATTCTTTCCTTAATGTAAATAATATAACTGGCTACTAACATCTTTAGGTAAAGTTGATCCGGGGAAAATCCGATTGCCTCTCGGGGGAACAGGAAGGAATTTTTTCCCCCGCTATAGCAAATTGGATCATTGGCTTTGCTGGGGTTTTTGCCTTCTTCTGGATAAACTGTGGGTGAAGAATTGTGTATATTGGATTGTATGGTTGTATATATATATATATATATATATATATATATATATATATTATTTTATTTTTTTTCAGTTGAACTGGATGGACTTGTGTCTTTTTTTTCAACCTGACTAACTATGTAACTGTGTAGAGGATGGAGCTGCCTTTTGTATTGATGAGGGCCCCAGTCAATCCCCAGTAGATGGGCTAGCACATAAATACTCATTGGTCAGCCCAGCAGGAGCAGTTGGGTGGAAGATGGAGAAGGAGTGCTGAGGAGGCTGTTGGTGGCCCTTGAGGGTGCCTCCTACCCTGGGGGGGGGGGGGTGACCTCGGGCCTGGGACTTGGGTGCTGGAGGGACCCTCTACAACACTTGGAGGATATCTTTCCTGTAGGCACGGGAGCAAGGAGAGGCAGCAGGAGCAGGTCAGCATGTCCAGAAGTTCTCCAGGAGAGAAGGCTGGTGAGTGTGTAGTCTGGGAGACTGCAAGCTCCTCCACCCCAAACTCGCTCCTCCATGTCTTTATGGACCTTGCTTTGTGCACTGGTCCAAACCATTTGGCGGAGGGGGGATTATGGTGTGAGGGTTGTTATTCAGGGGTTGGGCTTGGCCACTTAGTTCCAGTGAAGGGGTCAGCATACCAAGACATTTTGGACAATTTCATGCTCCCAACTTTGTGGGAAGAGTTTGGAGATGGCCCCTTCCTGTTACAACATGACTGCCCACCACTGCACAAAGCAAGGTCCATAGACATGGGTGAGCGAGTTTGGGGTGGAGGAAATTGACTGGCTTGCACAGAGTCCTGACCTCAACCCGATAGAACACCTTTGGAATAAATTAGAGCGGAGACTAAGAGCCAGACCTTCTCGTCCAACATCAGTGTCTGACCTCACAAATGCTCTTCTGGAAGAATGGTCAAACATTCCCATAGAAACTCCTAAACCTTGTGGGTGGCCTTCCCAGAAGAGTTGAAGCTGTTATAGGGGCAAAGGGTGGGCCAACTAAATATTGAACCCTACGGACTAAGACTGGGATGCCATTAAAGTTCATATGCGTGTAAAGGCAGGTGTCCCAATACTTTTGGTAATATGGTGTATGTGCGAATTCCGCATCCAATTTGCATGACATGCAAGTGCCCGGCTCGCAATTGAGCCAGTTTAACCAGTTGCTGAGGCCCGCCGTGGATTGACGGTGGCAGCATGGCTCGATATCGCATATCACCGTCACCTGACAGCGGCTGCGAGATCGCAAATCGTGAGCGCACGATCACTGTGTAGAGTGGGAGCCAGGCAGCGGGTAGGGAGGACTCGATGTCCGCCGGCTACCCGCGATTGCTCCCCCTCAGTGACAGAATGGGGATCCATGTATGTAAACAAGCGGATCCCCGTTCTGACAGGGGAGAGGAGAGTGATCGTATGTTCCCAGGATAAGGGAGCAGCGATCTCTCTCCTCCCCCACTCAGCCCAGCCCCCATACAGTTAGTAACACATGCCAGGGAACACATTTAACCCTTTGATCGCCCCCTAGTGTTAACCCATTCCCTGCCAGTGACATTTACACAGTAATCAGTGCATTTTCATAGCACTGATCGTTGTATAAATGCCAATGGTCCCAAAAAAGTGTCAAAAGTGTCCGCCACAATATCGCAGTCCCAATAAAAATCACAGATCGCCGTCATTACCAGTAAAAAATAAAAAAATAAATAAAAACCCCATAAATTAACTCACATGGTTCGTAAATGCAGCAACTTTTGTGCAAACCAATCAACAAACGCCGATTGCGATTTTTTTTTCTTACCAAAAATGTGAGGAAGAATATAAATCGACCAAAACCGATGAATAAATTTGTTTTCTTATATATTTTTTTGGATTTGTATTTTAGCAAGAAATATTGTTTTTTTTTTTTTCAAAATTGTGGCTATTTTTTTATTTATAGTGGCGATCAGAAATGACGCAGAGGGGATCAAATACCATCAAAAGAAAGCTCTGTTTGTCGGAAAAAAATGACGCAAATTTTGTTTGGGTACAACGTCGCACGACCGCGCAATTGTTAGTTAAAGCGACGCAGTGCCGAATCGCAAAAAAATGCTCTGGTCCTAAAGGGGGGAATCCTTCCAGGGCTGAAGTGGTTAAACATGTCTGGGGCAGCTGCGATTCGCATTCCTAAAGGGTCCTGTGCGTCTTTGGATCCGGTCATAGGCGTGCGCACGTAGGGTGGCAGGTGTGCCTGGGCACACCCTAATCACCCTGTACTGTGCAGATTCCCCTTCTGCCTGGCTGCAGAGAAAGGAAAGGGAAATCTCTGTCCTCAGTCCCTTTCTCTGTCTCAAAAGTGAGACATCAGGGGTCCGTTTAGACCCCTGATATTTCACCAAAGGCCCCCAGCAGAGCTCCTAAATAAAATTGTAAAAAAAAAATAATAATAATAATAATAATAAAATATAATATTGTAAAAAAATAAATAAAAAAAAAAAAAAAAAAACTACTGACACCGATCTCTGCCCTTCTGACATTTACACACACACTCATGTTTGTTTGCGCTTTGTGGTGCACACCCTAATGCAATAGGCTGTGCACACCTATGGGTCCGGTTCAGGTGTGAATTCAGGCAAGACCTGATTTGCACCTGTACCGGTAAACAGGGATGTACCGGACCCCATTCTGAGAACCGCAGGGGCACAATCCCTCCATTGGCTGCCACTCGCCCAACTGATTCAATTCAAAATTCTAATAATAAGTTACAAAGCCATCCTCAACTCTGCCCCCAGCTACATCACCAGCCTGGTCTCAAAATACCAACCTAATCGCCATCTTTGTTCCTCCCGGGACCTCCTGCTCTCCAGCTCCTTCATCACCTCTCATACTCGCCTCCAGGACTTCTCTCGAGCCTCTCCCATCCTCTGGAATTCCCTACCCCAATCTGTCAGACTGTCCCCAAATCTATCCACCTTCAGGCGATCCCTGAAAACTTTTCTCTTCAGGGAAGCCTATCCTGACACCACCTAATAACTACACTTTCTATTTTCTCCATCAGCTCATCCCCCACAGTTATTACCTCTCGTGTCACTTGACCTTCCCTCCTAGATTGTAAGCTCTAAGGAGCAGGACCCCCTGATTCTTCCTGTATTGTAATTGTACTGTCTGCCCCAATGTTGTAAAACGCTGCGCAAACTGCCGGCGCTATATAAATCCTGTATAATAATAATATGTGAACCCAGCCTTAAAGAGATATCCAGACATGGGGAAACCCTCAAAGCATGAAGTGCAAGGAAGAGAAGAGAAAACCACATTAGAAGTTCCATGGATCTGAGTGGTGGATCATCAGCTGGTTTACAAGAACCCCGGTACTTTATCGTTCGGTCTCCTCTGGCACCCAGCCGATCAATAATTAACATGGCATTAATCGACCTTTTAATGTGATTGCCTGCGTTCTTTGTCTAATCAGCAGAAAACGGGCTCGGGGTGGCGGATGCCTATTTCAGATGGCAAAGAATTAGTCACGCCTCCTGCGCAATGATGGCGCACGTGTAATGTTAGTCTTATGGAAAGCGCCGCGCGCCGTTACACGCTCCAGTTGCCGCTTTCCCGGGTGATTAGGAACTGCGGGGAGGCAGAGAGCAGGAACATAAAAGGACAGTAAGTGGCTAAATGTATTTTCCTTGTCACAAGCTGGCAGCGCGTCACGCGGCGGAGAGAGAAGCCGAAGATAACCATGCGCAATGAGATGAGAGGAGATGAGCGTTCATCTGCTAAAAGGCATTAACGTGGACAAAGTGACTGTCAGCTGATACGGCATTTTCACCGATAGTGGCTGGGGATGTGATTTATTTTTCTGCTAAATTTAGTTGTTGTAAATGGAAACTCATTGGTGGGGGGGTGGGGGGGTTATTTATATAAAAATTGCAGAGCTATTAGTCCTGTGAAACTGCACATACATTCATTTTGTGTGAACAGGGCAAAATCAAATGTTACTAGGCTATTTTCAAATGTTATTCTTCATACAGGATAGCGTGAATCAGGAAAGTACCACATTATGGCCACTGGATGGCCGTTACTGCATTATGGCCACTAGATGGAGCTAATGGAGGAAATAAATACTTCTTTATTGTTATCGTCATATTAATGTCCTCCATTAGCGCCATCTAGTGGCCATAATGCAGTAACTTCTTGATTGAGTGCATTCTGTTTGGCAGGGGTCCTGAATTAATATTTACGGAGGTCCGGTCAGTAAACTTTCCTTCCAGCAGAGGTCTAAATCTCGTTGGCGCTATAAAACATTACGGTCCCCCCCCGTACGTCCTCATCTTCAGTGTACCTCCCACATCGTGGTCCCCTTTACATTACAGTCTCCTCTTTAACCACTTCAGCCCCGGAAGGATTTCCAGCTTTAGGACCGGAGCCCTTTTTGCGATTCGGCACTGCGTCGCTTTAACTGAAAATTGCGCGGTCGTGCGACGTTGTACCCAAACGAAATTTGCGTCCTTTTTTTCTCACAAACAGAGCTTTCTTTTGGTGGTATTTGATCCCCTCTGCGTCATTTCTGATCGCCGCTATAAACAAAAGAAGAGCGACAATTTTGCAAAAAAACCCAAATTTCTTACTTTTTCCTAAAATACAAATCCAAAAAAAAAATATAAAAAAACATTTTTTTTCACCGTTTTTGGCCGATTTATATTCTTCCTCATATTTGCGATAAAAAAAATCGCAATCGGCGTTTATTGATTGGTTTGCGCAAAAGTGGTCGCGTTTACGGATGATGAGAATTCATTTTTGGGGTTTTCAATTTTTTTTTATTTTTTACTAAAAATGGCGGCGATCTGCGATTTTTTGCGGTACTGCGATATTTCAGTGGACATGGCGGAACATTTTGACACTTTTTTGGGACCATTGGCATTTATACAGCGATCAGTGCTATAAAAATGCACTGATTACTGTGTAAATGTCATTGGCAGTGAAGGGGTTAACCTGCAGGGGGCGCTCTAAGGGTTAACAGTGTTCCCTGGGCGTGTTCTAACTGTGTGTGGGCTGCCCTAACAGGGGAAGGGGAGTTATCACAGCCTTCATGTACAGGAAGGCTGTGATCACAGCCCTTCCCCCTCACACAGAGCGGAGGTCCGTGTTTACTTACACGGACCTCCGCTCATTCGCTCCGGGGGGGGCATCGCGGAAGCAATCGAAGCCGCCGCACCCGCTCCCTGGCCCCCCCTGGACACAGTGAACGCGTGGGCGTGCCTCCGGCGGCGCGCGCGCGCTCACTATACACGTTCCCGCAGCCGCCGTCGTATGCCGGCGATTTGCGGGAACGAGCCACTTTGCCGCCGTCGATTGCCGATCGGCGGTCGGCAAGTGGTTAACCACTTCAGCCCCGGAAGGATTTCCCATGTTAGGACCAGAGCACTTTATGCGATTCGGCGCTGCATCGCTTTAACTGACAATTGCGCGGTCGTGCGGCGTTGTACCCAAACAAGATTTGCGTCATTTTTTCCCACAAATAGAGCTTTCTTATTTGATCCCCTCTGCGTCATTTCTGATCGCTGCTATAAACAAAAAAAGAGGGACAATTTTGCAAAAAAAAAAAAAAGATTTTTCTTACTTTTTGCTAAAATACAAATCCAAAAAAAAATAAAAATATAAAGAAACAAATTTATGCATCGGTTATGGCTGATTTATATCCTTCCTCATATTTTTGGTTAAAAAAAATCGCAATTGGCGTTTATTGATTGGTTTGCCCGAAAGTTGCCGCATTTACAAACCATGAGAATTAATTTCTGGGATTTTTACATTTTTTTTCTGCTGGTAATGGCGGCGATCTGCGATTTTTAGCGGTACTGCGATATAGCGGCGGACATGTCGGACATTTTTGACACTTTTCTGGGACCAATGACATTTATACAGCGATCAGAAATGTAAATATCCACTGATTACTGTATAAATGTCACTGGCAGGGAAGGGGTTAACCTGCAGGGGGGAATCTAGGGGGTAACTGTGTACCCTAGGCGTGTTCTAACTGTGAGGGGGCTGGGCTGCCAGGGGCACCAGAGATCTAACTGATCCCAGTGACAATGTAATGCCGCCTGACAGAGCGGGGGACTGCCGGCAATACTCGCCGATACCATTTACCGATACCGACTGCAACTGTTTTGTTTACACTTCAGCTGTCAGCAATGGTTCAGAGCATTGAAAAGTTATCTACAGATGAAATAAATTTTATTTCTTTAATTTATTTCTTGTAAATATATGTTAACCACTTGCCGACCGTATCGCGTACATATACGGCGGCAAAGTGGCTTTGCAAATTGCAGTATATAAACAGCAATTTATTCAGCCGCAGCTGCGGGCGTGGCTCTTGTGCAAGCCGCACACTGCACGAGTGTGGACGCGGGTCAGACGGACTCGATGTCTGCCGGGGACCCCACGATCGCCTAATACAGAGGAAGAACGGGGAGCCGCCAATGTAAACACGCCGGTTCCCCATTCTGTCAGTGGGCATGACAGTGATCTACTGATCCCTGTAATCGGGATCAGTTAGATCTGTCATGCCCCTGCTAACCCCGCCCCCTCACAGTTAGAACACAGTGTAGGAACACAGTTAACCCCCTAGATCGCCATCCACAGCTTAACCCCTTCCCTGCCAGTGACATTTACACAGTAATCAGTGACTATTTTTAGCACTGATCGCTGTATAAATGTCATTGGTCCCAAAAAAAGTGTCAAAAATGTCCAATATGTCCGCCGCAATATCGCAGTCCCGCTAAAAATCGCAGATCGCCACCATTACTAGTAAAAAAATAATAATAATAAAAACGCCATAAATCCTATTCTCATAGTTTGTAGACACGACAACTTTTGCGCAAACCAATCAATAAATGCTTTTTGCAATTTTATTTACCTAAAATATGTAGAAGTATATAAATCGGCCTAAGCTGATGAATACATTTTTTTTTGTATATATTTTCTGGATATGTATTATAGCAAAAAGTAAAAAATACTGTTGTGTTTTTTTTCAAAATTGTCGCTTTTTTTTATAGTGCAAAAAATAAATACGCAGAGGGGATCAAATACCACCAAAAGAAAGCTCTACTTGTGGGGGGAAAAAGGACGTCAGTTTTGTTTGGGAATGACGTCGTGCGGCCGCGCAATTGTCAGCTAAAGCAAAGCAGTGGTTTCCCTTGCTGAAGAAGTCCACGCCCACAGGCTAGGACGTAACGCGTGCGAGGGGGAGGAGTCATGTGTGACGTCACCCGCGGCCATCTCCGTGTACGGATGTACACTATCTGATGCTCCTGATCGCCTGCACTTGGTTTAAGTGCTTGCTTTGTAAGTGCAACTATTTTATTATTTTAATAAACTGCTATTTTAACGGAGAGCACTTAGATCTCTCATTCCCTTTTACATACATGCTGGGCGTTGCTACCATTTACGCCTGAAGTTCCTGTTAACAAACAAAGCAAACAAAAAAAAAAGTTTTAATTTTTAATCGTTTATAAAATAGAAGTGAACAAAAAAATGGAGAAGGAAAATAAGACATTAATTAAGGCTAATTAGAGTAAATTAAAACAGGAACATTTAATAATAATAATAAAAAATGTACTTGACAGGTTGCTTTAAACTGACTTCACCTTCAAGTTGAGGTTCATCCCTTTGATCTATGGATGAATAAACAGACAGATACAAAATGAAACATTGTTTCTTTTTATCTTTCTGTTTCTGCGGCTGAGCAATGTTGTTGATAAACATTACCTGGCTGCTTTTTCTTTTTGACAGCTCCAATTGCCAGGGCTTTGTTTACATTTTAGCTGTCAACAGAGGAACTCCACTGACAGCTGAATGAGTCATTGGTTGCTAAGAAAGTGGCGGCCCCGCTCCCAATGTTTCTTTTTATCTTTCTGTTTCTGCGGCTGAGCAATGTTGTTGATAAACATTGCCTGGCTGCTTTTTTCTTTTTGACAGCTCCAATTGCCAGGGCTTCCTTTACATTTTGGCTGTCAACAGGGGAACTCCACTGACAGCTGAATAAGTCATTGGTTGCCCAAGAAAGTGGCGGCCTCGCTCCCAACGTTTCTTTTTATCTTTCTGTTTCTGCGGCTCAGCAATGTTGTTGATAAACATTGCCTGGCTGCTTTTTCTTTTTGACAGCTCCAATTGCCAGGGCTTCCTTTACATTTTAGCTGTCAACAGGGGAACCCCACTGACAGCTGAATGAGTCATTGGTTGCTAAGAAAGTGGCAGCCCCGCTCCCAATGTTTCTTTTTATCTTTCTGTTTCTGCGGCTGAGCAATGTTGTTGATAAACATTGCCTGGCTGCTTTTTCTTTTTGCAATACAAAGGAGGATAACACCGCGCTAGACTATGTAAAAGCACTAAGCAACCACAGCTGCAACCAAACAGTACTAACCATGTACTACAAACACACTATTTTATAAACAACAGGTTGCGCTAAAATGACGGTAGGTAGATACATATAGCATGCATCCCATAAATACATGTAAATCATACAGTCCTCATAAACATAAATGGTGTAGATGAAAGTAGAGATGTAGATGTATCTTCACAGATATAGACCACCGTGTGATAGTTCAAATTCAGTAGTGATACCTCCACCTCACATCTAATAACTGCTTACCAGAGGTAAGCGCATAATCGCTTTGGCTGTACCCCAGCCCGGGTCCCCCCTGGGGATAAATACGACAATCTTGGGGTCCTGATGTAGCAGAGTTGGCTTGGGTGAACCACAGAGGTAGTGGAAAGGGCTAACCGGATCCAGCCCCATGACTATGTCTCGGTAGATGAAACGTACGTCGGGGAAGACGCGCTGATGTCACTGCCATTGAGTGTTTGAAGTCTACAGCCGGCCGGCTTAATGTTCTTGGACGCCCTTGTTGTTTTTATCTGATGTAAGTGCAATACTTTTATTTTATTAAATCCACTGAAACGGTATCACACTATCAGTACCTTCTCTTTCTTTGGGTGCCGTGGTGAGTTTACCTGGGGGTGTAAAGAACTTTATTGGACTGCTATCCCACAAACGCTGGGAGGCGGATCCGGTTAGCCCTTTCCACTACCTCTGTGGTTCACCCAAGCCAACTCTGCTACATCAGGACCCCAAGATTGTCGTATTTATCCCCAGGGGGGACCCGGGCTGGGGTACAGCCAAAGCGCTTATGCGCTTACCTCTGGTAAGCAGTTATTAGATGTGAGGTGGAGGTATCACTACTGAATTTGAACTATCACACGGTGGTCTATATCTGTGAAGATACATCTACATC
>BLSH010558344.1:437802-449361 GCA_018402905.1 Glandirana rugosa
CACCCAATCTACTATCGCCTGTACTTGTTCTGGCCTCACCAATCATTGAGGGGCATTCGGGCCTACCATATACCGGTGAAGGTTCTGTTGGCTACCTGAGGAAGGTGTTTCACTTGTGCGCGTAGCTGGCACACCTCGACCACATCCTCTCCTTCCAACAGGAGGTTCACCAACACCACCCACACCAGCAACACCAGCATCAGCAGCAGCACCATGACCACGTCCCTTATTTGCTCTCCTCATTGGGCCCGCAAATGTACTATGTAGCCCTATGTAAGTATTTATTAATACCAATTAATACCTTTTTTTTGGAAAACACCAACGTAGCCGGACTTTTTATTTTGGTGCAAGAAATGCACTGCTCACACCAACAGCTGGAAGCTCTCCCTTTAGAACTAGGAGATGATTTTTGAATAATAAATAATCTGTCACTTACAGCAACAGCTGGAACCTGGCCCTATAGGAGTAGGAGATGCTTTTTGAACAATAATGTGTCACTTACAGCAACAGCTGGCCCTATAGGAGTAGGCAATGATTTTTTAACAATAATCTGTCCCTCTAAGCGGAAGCCTCTACCTAGTGCAGTCAGATCGTTGTGTAATGCAGGGTTTGATCTGCCATCTGTTACTCAAAGCAGCAGTATGTGAAATCTCAAATTACTCCCACAATCTGATCGTTGTGTATGATCCCACAATCTGATCGTTGTGTATGATCGTAATGATCGTTGTGTTAGGCAGGGTTTGATCTGAAATCTGTCACTCAAAGCAGCAGTATGTGAAATCTCAAATTACTCCAACAATCTGATCGTTGTGCACGATCGTAGCGATCGTTGTGTTATGCAGAGTTTTTTTTTCAAATCTTTTATATGTTATGCAGAGTTTGATCTGCAATCTGTCACTCAAAGCAGCAGTATGTGAAATCTCAAATTTCTGCAATCTGTCCCTCAGAGCAACAGCAGTAGTAATCTCAGGATGCAGGATCAGATGTTAAAATGTCTGCAATCTCTTCCTCACAAAAACGCCGGCAGCATCCTCTCCCTACACTAACCCAAGAGCATGTGACATGCAGCACTGTGACTCCAGCTTATAAAGAGGCTGGTTCACACGATACACTGGCCAATCACAGCCATGCCATTAGTAGACATGGCTGTGATGGCTTCTAAGGGCAAACCAGTTAAACGCTTGTTGATTGGCTGCCCTTCAGCTATTCAACATGCGTGATCAACTACCAGAATCCAGAACCTGAACCCGAACGTTTTTTGAAATGTCCGTGTTCGGGTCCGGGTCCCGGACACCCGAAAGTTCGGTACGGACCCGAACGTTACAATCCGGGTTCGCTCAACACTAGTCAGGAATATATATATGCAGACTTGTAATGTTACTGTGGCAGGTCCACTTTAAATTGAAGCTGCCTCCATCCTGGACAACGTAACAGATTAGTTTCCTTCTCTCCACTACTTCTCCACGTAACTCTGGTAGAATAACGAATTACTCTCAGTATGGGAACACACGACATTGCCCTGCCCTCCCACAGTTCAGCAGTGAGCACCATGAGAATCATGTGTATGAGAAAAAGGACACCAATAGTGCTTACATCGTAACTTGCAATTGCTTTTATTAATCCAAATAAGCACTACATTAGTTGGGTGCTCTAGTGCACCTCCTTTAATAGCATTTAAAAACCTCTATACTCTGCATCTGCTTGTGGTCCATGCGCAAGTTCCAAATTCAAGCGCCGTGCCGTTTAGTTGCCCCTCCCCTACGCGTTACGCCACAGGGACAGGTGGCTTCCTCAGGGGGATTCAAATGCAGTGTCAAGAGTATAGAGGTTTTTTTTTAATCAGAAAAATATAATTATTGTGTATATATGTAAGACAGACATCAATTATAGGTACACTATTCACAATGGATACTTATACAGAGAAAAATTGTGACTTATAAAGCTATATAGTGTAGCCAAGGGGGTCCAAAGCAAAATGTTTAATATCACAGTTATCTTATTCAAACATAACTTAGTGACTCAACATAAATCAAGTTCGCGTGAGTTTCTCAAGTAGTATCCACCATCTATTTCTGGTGTGCTAATAGCAGTAAGAAAGGTTTCATGCAGACAAGCATGCCTGTACATAATTTCAACTAGTTTCTAATCCTGATCTAGTGTTTTTACCATGCATGGTTACTTCGGGCCTTAGTATCTCTATCCCTGTAGTAGTCTGTTGAGGACTAGCTGAGGGGGAGTTACTTCCACATCCTCCAACCACTCCTGCCAGATTTTTGTAAATTACCCAGGAGCCTTCCTATGTCGATACGCAATTTTTTCCCTCATCAGTATATTATTTATTTGCTGTATCCATTGGCCCAGTGTAGGAGCCTTGAGGGACAGCCAAAGTCTTCCTATCAGCCTCCTAGCTTGATAAAGTAAGCGAGTCAGTGCTATATATGTACATGGGGCGTAGACCTCCTCCACTAAACCTCCGAGTAGACAGACAATGGGGTCAACAATCAGCTGTAATTGGTATACTCTATTAATGGTCTGTTAAGAGAAATCCCTCATCGTTTGGACTTAAGAGCCTGGGCGCGTTCACACGGGGCTATGTGCGCGCTCGCGCGTTCCTGTGCCGCAAACGGTGCCAGGTGGCTCTATTTCAACGGAACACACCCTGCAGCAAGTGCTGTCTGATCTACAGCGTTTAGTGTGCATTTCCTGAGCTACCTGTACCTGATTACCTGTTACTGTGACCCGGCCTGCCTGACCTTGTTGATTTTCACCTGCACCGACCCCAGGCTTGCCTATGACCACTCTCCTGCCTGATCCTTTTGCTGCCCACCTGTTGACAACCCTGCTTGGACCCAACTACCCACCTGCCTGCTCCTCTTGTACCGCACTGCCAGCTCGGTTCACGACCCAGCCTGTATGACCATGCTACTAGTGCACAAGCGCACCAACGGACTTCTTACCAACACCAGTGACCCAGTCCGACCCTCGTGCCATCCTGCACTCCCGACCCACCTGTCTACTCTACCAAGGGTTCCCGAGTCAGGGTCGTAAGGGAGGTTGCCTGCTGCATAAGCCAAACTCTTCCACCAGGTACGTGACATGGTCTCAATGACTTTGGTCCAATAGCGGACAAGTTTGAGGCAGTGCCATGGTAGGTGAATCAGTGCACGCTGATGTATTTTACATTTTTGACACAAGGGGGAGTGTCTTCTGCCCCACTTATGCAGTTGTATAGGTGTCCTATACACCCTATGAAGAATGAAAAGGTGTGACAGTTTGTGGGATGCCGTCAAGGGACGGGTCTCAAGGATCTGGTCCCAGGTATCTCCGTCTATAAGACCAATATCAGTCTCCCACTTTTCCCTGCATGGGACCCTGCATATGTGACAGCAGGTACATGTAATTACGGGAGATAGTACCTTTTTTGTCTTGTGTAGTAAAAACCAGCGGGAGAAAATCGGAGTCCTCTATATGCAAGACCGGGCATCCATTCTCGACTCTTATTACGTTTCTAAGCTGAAGATACATGAAATGTCTACTTGGAATTCGGGGGAACTCTGTCCTTAGTTGAGTAAAGGATTTAATCATCGTTCCATCAAAAAGTTGATACATGTATTTGAGCCCTGCTGATTTCCAAGACCTTCCAGAGTAGATGGACTGTTGGACAGTTAGAGGGAACCTCCGGAAGTCCCATGTCTATTTGGGCCATAGCTAAGTATTCCTTTACTGAGTCCTGGAGGGGTCTGCTAACACTGGCAGATCCCATCCAGTGAGGTGCTGTAATGGTGCTGCCAAAAAATAGGCAAAGGAGCGTGGGACAGCCATGACTCCCCCGTCTTTAGGGCAGGGCTGGATTAAGAGCATCATGGGCCTGGTGCTGAAGAAGTTACATCCTCCTCCTTTGTCGGGGCCTCTGCTTGCACTTGATTGGTTGCTAGGATGCTAGGCGGTCCAAGCAACCAATACTTTTTACAGCAATGGACACTGGGCAGTGGTGGCCAGCGGTGGTATCGTGGTGCCAGGGGGAAGTTCTTGGGCGGCTGGGCCTATATTAAGGTAGGGGCCTGGAGCTGCAGCTCCAATAGCCCCTATGTTAATCTGGCCCTGCTTTAGGGTATTGCATTGTGGAAAGTTGGATTATGGACATCCCGTTCTTCCATATTAGTGCTCTATATTGAGACTCAATCTTAGCAAACCAGTATTTCGGGATCCAAATAGGGGTGTTATGTATTATATATAGAAGCTGCGGTGCCCATACCATCTTGATAAGATTGATCCTGCCTGTTACTGACAGTGGTAGCTCGCACCAACCGATACATTTATGTTTACATTTTTGTTTTATAGGTTTCAGGTTTAAGGTTATATAATCTTTCAAATTCTCAGTCAGCTCAATCTCCAAATATCTAAATGATTTGACTATCTCCACCTGGGAGGCTGCCCCCGGAATGGGAGTGGTTAGAGGGTCTAGCAGTAGTAAGGACGATTTGTGCCAATTAATGGTGAATCCGGAATATCTCCCGAATTTCTCTATAACAGGGATAGGCAACCTCTGGCCCTCCAGCTGTTGCAGAACTACAAGTCCTATCATGCCTCTGGGAGTAATTGTAACTGCCAGCCTTGCAATGCCTCATGGGAAATGTAGTTCCACAACAGCTGGAGGGCTACCGGTTGCCTACCCCTGCTCTATAAGGTGCATGACCGCTTCCAGGAAGCCGGAAGTGTCTCCCAGGTATACAAGGGTTTCGTGAACGTAGAGGGAAATCTTGTCCTCCCTCTCACCCCGACGAAAACCCCACTATGTCCGGAGAAGCCCTAACCATGGCCGCAAGAGGCTCCAGTGCAAGGGCAAAAAGCAGGGAAAAGGGCACCCCTGCCTCGTGCCTCTGTCTAGGGGAAATGTTGCAGATAGAGGCCCATTAACTCGTACCCTGGCCTGGGGAGCCGAGTACAGAAGCTTCACCCAGGCCAGAAAAAAACTCCCAACTTTTTTTAATACCGCCCAGAGATAGTTCCACTCGACGCCATCAAAGGCTAATGGATTATATGTTGATCACTTGTATACAGAGCCTTGAAAAAGTATTCATACCCCTTGAAGTTCCCCACATTTTCTCATGTTACAACCAAAAACGTAAATGTATTTTATTGGGATTTTATCTGATAGACGACACAAAGTGGCTCATAATTATGAAGTGGAAGGAAAATGATAAATGATACAAATAAATCTGTGAAAAGTGTGGGGGGCATTTCTATGGCGCCCCCCGGGGAAACGGGTAACAAATCTGCACTTCCTGATTGGCGGAGAGGCCATTCAGTAGGCTTGTGCAATTCGTTTCGTTCCAAATTTTTTTACGGAATTTTGCAAAATTCGGCAATTCGGATGAATTTAGAATTCTGAATTTTGAATTTCTGAATTTTTCTGAATTCTCATTTTTCCCGAATTGTGGTAATTCGGCAATTGGGGTAATTCGGAAATTTGTGGTAATTTGGCAATTGCGGTAATTTGGAAATTTGCGGTAACTCAGCAATTGTGGTAATTCTGAAATTTGCGGTAATTTGGCAATTGTGGTAATTGCTGAAATTCGGCAATCAGAACAGCCGAAAATCCAAAATTCCGAAATTCCGAAAATCGGAAATGCGAAAATTTGAAAATAAGTAAGAACATTTGAAATAATAACTGACTAATAAATAGCTAATAAATTATAGGTATTGGAGTTTCCTTGAAAATTTGTCTGTTAGTGAAATTCATTACTAACAGCCAAATTTTCAAGGAATTTCCAATACCTATAATTAAATTTTTATTTATTATTATTTCAAATGTTCTTTCTTATTTCCGAATTTAGGAAATTCGGAAATAAGAAAGAATATTTGAAATAATAATAACTTATTATAATTTATAAGCTATAATAATAAATTAATAATTTATTATTTCAAATGTTCTTACTAGTTTCCGAAATTCAGAAATAAGAAAGAACATTTGAAATAATAATAAATAACTATTAAATTATAGGTATTGGAATTTCTTTGAAAATATGGCTGCTAGTGATAAATTTCATATATAAGTTCACTAATAGCCAAACTTTCAAGGAAATTCCAATACCGATAATTTAATAGTTATTTATTAGTGAGTTATTCTTTCAAATGTTCTTTCTTATTTTTGAATTTCCGAATTGCTGAGTTACTGCAGTTACCGCAATTGCCAAATTACCGTGAATTTCCGAATTACCGCAAATTTCCAAATTACCGCAATTTCTGAGATACCACAAATTTTCAAATTTTGGAATTCCAAATCTTTGAAATTTCCAAATTCCGAATTTTTCGATCTCCGAAAAAAAACAAACAAAATAAAACAAAAAAACACACATTTTTCAGCCATGCACAAGTCTACCATTCAGTGTTAGAAAAGCGAATATTAATCTGCTTTTCTAACACACGTGAGTGGGCTGCGAGCGCACCAAGTCCACTCTATTTTGAAGCCTATTAGAGCCTATGGCTCTAATCAGGTGCTTCAAAAAACCCCCCTCCACTGCTGTAATTAATTTGGCTGGCGTCCTGAAAGGGGCCGGACGCATGAATAGGGGGGTGCCTGCGGCAGCCATGGATACATTCATGCTTTGTCTGTCACATAAAATCCCAATAAAATACATTGATGTTTTTGGTTGTGTCATGACAAAATGTGGGAAATTTTTAAGGGGTATGAATACTTTTTCAAGGCGCTGTATATAATTTTTTATGAATTATTGGTTTCTGCGGATATATTCCTTGCATATAGGAGATTTATGCACGGTATAAATTGGAAATAAACGCACCGTTTTTCTTTTCACTTCTTTGGAATGAATGATAATTCTATTAATATGCCATGTTGATCTGAATGTATATATTGACCACTTGCCGACTGCAGTCTGACGGCAACAGAGTGGCTCGATATCGCAAACCGCCGTCATATGACGGCGGCTGCGATATCTCTCACTGTGAGCGTGCGCCGCCGGAGGCACGCTCACTGTGTTTGGGGGGGCCAGGGAGCGGGTAGGGCGGACTCGATCGCCGCCGGCTACCCACGATGCTCCCCCCGCAGTGAAAGAATGGAGGTCGGTGTAAGTAAACACGGATCTCCGTTCTGTTAGAGGGGGAAGGGCGATGATCACAGGCTTCCTGAATATGGGAGCCGTGATCACTCCTCTCCCCCTGCCAGTCCAGCCCCCATACAGTTAGAACACGCCCAGGGAACACAGTTAACCCTTAGAGCGCCCCCTCCAGGTTAACCCCTTCACTGCCAATGGCATTTACACCGTAATCAGTGCATTTTTATAGCACTGATCGCTGTATAAATGCCAATGGTCCCAAAAAAAGTGTCAAAATGGTCCAACATGTCCACCGCAATATCGCAGTACCGCTAAAAATCGCAGATCGCCGCCATTACTGGTAAAAAAAGAAAAATAAATAAAAACCCCAGAAATTAATTCTCATCATTCGTAAGCGTGGCAACTTTTGCGCAAATCAATAAACGCAGATTGCGATTTTTTTTTTTACCAAAAATATGAGGAAGAATATAAATCGGCCAAAACCGATGGAAAAAAAATGTTTTTTTTTTTTGGATTTGTATTTTAGCAAAAAGTAAGAAATTAGTTTTTTTTTGCAAAATTTACGCTCTTCTTTTGTTTATAGTGGCGATCAGAAATGACACAGAAGGGATCAAATACCACCAAAAGAAAGCTCTATTTGTGAGAAAAAAAGGACGCAAATTTAATTTGGGTACAACGTCGCACGACCGCGCAATTCTCAGTTAAAGCGACGCAGCGCCGAATGGCAAAAAGTGCTCTGGTCCTAAAGTGGGAAATCCTTCCGGGGCTGAAGTGGTTAAGCTCATATATATGATTTGTATTGCATAGGCAGGATTATGTAAATCACTTGTTGAGTTGCATGTCATTTCATAGTGTATTTTATGTATATTGCACAGTGCAGCACATTTTACTGTATATATTTTTGCATTCACGCATAAATATAGGCATGTGATAGGTGCTAGCGGCTTCTCTAATACTTTTTCTACTTTTAATCTTGATCTTATAGTTGCTCGCAAGACAATGTCCTTATTATTTCGGAAAGATTCAGCGTCAGTAAAGCTTTGCGCAAAGGGTGGATCCCATGAAGCTGCACTGGTAGTGGAATGAATGGCAGCCTCAGCCAGCCACGCCCCCTACACATTTGACTCCGCCCCTCAGCGCTTAATCATGGCGATCCTCACGATTAAGCTCCGAGGGGCAGAGTGAAACACGTTGGGGGCGTGGCCTATCAGGAGCCCAGGCTGAGACTTCCATTTACTCCACAACCAGTGGGTCTGCATCGATGTGCGGCTACATGGGATCCATCCTTTGCGCAAACCCTTACTGACGCTGAATCTTTCCGCAACCCCCCCCCCAGCTAAGTGTAAACAAAACTTTACTGACACTGAATCTTCCATACATTATTTTTTCTTGATACATTTTGGAGATTTCATCGTTACAAATAAGCGAGACCTTGAAAAGCAGGAAACGGATTTTACGAAGCCTTTAATGCTTTATTAATTTTTATTCCTTTATGAGGGAAGTGCGGAAATCATTTGGCTCAATAACCGCTCCGGAGACATTTCCTCGGTGCAGAAAATGGCGGAGTCATCGGGAACTCTTCAGGTCATTGGACAGATTTAAAGTGTAACTCCGGAAAGTCTGGACAATGGCGTAACGTACAGTATCGCACAAAAGTAAGTACACCCCTCACATTTTTGTAAATATGTTATTCTATCTTTTCATCTGACAACACTGAAGAGCTGACACTTTGCTATAATAACTCAAATACAATAACTCAACATGTTGAGGGGACAGCAAATTTACACTGTTATACAAGCTGTACACTCACTACTTTACATTGTAGCAAAGTGTCAGCTCTTCAGTGTTGTCACATGAAAAGATATAATAACATATTTACAAAAATGTGAGGGGTGTACTTACTTTTGTGAGATACTGTAATTCTATCACACGCACTCCGTCCAGATCTGGTTCTGTCTTCATGTCACCTGGGAGATGTTCAGATGCCATGTCGGAGTCTGTTGTTGTCTTCAGTTATCAGTCACATTACAGATATTCCGGCATGCGGTGATAACCAACACAGAGAAAGCTGCAAAGAGAAAAACCTCTTACATAAAAAGAAGGATTTTGTTTCATATTTGCAATCACAGCGGTACCACACTACCCCCATGTGGCAGCTCTGGGATGTGCAACCCCTGCTCCCAGCTCTGTGATCCTCAAACAGCCATGGATAGATAAAGTGGGAGCTTCACCTGGAGATGACCTCAATGTTTATAAACAATGTTACTTTGTATCTCTCTATCTCCTGTCTGATCAATGTTTATAAACAATGTTAATTTGTATCTCTCTATCTCCCATCTGAACAATGTTTATAAACAATGTTACTTTGTATCTCTCTATCTCCCGTCTGATCAATGTTTGTAAACAATGTTACTTTGTATCTCTCTATCTCCCGTCTGATCAATGTTTGTAAACAATGTTACCTTGTATCCCTCGATCTCCCATCTGAACAATGTTTATAAACAATGTTACTTTGTATCTCTGGATCTCCCATCTGAACAATGTTTATAAACAATGTTACTTTGTATCTCTCTATCTCCCATCTGATCAATGTTTATAAACAATTTTACTTTGTATCTTTCTATCTCCTGTTTGAACAATGTTTATAAACCCTTAGGGGACTTCTTCACTTCTCTGACGCTATAGCCCTTTAAGAGGTCCTGCATTCGTTCCAAAATTCCCCAGATGCCAGTTTACCAAAAATTGTGGCAGATTCCGGTAGATCTTACTAGCTCCACTTTCACAAAGTATCACTATGGCTCCACCAAATTCAAAAATAATTACTAATAGCCGCCTGCCTGCTGTCTATCAAAAGGGGAGTGGACCTGATGGGGAAGCAAATCCTGTCAATCCTCATCCAGCTACACAACCCCTCCGCCATTGCTCTGTCTGTGTGACCGGTGAAGCAGCGGGGGGGGAGCTCAGCCTCACTGGAGTGCAGTTGGTCGGAGTGTCCAGCCCTAGATGCCACTCTGCATGCGGTGCTCATCATAAATCTGTCACCTGGCTGCACCGACATTTCTTACGCAGAGGCAAAACAAAATTCTGCAAAAAATTTTTTTTTACAGCAGCAGATTCTGTATTCACACTGCAACCCCTGGCTGTCATTTTGACAGTCTGGAATTGCCGGCCAGTATGGGAGGGGTTACAGCTTGACATAAGGACAGGGCGTACTATAAACGTCCTGTGTATTACAATGAAGATATGTTGGGGGTGTGTGGTACATCCGGTGTATGCAGCTGGGTAAGGAATGGTTTATAGTCTTCCAGCAGTTCAGGTTTAGCTATACGATGATGACAGATCCACCGCGTTCAGCCTTTCTGGTAACTCCAGAGGAAGGAAACCGAAACCTTTGGTGGAACACCGACCGATTTAATCTCACCAGGATAATTCCTTCCTGACCCATAGAGGGCGATCCGAACGAATCCCCGGAACTCTTCCATATCATCCTTTAGTAATGATAGCTGTGAGGACCGTGAGATGTATAAAGAGGAGCGGTCATCGGATGTATTGTTTCAAAAGCAGCAGACTGAGTCATGTGTCAGTATAAGACTTTCAGGTACTTATTACCTTTCACAGAGATCACAATACTCCCCGCTTACAATGCCTTCATCTGATTTTCTCTCCAGATAGATGGCGCCATGCTTGTTCAGGCATCATCCAGGGCCATCATCTACTTCTGCCCGCTCAGAGATGAGGCAATCATGTAAATCCTTGGCTGTGTTCACAAATGTCCGGCACAGATCAGCCCTCTGCTGCAGCCTCTCATGTTGTGAATGTTGAAAATCCTTTCTCAGCTTTCATTGAAGAACTCTTGCATGAACGACATCATTAGAAAAATCTTTAAGGGTTTATTCTTCATAACATAACATCACATTAGACATGACTTACGTAGCAACATAATTGAAGTTTATGATGAGATATGGTATGGCTTCAGATGTCATTCAGGAGGAGGAAGAGTTCTGACAGGTGTTCACGTCACGTCTTCGAGAGTGTAAGCGTTCATATCCTCCATCTTTCTTCCAAACTAACATTACAAAGTCACAACTTTTATACTGTTTGAAATCCTTAGGTCAGCTGTTTTCAAAGCAAACTACACCTACTTATATGGCTTTAGTCCATAAGGAGACACACATGACTCCTCCTCTAGCATTACTTCACATGAGTTTTGAAATAGAATTGCACATACAACATTTTCTCTGTCCAGAAGCACATTGAAATAACATTCACATATATAACTAACATTACATTATATTTAATACATTTAATATATTTCAGAGCCCAATATTATTCAAAATAATATTATAAATTCATAATTTCCAACAATTCCCCCTCAATGCACTATAACTATCAACAAAAGTGCATTCGTTTTAAATAATACTTTTCTCTGAAATATTTACAATAAACAATAATTTAGTATGTCAGATATTGTACAAAAGCATTT
>BLSH010558361.1:13152-24343 GCA_018402905.1 Glandirana rugosa
CCCAGAAATTAATTCTCATCATCCGTAAACGCGGCAACTTTTGCGCAAACCAATCAATAAACGCCGATTGCGATTTTTTTTTACCAAAAATATGAGGAAGAATAAAAATCGAACAAAACCGATAGAAAAAAATGTTTTTTATATATTTTTTTTTGGATTAGTATTTTAGCAAAAAGTAAGAAATTTGGTTTTTTTTGCAAAATTGTCGCTCTTCTTTTGTTTATAGCGGTGATCAAAAATGACGCAGAGGGGATCAAATACCACCAAAAGAAAGCTCTATTTGTGGGAAAAAAAGGACGCAAATTTCGTTTGGGTGCAACGTCGCACGACCGCGCAATTGTCAGTTAAAGCGACGCAGCGCCGAATCGCAAAAAGTGCTCCGGTCCTAAAGCTGGAAATCCTTCCGGGGCTGAAGTGGTTAAGGAACACTTTTGAGAAAGCTGTGCAATATTAGTTATAAGCAGGGCTGTGCTTATAATTTATTTATTAATTACAGGTACTTGTATAGCGCCATCAATTTAACCACTTCCTTACTGGGCACTTAAACCCCCCTCCTGCCCAGACCAATTTTAGGCTTTCAGAGCTGTCGCATTTTGAATGAGAATTGCGCGGTCGTGCGACGCTGAACCTAAACAAAATTGTTATCTTTTTTTTCCCACAAATAGAGCTTTCTTTTGGTGGTATTTGATCACCTCTGCGGTTTTTATTTTTTGCGCTATAAACAAACAAAGAGCGATGATTTTGAAAAAAAGAACAATATTTTTTACTTTTTTGCTATAATGAATACCCAAAAAAAATATATATAAAAAAAATTATTCATCGGTTTTGGCCGATATATATTCTTCTACATATTCTTGGTAAAAAAAATCGCAATCGGCATATTTTGATTGGTTTGCGCAAAAGTAATCGCGTCTACAAATTGTGGGAATTGATTTATGGCGCTATTACAATTTTTTTTTTTTTTTACTAGTAATGGCGGCAATCTGCGATTTTTATCGGGACTGCGATATTGCAGTTGGACATTTTTGAAACATTTTTGGGACCAATGACATTTATACAGTGATCAGAAATTTAAATATCCACTGATTACTGTATAAATGTCATTGACAGTGAAGGGGTTAACCTGCAGGGGGCAGTGAAGGGGTTAACAGTGTTCCCTGGGTGTGTTCTAACTGTGTGGGGGCTGGGCTGGTCAGGACATAACAGATCTAACTGATCCCAGTGACAGGGATCAGTAGATCTGGTATGTCCCATTCACAGAACGGAGAACTGCCGTGTTTACATCGGCGGTTCCCCGTTCTGCAGCTGCTAATGATGATCGGCGGGTCTCAGGCGGACATCGAGTCTGCCCGACCTGCAGGCACGCCCACGCAGTGTGCGGCGGCCGCGAGAGTGTGCCACCGCAGGCTGCGAGTGCGCGTGGGGAGTGTGCACAAAGGAGGACGTTCATAGATTTCAGAGCCGCGCTGTAGCCGTCTTTTGGCTATAGCGCGGATTTGAACTGGTTAAACAGCGCTTTACAAATATATTATACATTTACATCAGTCCCTGCCCTCAAGAAGCTTACAATATAGGGTCCCAAACTCCCATTCATGCATACACATACTAGGGCAAATTTAGACAGGAGCCAATTAACCTACCAGCATGTCTTTGAAGTGTGGGAGGAAACGGGAATACCAAGAGGGAACCCAGGCAAGCATGCAAACTCCAAGCAGGTAGTGCCATTGTTGGGATTCAAGCCAATGACCCTAGTGATGCTAGGTGGAAGTGCTAACCACTTAGCCCCTGTGCTGTCCATATAATGAGGCAAGCTGAGTTTTTTGCCTCACCTTGCTCTGTCATGTGGGGGACAACAGCCAGAGTGACATGATGATTGTATTTTGCGCAAGATGTCTGCCTGCTTTCCCCTTCATTAGTACACCAGAGATGAGAGGTGCATGGCCCATCCCTCTGTACTGAAACCCACAAACTGCCACTGGTAGGCAGTGCACGTGTTCGGGTCTCGCATTCTGTCTGAGGCACCGAGCTTCAGTAATGCTCACTCACAAAATGACTTATTATTAGCGGGCAAGGCTGGACCAAATGGTCTGTCCTGCCACCATGGCTGCTGAGTACTCAGACCTACCACCCGACCTGAAGTGCTATGACTGAAGTCGATGCGGAGGCTGGTGGATGCACAAAAAGTGCACAAGAAGTCCAAATAACCACTGAGTGGACCCATACCCCACTGTCTCTCTTTTGTTCACAAATGTCCCATTTTTATGACTGATTTAAATGTATGTATAAATTAATGTAATGGCAAGATACACTTAATAAAAAAATAACCAGGTTTACATATGAAGAATGACTGCTGCCTGCACCACTGCACCCCTTCACCAAACACTGATTTTCTAGCAAGGTGTACCTAATAAAGTGGCCGGTGAGTGTACATGCATTATGCAGTTGCATTACACCGGATATCAAACCCCAACAGTTCCTCTCAGATTGTCTGGTAAAAATTCCAGTAAAACTGAAAAGTCTCACCATTATTCACGTTTGTATGGTCAAGTTTTATTTTATCCTTATATATTATTTTAATTATCAAAAAACAACAAAGTTGGCTTCCATTTGTTCATTGATGCACCATTATCTGTAATACAAAATAAGCATAACTTGTACAGTATATACTGTAGTGCTTTGGGTAAGGAACATAAGGGATTTACAAAAAGACTGATTTATGAAGAACCTTTATCCCCGGTAGTCAAGACAGGAATAGTATGGGTTGAGTGAAGCCAGGGTCCCATAGTTTTTCAAAAGACAGAGGTTTATTTCTGAAATTATAAGTCAGTTTTATAACAGGAGGGCAGTATTTATAAGCTGTTTGCATTCTGATAGGAATGGAGAGGATTTTCTGTTCCAGGTGAGGAATATCATCTTTCCAGCATAAACATATAGTTTATGTAGGAAGGAATTAATGTGAACTGGGGACTGTGTAGGGCCCCAGGACATCAAGAAGGCAATTCTTCAATTTAAGAATGTCAAAGAGGGGAAGGGTTAGAACCTAGTAAGATTTATTTTATTATTGTCTGCTTCCATCTGAGGAGATTGGCCCTCTCTATTTGTCCTGAAGACCACTTTCAGTAGGACACAAAGTGAAGGGAAAATCCAAAATGTTACAATTATTACCGAACCAGGAAGTGAGGGAAAATCTTCCAATGGAGACACTTACTCAAGTAACAACTGTCTAAGAGGGGACTTCCCACACTTTTGCAGGAATTTCCTTTCACTTCTTGTTGCATCTGCGGGACAAGAAGTGAAGGGAAATCTCCACAGAGGGGTTGATTTACTAAAACTGGAGAATGCAAAATCTGGTGCAGCTGTGCATGGTAGCCAATCAGCTTCTAACTTCAGCTTGTTTCGTTAAGCTTTAACAAAAAAAACTGGTAGATTTTGCACTCTCCAATTTTAGTAAATCCAACCAGAGAGTACCTTCACTAAAGAGTATTTCCACTTTTGCAACTAAATTGAGATAACACGATACATGTCGCTGTTCACATAGCATAACTTAAAAATATTTGAAAATGAAATCTGGTAATGAACTGTATTCAATACTTACATTGTTCAAGGTTAGCACAATGCACATTAAGTAGGCATATCGCCCATACTTGAGAAGCCATTGGAAATTGCTATAATAGTGATCTTCCAGGTCTTGCTGGGGTTCTGTGTGAGCAGCTTCTCCTCTTCATACAGAACATAGGGGGTCACTTTTTTAACCCCCACTCATAGGATGTCTTGTATTTTTTCTTAATGAATACAAATCATGCTCTGATTGGACAAAGAGGAGAGAAGGGGCGGTGATGTCACAATCTCCAGCTTGTGCCGGCAATGATGAGTGAGCGTCTCCGTATGGTCAGTGTGTAGAGTGGAAGACGCTCGTATAGAACCCCAGCAGGATCCGTAGGATCACAGCTATCACTGAAGTAGCACCATCTCCTACAGTGGTTTTCAGCTTCCCCAGCAGCCCATCAGGTATGATATATGCACACTTACATTGCGCCAAGCTGGACCAATGTAAGCATGCAATACACATCATTCCTGGACTTCAGCTTTAAAAAATGTTTGTACTAGCTATTTCCCGAAAACTCCAAACCCTAGGTTTTCTCCTGCTATGTAATGATGCTAAGGCGCTGTTCACATGCATGTCCCCCCTATTTTATTTTTGCACATTTCCACGTTTTCCCACATCTCGTTTAGGGTAGCCCATTTCTTGTTCAAACTATTTATTGGAGACAAAGAGTAAAATACACTCCTGAGTGAATATCAAAACATGGTCAATATAGGACAAGAACATTGAGCTGAGCAGCCCATTTCAATGAGTTGCCTTATGTGCAAGAAATACGCAAAAAGGTACCTGCACCATTTTAAAAATTGTGCTGCATTAAAATGCATTAGCAAGATGCATAGGGGTGCCATTAAATATTAACAACACTGCTGCATGTCTGCAAGGGGGAAACACATTTGTGTGCATTGCAGGAAATCGCATTATGTTGTGTGCATTTCTGCAATGTATTAGTGTGAACTAAGTCTAAAGGGGAGGCTAAGCAATTAATGTTGAAATCATGTGTTGCCGTTCTTTTTCTTCAAATCAAGCTCTGTATCCCTGTAGAATTTTTTGAATCCTAGGACCAAATGTACAAAGACTATTAGCTTCTGACCAAGGATGAATAGACTCTGTTCATTTGTTGTGATCAGCCCAACCCTGAGAAACTGTTAAAGGCCTGAACCTCAGGGAGAGACGGAAGTTCTGACATTTGATAATGTGGTTCTTTTATTTTTAAGAACTCTACAGAGGCAATGAGTGTCTTACCATAAATGGTTCTGCCAAGAGAGGGACTTTTATTGGCAGTGGTTCTCACCTGTTCTTGTGCATGGCGCACTGGAAAGATCAGCTGCAACCTAAGACTCATTCCTGAAATTCTGCCTAAAGTTTGCATACAGTAGCATTGTTTATAGGTTTAATGTGACACCTTCTTTATGCCTCAGTAGCAGCATAAAAGGTTGCCATATTGCTGTTGATTAACCAGTTGAAACAACCAACTGGCATATATGAAGATCATTTGGCTCAGACGGTGGGACATCTTGAAGCCAATAGTTAGTCACTGAGCAACCGGATGTTCATAATAATAATAATACACTGTATTGTCAAAAGTTTTGAGACACCTGCCTTTACACGCACATGCACTTTAATGTCTTAGTCCGTAGGGTTCAATATTGAGTTGGCCCACCCTTTGCAGCTATAATAGCTTCAACTCTTCTGGGAAGGCTGTCCACAAGGTTTAGGAGTGTGTCTATGGGAATGTTTGACCACTCTTCCAGAAGTGCATTTGTGAGGTCAGGCACTGATGTTGGATGAAAGGCCTGGCTCACTGTCTCTGCTCTAAATCATCCCAAAGGTGGGCCAACCCAATATTGAACCCTATGGATTAAGCCTGGGATACCATTAGAGTTCATGTGTGTCACAATACTTTTGACAATATAGTGTAGTTGCTCCCCTTAATGAGGTAAGGGGTCCTGATATTTGGAGGGGGCTGTAATTTATATCTAGGCACACACTGACTCTTTACAATGCTCAAAACATAAATAATGAGTAAAAACCTTTAAACTGAGCAATTATTCATTTGGTAAAGCAGAAAAGTAGAAAAACAACCTTAGTTTTCTCTATAGCAAAGGCACCTGATCTCACAGCTCCAGTTCCCCCCTGTCCCGTATATGAGACCCCAGGTGGAATGTGAAGTGTGCCACTCTTTCTGCATAATCTTTCTCTTACCCTCCTGCCACTGTAATTTGAACCACTGCCAAAAATGCTAATAGGTTTCCTGCACATAGCTGTTTAATGGGCAGGCGATTTTTCAGCCATTCTTTCATGTCTGGGTCGTGGTGAGTAGAACATATCACACACGTTCTTTCCTAAAGTTTGGGTATCGTTTGTCAGGAGCTGTGAGAGGTTAGCAGCCATGGAAAGGCATGTGTGAGACTAATACGTAAGTCAAATATATCAGTTCTTTGTCACTCAACTGTTTTGCTCAACTTTTTCTTGGAGACAGTAGCTATTATTATAATATTTCATACAACTGATTTTAAAAATTATGCTAGTCATGTGCACAATAAAGCAAATAAAGTTAACATTATAATAAAAAATGTAAACATATGTAATTCACAGTCCAAATGAAAAAAAATGAAACAAATGATAAATATTGTACATTGGTGTTGTTTTCTCTTGCCAATCTTCTCTAGGCCACATCTTCCTGAGTTGGAACATAGGGACACTTTTTTGTGTAATAATAGACACAGAAGGATCACCATTACCACATTCCCAGTCATTTAGCTGGTGTGTGAAGAATTCAGGAGAAAAAGACTCTTGCATTTACACGTGTCTACAATTGTGAGTATCATTAAAGTGTTTGTAAAGGCAAAACATTTTGTTTTGGCTAGAGAGGGGAAGAGACCCTCTGTCAAGTTCTTAAGTTCTTTTTGCTGTCTTTATCCCTGCTGGGTAAATGTGCCCCTCTATTTTTTCTGATGACTTTTGTCACTGAGACTGAACGTAAGGGAAAATCCTACATTTAAAATGCTGTCACTTCCAGTCCCGGCGCCTCGTGGACTAGTTGCGTGCCACCTCGCCTCCCACAGCAGTCCCACAAATCTGCCTAAAAAATCCCGCCCGGACGCCCTAGCAAACCCCACAGAGTGTTTCAATGCCCGCTCAGAGGATGGAGCGGTTAATTGATAAACCGGGATCCAAATCCTCACAGACACAACATGCAGCAGAAACTGGTGACCAGGCCACACATCCTGTCATGGCGGCCTCTATGGGGATGGAGGTAAGCGACGGGCATGCCCCAGCTATACCGTCGCAAGACCGCAACAACACAGAACTGATAGCTCAGGCCGTCACTGCCCTCCTCCCACCGGCCATAGCAGCATCAGTGGTTAAGGCAGTCCAGGCAGGCATGGTGGCACTAAATAGAGAACTCAGAGAACACACAGCCAGACTGAACAAAGCTGAGGAGCGGATAACACACATTGAAGATGAGCTGACCCACACTTAACACTGATTGAGCACAAGATCAACAGATACAATTGATTATTGATAAGCTACAGGACCTGGAGAATAGGTTCAGGAGAAGTAATTTGAGATTCATAGTAGTACCAGAATCCCTCCAGTCTCAGGCTTTGGGAAGCTTCTGCTCAATTAAAATACCAGAAGCTTTAGGTCTCCCTGGTCCCTGCCAAGTAGAGCGCACTCACCGCCTTGGGCCTACAGCCCCTGAACACAAAACACCACGGCAAATAATAGCTAAATATCTCAATAATGCCGAAAAACATATCTTGCAAAAATTCAGACAGCAGAAATCCTTGGTCATCGATGGAGTGAAAATACTAATTTTTGTAGATTATTCTGCTGAAGTGGCAAAACATAGGAAAGCTTTCCAAAATATCTGCACAGAACTTTTCAAGCAGAAGATAAAGTTCACACTGGCATTCCCAGCGGTTCTGCGCCTGAGTTCACCTAACAGAGACCAACTCTCTTTTCACAGCCCAGCAGAAGCTGACCACTTTCTCCACGACCTCAATCCGAGCTCCTATGCCAACGCTCTTGCCAAGGATGCACCTACTTTACGCCCTTTGGACCAAAGAAGCCCCAGAAAGGACTCCCCAAAAAGATTCAAGCACTCCGGAGACCTCTACAACAATCACACTAAATGAGCGATCTTCACAAACATGTCCTCACAACCTCTTACCACAGATGAGTATGATCCTCTGCTGAACTCTCACACATCTGTTACCATCCTGAAGTAATCTCCTTAATGTTTAAGTGTTTCCACCATGGGCTTTACTCTGAGGTCCCCTTCTATTGACATTACTCTGAACGGTCCCATTTTGACCACTATTTCCACTAATTTACTCCTATTGATTCTTTTTTCCACACAGGTGAACTTGCCTAAATTACAACACTGCATTTACAGTGGATGTAACACCAGCCAAATAACACTCTAAACGGGCATCCCCAAAGCCATAATCCACATGGGTGTGCTCTCGGGAGCTGAAACTGATGTAGCCATGCCATGCGGAAAAAAGTGGAGTCACTTCATGATCTAAATGTTTTATTTAGTTTGATGTTATCCCCTTTTCTTCATCCTATGCTGGACGATAATTCCCTTATAGTAACTAAGTTCACCTGCTCACCCTCTCCTTGCCAGCAATGCCCACCTAATAAGACAAAACCTTACCTCAGCCACACCACTTTATGCTATGTGACATTTATTAACTCACATTGGGGCACATATCTCAAGATCTCCTAGGTTACATGAGAATAGTAACCTGGAATGTTAAGGGGCTAGGGTCCCCCAATAAACGAACCAAAGTCCTACGCCATCTCAAACGCCTGAAGGTTGACATTGTCTTGATCCAAGAATCCCATTTGACCTCACAAAACTTTTTTTAGAATGGATAAAATGTGGGTAGGAACTGTTCTAGGTTCGGAGGGTTCTGGCCGCAAGGCGGGAGTACTTATATTAATACATAAAAATTTCCCTGGCGAAATTCTATCCCTAGATACAGACACTCAAGGTCATTTAGCGATGGCACACTTAAGAATGGGAACTAGAGAACTCAGTATTTCCAATATATATGCCCCAAACAGGGAAACAGTTCATCACAGAACTGACCCAACACCTATTGAAACATCCCCTCTCACCTCACATAGTGGGAGGAGACTTCAACACCATCATGAACGTATAGGTCCCACCCTAAATCCCAGTGTCCTAAACCCAAATGTTACGCCACCATATTCTTACTGTCGGAAACAATGGACTCCCTCCGCCTCACAGATATTTGGAAATTACAGCATCCAGCTGATAGAGAATTCACTTTTTACTCCTCTCCACATAGAGTTTTCACAAGAGTAGATTAACTCTTTGGCATGGAAAATTTGATATCCCAAGTAAATGACCCGGAAATACACAATATTGTTATTTCAGACCATGGCCCTAACAGACCCCAATCCACATGCTAAATGTCGTATATGGCGCTTCCCCTCTTATCTTGCCAACAACAAAGATTTTCAGTCCTCAGTCACAAAGGACTGGGAAGATTACACATACACAAATAGGGAACACCAGGATAACCCCAACCTATTCTGGGAGGGCGGGAAAGGATTTCTAAGAGGACGGATAATATCATGCGCTGCATCACACAAAAAACATACAATAACAAAATATAAAGAGGCAAGTCTCAAATTAAAACATGCCCAAGAAGCAGTAGCTGTCTCTAATACCCCAACCCAAAGCAAGTACTGGCACAAAGCCAAACGCTCCTTTGACCAATGGGCCAACTCTTTAGAATTATTCAGTCGAGCTCAAACAGATTCCACCCTGTTCAAATTTGGCAACAAATCTGGCAAACTACTTTATAGGCTATGTTAAGGCCCTCACAAGCCCACGTTTATCACTTCTCTTTGAGACAAAATAAGGAAAATCCACAACCAGCCCACCGAGGTTGCCCAGGTGATGTTGGATTTCTACTCCTCTCTTTACGCAGCAAATCCCATTGATACTACCCTAACACAGAAATTCCCGAACTCTCTAAATGTACCTAAAGTTTACTGAGAACAGCTTGAAACCCTAAGCTCTCCTATCTCTCATGAAGAGGTACAGCACACCATACAACACCTGCCCCTGGCCAAGGCACCAGGCCCTGATGGCTTCACATGTGAATTTTACAAAGTTATGTTAGAAACCCTAAGCCCAAGCCATTATAAAACTCCTCGGAAAAAAAGGGAAAGATCCCCTAGAGCCTGGCTCATACAGACCCATTACCCTTCTTAATCTGGACACAAAAATTCTCTCCAAGATAGTGGCCAACAGGTCAGCCAACATCATCCCCTCTTTTATTAACACAGCACAATCAGGTTTTGTCAAAGGTAGAACAGCCTCTGTGAATATACGTAAGGCGATGATGCCCATGGAATATGCTTCCAGACATCCCAAGAGAGATACAGCAATCATCACCTTAGATGAGGAAAAGGCCTTTGACAACGTCATCTTTAACTGGCTATCATTGGTTCTCACAAATTAAAATTTGAATGCCCTTTCACCTATTTTATACATCAAATGTATCCCTCCCCCTCGGCTAGGCTAGTAGTAGCAGACATCCTGAGCAAGGAATTTAGACTTTACAAAAATTCTAGACAAGCATGCCCTCTGTCCCCCCTACTCTTAAAACTTGCTATTGAACCCCTATCTAGACATTCACTATCCAGGGCCCCTCTACATGGTATCCCGGTAGGCAGTCAAGAACTCAGATCTGCGCTGTTTGCAGACGATGTACTAATCTTCACAACACGCCCACAAGCTGATGCTAACACCATTGAGGAGGTTTTGGACTTCAAACTCTGTTTAGGCCTCAGAATCAATTACAGCAAAAGTGAAATCCTCCTGCTTGGCACACAAAAAACACCACAATGGACCAATAGCTTGCCCTTCACTTTGGCCAAATCCCACATCACATACCTGGGCATAAAGATGGGTAAAACTCCCTCCTCCCTATACTCAACCTCTCCCCTCTCTTTGACAAAATATCCCAAGACCTGGGAAGTTGGATGGCTCTTCCACTCTCGCTCCTGGGCAGATGTCATCTTTTTAAAATGACGAGTTTTACCAGATTACTTTACCCTTTACAAATAGTGTTGAGCGAACCCGGGCTGTAACGTTCGGGTCCGTACCGAACTTTAGGGTGTCCGTGGCACGGACCCGGACCCGGACATTTCAAAAATCGTTCGGGTTCGGTCCGGGGTTCTGCTATTTTACTCCACGTGTTGAGAAGCTGCAGGGCAGCCAATCAACAAGTGTTTCACTGGTTTGCCCTTAGAAGCCATCACAGCCATGCCTACTAATGGCATGGCTGTGATTGGCCGGTGCATCATGTGACCCAGCCTCTTTATAAGCTGGAGTCACAGTGCTGCAGTCACATGCTCCTTGGGTTAGTATAGGGAAAGGTAGCTGACGGCGTGAGGGACAGATTTTAGCCATTTTAAGACCTGATCCTGCATCCTGAGATAGATTACTTTACTACTGCTGTCTGTGCTGTTGCTCTGAGGACAGATAGCAGAAATTAGAGATTTCACATACCGCTGCTTTGAGTTGCAGATCAA
>BLSH010558361.1:29765-41308 GCA_018402905.1 Glandirana rugosa
AAACCACTGGTAAGCTAACACTAAAACGTGTAGAAACACAAAGTAATTGTCACCCTGACAAACATTTATCTCAACTCGCTTGTGGACCTTCAAGCCCAAGACGACCAGGCAGGCTTGGAGCCCTGTTTCAGGCCCAGGCCCAGGCCTGCCTTGGGCTTGCTAGCGTGCCTGTTGCTTGGGGTAACTTTAGTTACCCCTGGGCTTGAAAATCCGTGTTTTTACCGACATCCTTTCAGGACCTTTCGGGGTCTCCCGACGTTTTCCTTCATTTTACCCCCATTCCCATCCCGTTCGTGGGATGTTTTTTTACCCCTGTCCCTTTATTGAAATTTATAAAAATTTCCGTGCGATCGTTCGGGTTCCGTCCGGACCCGGACCCGGACTTTGTCCCGAGGTTCGGACGGACCAGCAGAACCCGAACTTCCAGGTGTTCGCTCAACTCTATTTACAAACAGTCCCACTGTTAATGAAACACAAAGATGTGCAAAATCACAATCGAATGGTCACCAAATTCATATGGCAAGGGAAAAGACCACAAATTGCTTTAAAGAAACTCTATCTCCCAAGGAGCAAGGGAGGTGCAAATGTTCCTAATATAAGGCTATACAACCTAGCATGTTTGCTTCGTATAGGTGTGGACTGGATAACACGAGAATCCCGTTACTCCAACTACGATATGGAAACTCAGATGGTCCACCTATACTCACTAGCGGCTCTTCTCCACACCATATGGAACACATTGGAACCCACTCTTAAACATAATATACTCCTAAGGGATACTGTCATAGCATGGAGAGAATCACGCAAGCTTTTGAAACTACCGCCATATGTCTCCAGGCATCTACCTATTAGGGGACATCCAGGCTTCCCCTCAGGGCTCCTTCACGAAACTTAGAAAAATTGGAAAAAGAAAGGTTTAACCACTTAGAAAAATTGGAAAAAGAAAGGTTTAACCACTTTTGCATCACTGTGCGACCCACTAAAGGGAGCTTCCATACCTTTCCAAAAACTAGCTAATGCTTTTTCCCTGCCGATATTACATGCCATCTACCACTCTCAATGCCACAGCTTTCTGAGAACCACCTGTAACAGTCCTAAACATTTTGATTTCTCAATGCTGGTAAACTGATAAGCAAAGGCTCATACTCAATCTCTGACATCTACAAACCACTGAGGCTAGCCACCACTTTCAACCCACTAGCCTCGACAACAGCAGTCTGGTCCAAACACTTCATCATAGAGGGCCTTCTTGAAAAAATCATCAAAGGTTATAGATCGGTCCTCCGCCTCACCCCCAGTGAACCATGGAGAGAAACCCAGCTGAAAATTCTTCATCAAGCTTTCATCCCCTTTATCGAAATCAAAGATGATCCTCACTCTGCCGCTTGTCCTCTTTGTTCTTAAAACCACCGATCACTGGCACACCGTTTCTAGGAATGTCCCCAAATCGAAGACTTTTGGTCAAAAGTCCTATCCTATATCACAGGGATCACCTCTGTCCAACTACCAGAAGACCCTCTACCTCTTCTATTCAGTTACTGGGACCCTACCACCCTAGCTAAATCCAAGCAAGATCCTGTTTACATCCAAGGAACCTGTATTCAGAGCTCACTCCTGGTGGCTCGCAGAATAATACCGAAGAACTGGATGCCACCAGCCAAACCTTCCCCAGCCCAAATCAAAAAAGAACTTCTGCAACTCCTCTACATGGAAAGGTTCACAGAAGATCTTTTACATCCTACAGCCATGAAATGTTTCTTCAATAAATGGGACACTTACATACCAGCCACACTCTCTCATAAGGGAGCAGAATCCTTCAAAAAATCCCCCCACCTGTACTATGATGGTACAACAAGGTATTGAGTGTCATGTCTCTCTGGTATATGGTATTGTTGGCAATAACATGCCCCCCTTCCCCCCTCTTGGCAGTGGAGAGGGAGGGGCATCAGGAATCTCCCAATTCCTACTACATTACTCTCAGGTGCAGCACCCTCCCCTGTTTACTTTACTTTCCTTATCAGAACATTAGAATGCTCAACGTCTAGAGGACTATCTCTAAGAATAATATTCTTGTCCCTACTGTTAATATTATACTATTGTAAAATATCATTTTTAGTTTTCGCCCATGTTACAATAGGGCGTCTGATGTTGAGTTGCCAACACCTGCAACATGTTAAATATGTAAAAAAACTAATAAAGTCTTTTGAAAAAATAAAAATGCTGTCTAAGATGGGAATTCCTCACACTTTGGGTTTAACATTTTCCAACTATGTCCAACACTAACAAAAAATGTTTACCTCTATGTGCACTTTAAAAAATAGATGCTACTATAAAAAAAATGGATGACTTAATCCATATTGTGAAGCTCCCTCCTCTCCACTCCTTCTCTCCTCCTCCCCATGTACAGCGCACTTTAAAAAAAAAAAACAATTCTGCTCACCCCCTAATACCCGAGGGGTGGGCTTACCAGCGCATCATCTCGAGGCCTGTTGGCTAAACCCGGAAGAGCCAGCGGGTATCACCGATGGATCGATGGCCAGGTGAGTATCTGTATGCCTTTCTTTTCTGTCAATATTATTCATTTAATTTCAATATTATTTCTAAAAATTGCTGCTGTACAGAACTGGGGAGTGTAAAAAATGATCTGCCTAGGGTGCCACATATGCCAGACATACTATAATATTTATTCATATATTGAAAACAATGATCAGTCTAATGTACTGCAAACTGTTGGTATAATTATTTTAAGAAAGAGTTCCTCAAGACCAGAGAAATGGGTTTTTCTGAGGTAAAAATGTTGAAAAAGGCTGTTCTATTACATACCTACTGTACATACAAGAGGATGGAAGTCTAGAGCAGGGATCCCCAAGCTATGGCCACCTGCAAGATTTTATCCGGTAACTAGGGTACTGTTCTACAAGCCTTCTAGAACAGGTCCTTTTGTTATTATGTCTAGGTTTATTAGTTGGGGGGTATTGTACTGTATTTTCAGTTCCCCTTTTGGATCAATACAAACACAACTGAACCATCTCCAATGTTAGTGTGCCTTCTGGGGCTATAAATTCTGATTGTAACTGTAATAATAGGCCTAGGCAATCATTCAGGGTAGAAGGAAAGCAGCACAAGTGAGCTTGCCTCGGGGGAAAGTGGGGGCAGTAAGTATAAATCTATCCCTATTGATATTTAAGTATTGGTTATTGGTTGAACTAGATGTGTCTTTTTTCAGCCTGACTAACTGTGTAACTAAGTAGTACATTTATTTATGCAGATCTCAACATCAGACATAAAAGAGAGGCCATTGTGAAAAAGAGACAGGGGTATTTTGTTTCAAAATCAGCCAGTTGGTAGCTATGATCTAAAAACTTGTGTGCAAGTAAGTTAGAGAAAGTTATTTGGACTTTTCACAGATTCCAAACCTGCTGGCATGTTAAATGTAAAGGGTGTAGCTGATCATTTATTTTCTGGTGTAATTCTGAATGACATCTAGTTCTAAGGGGGCTGAGACTTTTTTTTATCTAATCAATGTGCGATTTGATCAAAATGATCAAATTCCCAAACAATCGAATAGCCATAATGTCTCTTCCAATCAATTTAGTCTTGTTTTTGATCAGATTCAAACTGAGTCTATTGGCCAGGGCAGAATATTATTATTCATTTTGATCAATGGCCAGCACTGAGATACTTTGTTCATGAATATGATCATATTTCAATCAGATTATGAGTTTACTGTAAACAGAGATGCAATTGATAACTCACAATTGTAAGTTACCATTGTATCCTAATTATTGATTGAAACCACTTGGTCATGTGTGGTAGATTGATCGAATGGTTTGTTGACTATAGGTAAATGACTCCAATCAGAGGAGAGAGATGCGAAAAGGAAACAATCGTTTTATGGCCATCATTACACTTAAAACTCATGACTCACCATCAAGAACATGTACAGTCAAAGGGGACTCCCAACCCCAAGACAAGCCACAGTAGTACAGAGCTTGGCCTCTTCCAGTAGAAGTCAGGACCCTCAGTTCCAAGTAAACTGAGTGGAACCATAGGATGTGTGAACCATCACCCACAATATCACTTCAACAGATACTGTGGGGGTTATTTACTAAAAGTGGAGAGTGCAAAATCTGGTGAAGCTCTGCATAGAAACCAATCAGCTTCCACATTTTATTGCCAAAGCTTAATTGAATAAGCTGAAGTTAGAAGCTGATTGGCTGCCATGCACAGCTGCATCAGATTCTGAGTGCTCCAATTTTAGTAAATCTCCCCCAGTATGGTATCTGGATGAGCCAACTCAAGCCATATATAGAGTCTTTTCTTATTTACTTCCATGTCCCAGTACACAGGGCAATAAATAGTAGCCAGTTCTTTCCAGTTGAATAACAGAATGTTCATTTGGGGTAATTTTTATAACAAAATACACCCTTTTCTACAGAGAATTGGATAAAATACAGAGTTCCCAAAAAATAGAATAAAGACTGTTCAGGCACAGCCATTCAAATCTCTGTCAAAGTGGTAACATATTCCCCATGAAAGTAGTTCTGGTTACCACACTGTTCAATACAGCATAGTCTTCCTCCCCGATTTGGAGCCTTCACCTTCACACCTCCCCCTATCTCTACAGGGGAGCAGACCAAGCTCCTAAAGGGGACCCAAACACGAGCTATTTACATAGACTTTTTCTTTACATTTTCTCCTTGTTAGCTTGTCATCAAACTGTCTACAGTCCATGAACTACCCCTAGGCTCCCCCACAGTTCTCTATTTATCTCTAGTGTTGGGTAGCAGGACTGACATGGCAGTCACTTGGCAGAAAACAGGGACAATCTCTAAACAGGCTTTGCAGGCTAGCCTAAAACAACTGTAAACCCAGTCACTGCCATTATATCAGCTCCTTTGGTAGACCCTCACAAAACAGCTTCCATGTATTTTGTATTAATGAAAACTCCCAAAATACCTTATTTTTTAATCAAAATTAGCAGTCTCAGGATGCACCCTATCTGCATTATTTTGAAGGTGGAGGACAAGGAGGGGATCACTGTGATGATGCTGGCATCACTAAACCCCAGGCTGTGGGGCTCCCAGCTGCAGTTGCTGTCAATCTATTACTGTGCCCCGCACTTCACAGCCTCAGAGGAGGAATCTGACTACAAGTGATACAAAAATGCCATGCATTGCTGTATCTCTATGCTGCAAACTCACGGGTGCAAACTGACCACGCCAACATTAATTTACTTCCATGCTTTGGCAGAGGCAGGCTGAAATAGGCAGGGGGAACTGAAAGAATCACCGGGCATTAAGAAAATGCAGGGCAATTTATTAAATCAGAACTTTACACACTTCTATTTCAGTGACCGCTGGCATCTTTGGAGGGCCTTCTTCCACATTCTGATCTGCACCTATTTTGATTGGCCGGAAAAAGATTATTATTATTGGACAGGATTTAAATAGTGCCAATGGTTTGCATTTATAAAAGGGAGACAGTACAGTTACAATACAATTCAATACAAGAGGGTTAGGAGGGCCTGCACATGCTCAGCTCAGTGTACATTGCTAACAGGCAAGTAAGAATATAGAAGAGACAAGTATGTTGATAGCCTACTTATTAACAATTGGTGGTGAACATTTCTTCCTCCTTGATTAAGTGCAAGCCACTTACTGAGGTGTGAGCACTGCTCAGTGCCAGACTATTCACAGGATTTGGGTTGAAGGACAAAGGTCATCATTTAACATAGAAGAAGAACAGCACTAGACGTCAGAGCAGGAGGTCTGTGGAGGAACAGCTATTCATCCTGTGAAACTGCATGTACATTTCTTTTGTGCAATTGGGGGAAAAATCAATTGTTACTATGTTATTTTCTCTTCAGGTTGAATGTTATTATTTCATACACAGTAGCGTGAATCAGAAAAATACTGCATTATGGCCACTAGATAAAGCTGATGATCATAGGAATAAATAGTTATCTCCTATATTTTCTACGATCGTCAGCTCCATCTACCGGCCACAGGGTGGTATTTTTACAAATCACTCTACTTTTAATAAATGAATTAACAATCGTCCTGAAGAGAAAATTGCCTAGTAACATTCAATCTTCCCCCATTTGCACAGAATGAATGTTAAGGCAGTTTCACAGAATGAATAGCACTGCACATTTCTTATAAATTTGCCCCTGAAATGTCATTCATCATGGGTTTACATCTATTTAAACTGCATACAGATACAGATACATGCCAACTGCAGGTCTAGATCTTGACTACTGAGTGCATGAATACTTCCACTGGATACTGAATACTGGATTCATATATATACACACACGGTATCATGCATGGTCATATTTTGCTTCTTGAAACAACCACACTGTCTTTTTCCAGAGCAGCCTGTATTTCTCCTGAGGTTACCTATGGGGTTGTGTTTGTATCCTGAACAATTCTTCTGGCAGTTGTAGCTGCAAACATGTGTGTTCTATCTTGGCTTGGTATCAAGAGATCCCTGAATTTTCCACTTCTTAATAAGTGATTGAACAGTACTTACTGCAAACTTAAGGCTTTGGAAATCTTTTCCTTTTCCATCTTTATAAAGTTCCTTTACCTTGTTACGCAGGTCTTTTGACAGTTCTTTTCTACTCCCCATGGCTCAGTATCCTACCTGCTCAGTGCATTCACATGAAAGCTAACAAACTCATTGATTATTTATACACAGACACTAATCACAATGTAAAAAGCCACAGATGTGGGAAATTAACCTTTAATTTCCATTTGAACCTGTGTGTATCACCTTGTGTGTCTGTACCAAGGCCAAACATTCCAGGGAATGGAAACTTTTGATCAGGGCCATTTGGCTGATTTCTGTGATCATTATGATTTAAGCAGGAGCCAAACTATGTGATAATAAAGGGCTTCATATAATCACTATCCTTAAATAAAAGGCATTTTTTTTTGCCATAATCTGTCATATTTTCAATATGAATGCCAAAATTTCACGATTTCTGCCAGGGTATGCAAACCTTTGAGCACAACTGTATATATTCATATATATATATTATATATGGGGTTTTACTGTATAGATTTCAATGCTAAAGAATGTAATGAATAATGAATGAATGATATTAATACCACTGTGATTTAAATTTGACAACCAGGCCTCAAGACGTACATTACCCTTATGTGGGATTTATTAAACAAATGGTTATTTATTACTGCAAGGTGAAAATGTTTCTTGAACGCCTGAGTTCAGCTCTAACTGATTCATGCACTTTCCTTGGACGCTCGCTCCTAAAACAACGTCTCATGGTCTTAGCTTCCATTACGCCTACTCCAGCTTGTATCAAAGAGCCAATGGATAAAGCCATATTATTTTCCAGGACCACTGGGACACTTCCTGTCAATTCACATAATTGAGTATTACAGTATTTAAATTACAAATTGAAGATTATTTTTACAGGTGTCATTTTAAATATAACATGAAATTCCTTGACATTACATCAGCTACGCTGCACAAACAGCTGCACTTCAACATTCATATGTGATGCATATGGCTAGCATATTACATCATATACTACACAAACATATAAATAGGCCATTGTGGGTAAAGTTGGAGAGGGCAAATACTGTTTTTCCTATGGAGCATTTTGGCTTTTTTTTTTCTTTTGCAAGTTCTTACAAGTTGAACCAGGAGGACTCAAATGGTGCTACAATGCCCTCTTGTGGCAACACAGAGAGCTTCTCCTGTTCGTTATCCAGCTTCATTGTCATTTTCAATCACAGTTGGCACTTTGTTTCTTTGTTATATTGCCACGTGTGATTTTTTTTTTTTGAAGAAGAAGAAGAATTTGATTTTAAAATTTAAAGCATATATCTGGGCAAAAAAAAAAAAAACTGCACATCTCTGCAATGCATGCACATATACCTTATGCTTTATCCCTTTAAAAAATACCTGTTGATCTGCCAGAGTCAGTCAGTGAGCTGCTAATTCCTTGTAGTCACTCTTTTGCACTGAAATCCTAAGCAGTGTTGCCAGCCCTGCTTAGTTGTCCCTTTTGTAGACTACAGAACTCCACCTCTTCTCCTCATCTCCATAATATTATATACTGTAAAAGAAAGTGCACTGTAGTTCAGTGGAAGACCTCAGGCAGGGCTGACAACAGTTCCTGGGATTTCAATGCAACAAAGGACCTGTGTTATCAACTCAAACAGAAAGTTAGGAGCTCACTGGATTTCTGGCAGGATCAACCAGTGTTTTTTCAACACTTGCAGCATTTTTAAAGGCATAAAACATAGGGGAGGGGGTGAGCATGTATTGCAGAGCTGCACTGGATATGTTTTTGTTTCATTTTGTCCAGACACACATTTCAAAGTTGAACTCCATGCAAATATCGATTGCACAAATTAATCTGGCTCTGTATTCATTAAAAAATACTAGAGGTGCACCGAAATGAAAATTTTGATTCAGAAACCAAAAATTCAGGAAGCACTTGGCAGAAACCGAACATGATAGTTTTTAAAAAATAAGTAAATATATATTTACATATGATTGTATTGTATGCAACTTATTAATTAATATAATGAATTTAAATTAATATGAATTTATTGTCGGCCATTGTTGGCACCTTTAGCACAAGAAAAGCTCAAGAAAAATGTGTCCCTTTAAATTCCATGGATGTCTTCACACTGGTCCGTTGCGCTTCCATTGTAGTGTTACAAATCTTGCTTGCTGCATTTTTTTTTTCAGTTACAAAAATGCACAAAAAAAAACCACACCTCTCTGTTGAAACGCATTGAAAACGCAGCAAGAACGCATCATTAATGCATCCGTTTTGCTGCGGTTTTTGAGTCACATGACCTATGAAAAACACACCATACGCACAGTAAAATGGCAAAATCCCGTGTTTTTTCAGCGCCATCATCAGCACCTTTTTTTCTATTGGCAAAATGCTGAAAATGCAATATGTTTCAGCCGCCAAAATTTCAGTGCATCTCTAATAAATACTATAATGTATTTTTTAAATATAAGCAGTGTAAGTACTGAATTGAGCAGCACAAGGAGTCAATCAGGTGTGCTGCAGCACAAGGAACATGTTGATAGGCGGAGAGAGCAGAGTGACAGCGTGTGTGATGTGCCAAGTCTATTAGCACGTAAACACAGCTCCCATATATGTGTTTCAGCTGTGTATATAGTGGTTTGCCTTGAACTCTTGAATTGCGCATTGAAACGGTAGAGTTTAGCCAGGAAGCCAGCAGCCCCAGTAAAAAAAAAGCAAAAGCCTATCAGAGAGAGGCACTAAAGGCACTAACTAATAAATAAAAGCAAGCACCTTGTGGAGTTTGCTTGCTTTTTTTTTTGTTTTTTTTTTTCTTTTTTAGATACCAAGGGGTATATTTATAATAAAAAAATGCACAGCTTTTAATCCATCCAAACTGCATGAGAATTGGTTTTGTGCAAATGGGGTAAAAATTCTATATTCTCTGCAGATGTGTGAATGGAGAAAATACTGCATTATGCCACTAGATGGAGATGAGTAGCAAACTCATTTCTATGATAGTCGATGCCATCTAGTGACCATAATGCAGTATTTTCCCCATTCACATATTCGAACTGCTGAGAATATATCCTAAGAGCATTCAATTTTGCCCTATTCACACAGAACAGATTTACATATAGTTTTGATGGGCGAACAACTATGCAAATTTATAAATGCATGTCTAAAGCTTTCACTTTTAAATGTGTAAAAGAGAGGGCAGGTTCACTTTAAAGGATAATAATTTAATTTTTGACAGAGGGTAGAAAATGATAGAATCATTTTGTACGTGTCTGCATTATAAATGGGTATCTCCAGTATCAAGACACAAGAAGTCAGTGAAAGTCACAAGAAGTCAGTGAAAATATCTCCAAAGGGAAATTGCCTTCTTCCTCCTTAGGCACGTGTCCCCACTGGAAGACCCACCTTTACCTCTTGTTTCGGTGACAGTTTTACATTTTTGAATCATTCATAATTTTTTGTCCTCATGATAGTGGTCACCAGGACAAATAGAGAGGGTGAATCTACCCACAAAGGACACCCAGCAATAAATACCCAACCGAGGCTCTAACCCTTTGTTACTTTACTTTTCGCTGTGTTACAATATATCATCATTAAAGTGGAGTTCCACCCCAAAGTGGAATTTCTGCTGATCTGCTTCCCCAACCCACCCCCCCCCCCCGCCACATTTGGCACCTTTCAGGGGGAAGGGGGAATGGGTACCTGTTTTTGACAGGTACCCCTTCCCCACTTCCAGGAGATGCCGCCATCCCTTGGGGGTCCGCCCCTTCTCCTCCTTCCCTCTACCGCTGGGCCAATTAGAAGGCGATGCATGCTTTGTGCATATGCACTAGGAAACCGACTATATTTGTAGCTGCGGACTTTAACTTTTTTTCCCCAGACTGGAACACCGCTTTAAGACTACCTTTTACTTAGACAACAAAGTAGGGAATACACAAGTCACAAATGTATGCGCCCTCATGAAATATTCAGGAAAATACACTATATTACCAAAAGTATTGGGACGTCTGCCTTTACACGCACATGAACTTTAATGCCATCTCAGTCTTAGTCCATAAGGTTCAATATTGAGTTGGCCCACCATTTGCAGGTATAACAGCTTCAACTCTTCTGGGAAGGCTGTCCACAAGGTTTAGAAGTGTGTCCATGGGAATGTTTGACCATTCTTCCAGAAGTGCATTTGTGAGGTCAGGCATTGATGTTGGATGAGAAGACCTGGCTCACAGTCTCCGCTCTAATTCATCCCAAAGGTGTTCTCTCGGGTTGAGGTCAGGACTCTGTGGAGGCCAGTCAAGTTTCTCCACCCCAAACTCGCTCATCCATGTCTTTATGGACCTTGCTTTGTGCACTGGTCCAAATCATTTGGTGGAGGGGGGATTATGGTGTGGAGTTGCTTTTCAGGGGTTGGGCTTGGCCCCTTAGTTCCAGTGAAGGGAACTCTTATGGTGTTAGCATACCAAGACATTTTGGACAATTTCATGCTCCCAACTGAAGTCCTGACCTCAACCCGATAGAATACCTTTGGGATGAAATAGAAAGGAGACTGCAAGCCAGGCCTTCTCGTCCAACATCAGTGCCTGACCGCACAAATGTGCTTCTGGAAGAATGGTCAAACATTCCCATAGACACACTCCTAAACCTTGTGGAAAGCCTTCCCAGAAGAGTTGAAGCTGTTATAGCCGCAAAGGGTGGGGCAACTCAATACTGAACGCTACGGACAAAGACTGGGATGCCATTAAAGTTTATGTGCGTGTAAGGGCAGGTGTCCCAATACTTTTGGTAATATAGAGTATGCCACCTTTTCCATTAATAGGATTTCATTTCACATTCATATCACCATTCCACAGATTCCCCACAGTACAAAGCCCCCCTGCCAACCCCCCCCCCGCCCCCCAGCACAGCTCCCACCCAGTACAGATCCCCACTAAAGCTCATCAGTACATATCTTTCCCCCCAGTACAGATTCCAACACCCACCCACCACCATCACCACTGCAGCTCATGGT
>BLSH010558361.1:42260-56398 GCA_018402905.1 Glandirana rugosa
AATGTAGCGTATGACCGTGTAATAGGATTTGAATCGAATTTTGTTTCAGGAGTGACATCTTTACACACTGTTTGCAGATGTTTGAAGAACAGTGATATCATATCAGTGATATAATATCACTGTTCTGAAAACATCTGCAAACTGTGTGTGAAGAGCGAAACCATATTCCTGTTCTTCTCTATGCTGTATTTTCACACACAGATTCCAGATGTTTGAAGAACAGGTGTATGGTTCCGCACCCGGTTTTAGGTAAAGTGTTCTAAACTATTTTCAGATGTAATGTGTGAAGAACATCTGTTCTGGTGCAGAACAGATGTTGTGTGTGAATAACAGATGTGCAATGATTAGCGGCAATAATAAAAGTGACACAGACTAAAAAGAAGTGTTCTAAAAAGAAGTGGAAGCCCTGTCAACAGTGAGGACTTTGTTTTAAGCTAAGTTTAGGATAATGTGCCAGTATGCGATGTAATATGAAAATAGTTCATCTGCCCCAACCCCACCCACCCACACACCTAGCTTATAAATCTTCTTTTTACATTAAAATACTACCACTATATACCTTTGGGAGGGTCTGTATACCATGGTTTCCTGATAACCTGCATAGTTTGTCCATAGCTGTGTGTTCAAATAGGAGGAGATTTCCCCTACAGCCTGTATACATGCCCACATGTGTGATGTCAATATCATGTGACCTGAACAGTTCAACTGAAACAGGAAATATATTCTCCAGCATAAGAGACCAAACTGAGCATGTGCAGCTTTACCACCCTGCTGTGTATTATATGAACTTGCTTAGATTGACAGTGCAGGAGGGAAGAATATATTCATACAGGATAAAACAGCCTTTTTTAAATAATGCTGAGGATTAACCCCTTAAAGCGGAGTTCCACCCAAAAGTGGAACTTCTGCTCGTCAGATTCTTTTCCCCCCTCAGGTGTCACATTTGGCACCTTGGGGGGGGGGGATTCTTGTGACCTTTGACAGGTGTCCTTTTTCCCACATCCGGGAGCCTGGGCCACGACCACGGCCTCTGACGTCAGCATCCCGCCCCCCCCCCTCCTCCTCCTTGGATCGGTGGCAGTGCCGACATCGCTGGACTGCAGGACAGGTAAGTGTCCTAAAGTTAAAAGTCAGCAGCTACTGTATTTGTAGCTGCTGACTTTTAATTTTTAAAGGGGCGGCGGCGGGCAGTGGACCTCCGCTGTAAGTTCCACAGTGAGTATAACAAGAATGCTATGCTGCATATAAAGACTGATTTTACTGTTGTGGTAACACTTTAATTAAGTTGATAAATGGACCTAGTGATAAATCAAGCAGCAGTACACAACCCTCAAAAGTCTTGGCACCCTAGCCCAAGGTCTCTGCTGTCTTTCCAAGATTTCAACTTGGTTAAAACAGCATTAATTCTGAATTTTAACTGAATACCAGGTATAATCCTTGTAACCCTGTGTACTTATGACTATATCTAGCAGTATAAGCGTATGCAATAAGGCAATGCATAGAGGAGTTACCATGGAATTTTAGAATAAATTAAATTAAGGTGTATTTCACTTAAATTAAAGAGTATGCAAAATGCAGTGCATCTCTGCAATTTCTGCTGGTAGCTAGTTTTCTGATTTGGGTGTTTATAGTGAATTTCTTCATATCTTTTTTATATTGTGTGGATTTTGTGGTTTATTACACACAGAAAATGACCCGATGATCTGCAATAAATGCACTCAACTCCTTATTTCCTCTTGTGAAATGACATCCCGTATCTATTTGTGGACTTAAAATGCATGACCTGGTTTTAGCCCTGCCCAGTTAGCTGTTCCACCCATTCTCATCTCCACAGCATATTCCTGCCAGGCAGTACAGTCAGCCCTAAAATGTCCCCTATACCAGTAGGCTTCATTATCAAAAAATGGTGAAACCCAACTGATTTGTTAACCAATTCCATACCAGGCCAATTCTGGCAAATAATCTCCTACATGTAAAAATGTAAAAATCATCATTTTTTTGCTAGTAAATTACTCAGAATCCCCAAACATTATACATATTTTTTAGCAGAGACCCTAGTGAATAAAATGGTGATCGTTGCAATTTGTTACGTCACGCAGTATTTGCGCAGCAATTTTTCAAACGTAATTTTTTGGGATACACTATAATGAATTTAAAGAAATGTTTACCCCAATTTTTGAATATAATTTGAAAGTTGATGTTACGTTACGTTGTTACACGTAAATATACCTAACATGTCACACTTCAAAATTGCGCACCAGGGGCGTCCCGTCCCCTCTATTCTCACCACCCATCCCAATGCTAAATGGACAGATTTAGCATGGCCGCCGCGGCCAACCCCTATTCATGCGCCGGCCACATGAATTATAGCGGCAGGGGTGTTTTTTTTGAAGCACCTGATTAGAGCCATAGGCTCTAATAGGCTTCAAAATAGAGTGGCCTCTGAGTGCAGAGTATTACGTCCACTCATATGTGTTAGAAAAGCAAACGAATATTTGCTTTTCTAACACTGAATCGCCTCTCCGCCATTTAGGAAGCGCAGGTATGTTACTCATTTCCCGATTGGCTGAGAAGTCAGGCGATCCTATTGGACGCCTTTCTCGGAGGAAGAGGGGAATGCTCGGCCAAAGTGCAGGACTTTGGTAATGCTGTATACCCTATCTGGTGATGTTGCATACCTTATCTGGTGATGCTGTATACCCTACCTGGTTATGCCGGGCTGTATACTCCTGTCACAATGGGTGGAATATATAAGGGATGGGACTTATGAGAAGTGGGAGGGGTCAAAAAGGAAGGGCAGGGCCTGCCCCCATCATAAAATTTAACAAGTTGCCACTGTTGCGCACACTCGTAGAATGCCACCAAACTTCAATACTTAAAAAAAAGTAGCACTTTAAACATTTTTACATGTTACCAGTTTAGAGTTACAGAGGAGCTCTTGTGCTAAAATTATTGCTCTCGCTCTAATATTTGTGGCAATAACTCACATGTGTGGCTCAAATGTCTTTTACATATGCAAGCTCAACCTACGAATGCATTCGCTTCTGCGTCCAAGCACAAGGGGACAGAGGCACTTTAAAAAAAATGTTATTATCATTTATTTTTTAATTTTTTTTTACACTGTTCTTTTCATTTCTTTTATCACTTTTATCCCTATCACAAGAAATGTAAACATCCCTGGTAAAAGGCATCACAGGTCCTCTTTACGGAGACATCTGCGCTCAATGAGACCCCAGATATCTTCTCTAGCCTGGAAAGCATGATGTAAAAAAAAAAAAAACATCGATCTCTGCTAGACCTGCACGATTAATCGTATTAAAATCGTGATCTCGAAAGGAATCTTTCTCTAAAGTCGGAGCGACTTGAGTCTGGGCAGAGAGCTAACTCAAGTTGATAAAAGAAGTAAAAAGATACTATGTTCCAAATGATCACAGGGTATAGAAGAGTTTAGTTTAACCATTTAAAGACTAAATCTTTTCTGACATTTGCTGCTTACAAATAAAAATCCAGTATTTTCTGCTAGAAAATGACTTAGAACCCCCAAACATTATATATTTTTTTTAGCAGAGGCCCTAGAGAATAAGATGATGGTTGTTGCAATATTTTATGTCACAAGGTATTTGCGCAGGGGTCTTTCAAACGCAATTTTTTTGGAAGAATGACACTTTCAAAAAAAAACTAAACATTGCTGTTAGCCCATTTTTTTTTGTATATGTAAGATGTTACGCCACGAGAATCGTGAGAGAATCATGATCTTTATTCTAAGCAAAAAAATTGTGATTCTCATTTTGGCCAGAATCGTGCAGCTCTAATCTCTGCTTTCCAAGAAAAAAACTGTTAGTGTTTACATCTGCCAGTGCCGGAAGTGACATCATGACATCGCTTCTGGCCTCACAGGGTCATAGAGATGGCCAGGGACCATCCAATCAACGGCCAGCTCTATGGTAATCCGCCGCCACCATCAGATCGTTAATCTGCTTCCCGATCACAAGGGAGTGCCCGGAAAGGCACCAGAGGACAACGGGAGGGATGGGTCGTCCCTTCCTGCTGCCTGTAACAGCAATCGAGTGGCTGAATAGCCGTTAGGATGGCTTTTGCATTACAGTGAATCGCCAGCTGAAAAGAAAGACATCTGAATGATGCCTGCAGGCATCATTCAGATATTACCACTTCAACCAAGGACATCATATGACATGAGTCACGACAATTTGAACGTTTCAACTACCGACAATGGGGTGCGACTTGCACTGTTGTGAACGGGGGCTTAAAGTATACCTAAAGCCAAAAAGTTTTTTTTTTCCATTTTGGATGGAGTGGTGAGGGATCAGAACGCCTGTCAGTTTTTATTGCTGTCTGTGCCCCAATTAGGGAGATTCACCCTCTCTATTTGTCCTGTTTGCCTTGAATGTGAAAATGTCACCAGAAAAAGAATAGAGGAGAAATATTTCAATGGATACACTAGTGATGACACCTAGGGATTCCCTCCCTTTGGAGATTTCCTTGTGATTTCGGTTTTGGCTATGGAACAGTAAGTAAAGAGAAATCTCCCCAATGGGATACAGATGTCAGATATAAACCTGACATAGGTTATAACCCTCCCTTAAGGCTAATTTACCCTTGCTTCAAAACATGGCTTCGGACACGCTGTGTTAAAGCTCTCTGAATGCCAGTCAAAAGTCCTGTCACTAAATAAAATGGTTAGCTTACAGTCCTGTTTACACCTTGCTTTTGCTTGGTGCTTCGGTGGGCTTCGATGGGGCTTTGATGGGGCTTTGATGCGTCTTTGGTGGGGCTTTGGTGGGGCTTAGTTGGGCTTCAATGAGGCTTCAGTGGGGCTTTGATGAGGCTTCAAGCGAGCTTTGACATAGACTTCTATAGAGGCTTTGAAGACGTTTTGAAGCACAACTAAAGTGTCACGGGGTATCATTTTTGAAGCAAAGCAAAGCAAAAGCAAGGTGTAAGCAGGACTGTTAGCTAACCATTTTTTTTAGCTTTGACTAGCGTTCAGAGAACTTTAACAATGCTTGTGTGAAACCTTGTTTCAAGCAAGTGTAAACTAGCCCTTAATGTGTGTTGAAGCCGAAGCAAGTGTAAATGAGCCCTTACTCTATCCAAAATAATAAAAAAAAAAGCTTTGCCTTTACACTTTGGGGCCTTGTTTACAAAAGTGAAGCCCTCTAAAGAGGGATCTGCATTGGAATGCTCTTTACTTTAACCGCTTGCCGACGGCTGATCGGCAATTGGCGGCGACAAGGTGGCTCAATTGCGCGGATCGCCGTCATATGACGGCGGCCGCGAGATCGAGCCCAGTGAGCGCGCACGCGCCGCCGGAGGCGCGCCCGCGCTCTCACTGTGTCCGGTGAGGGCCAGGGAGCGGGTGCGGCGGAGTCGATCTCCGCCGGCCACCCGCGATGCCCCCCCCCCGGAGTCAAAGAACGGAGGTCCGTGTAAGTAAACACGGACCTCCGTTCTGTGAGAGGGGGAAGGGCTGTGATCACAGCCTTCCTCTACATGGAAGGTGTGATCACTTCCCTTCCCCAGCTAGGGCAGTCCCCCCACAGTTAGAACACGCCCAGGGAACACTGTTAACCCTTAGAGCGCCCCCTGCAGGTTAACCCCTTCACTGCCAATGGCATTTACAAAGTAATCAGTGCATTTTTATAGCACTGATCGCTGTATAAATGCCAATGGTCCAAAAAAAGTGTCAAAATGTTCTGACATGTCCGCTGAAATATCGCAGTACCGCTAAAAATTGCAGATTGCCGCCATTACTAGTAAAAAATAAAAAAAAATAAAAACCCCAGAAATTAATTCTCATCATCCGTAAACGCAACCACTTTTGACCAAACCAATCAATAATCAAAATCAATAAACGCCGATTGCAATTTTTTTTTTTATCACAAATATGAGGAAGAATATAAATCGGCCAAAACCAATGAAAAAAATGTTTTTTTATATTTTTTTTTTTTTTGGATTTGTATTTTTGCAAAAAGTAAGAAATTTGGGTTTTTTTGCAAAATTGACGCTCTTCTTTTGTTTATAGCGGCGATCAGAAATGACGTAGCGGTGATCAAATACCACCAAAAGAAAGCTCTATTTGTGGGAAAAAAAGGACGCAAATTTAGTTTGGGTACAACGTCACACGACCGCGCAATTGTCAGTTAAAGCGACGCAGTGCCGAATCGCAAAAAGGGCTCTGGTCCTAAAGTGTGAAATCCTTCCGGGGCTGAAGTGGTTAAGGGGTGCATTTATTTAAAAAAAATCTGCAAAGCAATTTGCCCATATGAAAGTGCATGTACATTCATTCTGTGCGAATGGGGGCAAAAAAAATAGTTATTAGGCTATTTCTATGCAGATGGAATGTTTTCTTTGCTGTAAAATATGAAATATTGCATTTGGCCATTAGATGGCGCTAAGTATAATTTTATGAAATTGTAAGGGAAAAAGCAGCACAGCTTTGACCTCAAGCCAGGTGATTGGACAATGAAAGATTAGCGGCACACTGAGTGAGCCATCACTCTGCTCACATTTCTCTCCCCTTTTTTCATTGGCTCATGACACTACTACTCTTTCCTTTCCTAGTCAATGTACTGTGTATGGAATAAATAAACTAATATAAAGACATATTCAGGTATTTACTTTAGTGTTATTTGAAAATACATTTTTTTTATACTGTACAAAACTGCATATGCTGTTTTTTCCTTTTATCTGCCAGCTTTTATACAATATTAACACTTCTTTGTTTTTTGCTTTTTTTTTTTTTTAATTGATTTGTTATTACCAGCTCAGTCTGCAGTGTTCTCCCCCCGGTTCATAGAGTAAGTTGCACCGCATTCACAGTCAGTTCCATTTCTCACAGCTGCTCTAAGACCTGTCAGAGAGTGACACGCTTGAACGAAAATCATATACATTTGTATTCCCATCTCAGGGCTCATTATATGCCGTATAGAAAGCTTTTCATCTCCGGCTGTCAGTCAATTTAACACCGCTATGCCGGCTCTTAGCGTTCTGCACCGTCCACTGAGGACAAAGCTCGCCAACACCCATCTATGACAGCAGCAATGAACCCAATGTCCGGTACACAGCATACAGACAGCTAAGGCGCATTCAATAAACAGTGCAGAGAGCAGAACGCCAAGCGCAAAATGCAGCTAACCCGAGTGGGCAATCAAAATGAATGTTGTCAACTCAGTATAAGATGCAATCTGTTGGGTTGCTATGCTTACTATGCTTTTGCACTTTTTATTTAGTAGGGGGGCAATTAAAACCAAAAAACGATTGCCACTATCTGCTTTCTGTGGTCCTGCAATGTTAACGCCACATGGCGCCTACATTCTCCAAGTCTGTCATGGAGTAGTATAGTCTTGTAATGTGTAAGCCATCAATTAATGCAAAAAAAAAAAAATGAAAAAATGTTTTAGCAAAAACATTAGGTTATTTCTCTCCAGGTTGAATGCTCTTCAAAGAGATGATCAGAAAAATACTGCGTTATAGACCATCATAGTAAAGAGTATTTTTTTCCTATGATCATCAGCGCCATCTAGTGGCCATGATTAATTTTTTTCTGATTTATTATAATAAAAACATTTGGCCATGAAAGAAAATAGCCAACATACATTCAAATGTGCTGTTTTTTGCACAGAACAAATGTACATAGAGTTTCACAAGACAAATAGCTCTGCACATTTTTGCTAAATACACCCCTAAGTGACACCCTTTATTGGCAAAATGATGTTACTGAAGATGCAATCTTTGGAGACCTATAAGGTGTTTTCCTCAGGCCCCAAGGGAAGAACCTAATAGGGATTCTGCTGTTGATAAACTTAAAAGAAAAGGTTGTTAGTTTTTGTTTGTTTGGTTTTTTTTCTTAGAAATCAGAATTATGACTTAAATCATACTCATAGGTTCGATGCTGCATCTGTCCCCCACCGGCTCGTACACACAACGTCCGTTTTTTTTCGCATTCTAATCTCAGATCGAATCGGAAGAGTTGAAAACAAAAATCGTACGATCGGGCACCGTGCGAGAAAATTTTTCCTGCATGTCCCATCTTGTCCGGACGGAAAACATCAGATGAACTGTCATGATCGGCTCTCGAAAGCTCTGTACTAACGATCCGATTATCATACGACCGCTTCTAAAGCGGTATTTTCCGTCCGGTTTTCCGATCGTGTGTACAGGGCATAAGACCGAGAACTGAGCATTCAAAACCACTGATCACTCAGTTCTCAGTGCTCCCTGGGCAGAGAGTTGGTGACTGTCAGACACCAGCGAGTGCTGGGCTGTGGAGGGGGCAGGATTGTCTGGCTCAGACCCTCAGCGCTTTGCCGAGATGCTGAGCCAGGTGACAGTCCAGGCATCTGGGTATATCTTGACTATATGGTCGCAAACTTTCCCCAGCCTGGACCGACTCTCTGACGCCAGCCCGCTATCTGCTGAAAATGGGTCACAGGAGTAGAGAATGGACTGCACTCCTGTGATCCACAGGAGAAGTACAGCCAATCAAGCGATGGCTATTTTTAAAAAATGTAAAATAATAAACATGTTATAATGGTATTACAGAGAGTGGCCCCTTACCTCATGAGGTCTCCCTTTATCTGCTGCTCCTCTTCTATGTGTGCCCCCATAACAAACTGTGTGCTGTGAGGGCCCAGATGCGGGTATAGGCTGGTGCAGTTAGCTACTTTGGCTCTGATCCTCAATAGTGTCTGGTTACAGCAGAATGTGTGGGGAGTATGAGAGGAAACATGGAGAAACCCACTCAAGCAAGGAGAGGATGCAAAATTCACTGCAGGTAGTGTCATGGTTGGGATTTGAACCAATGACCCAAATGCTGTAAGCCACTGTGCTGCCTCACTTTAATTTTTTTTTTTTCATTTTTGGATAGAATAAGGAAGCGAGTCAGTTGTTTTCCATCTGGTGGGATTTCCCTTCACTTCCTGTCCCATTGCCAAAGCAGGAAGTGAATGTAAATCCCTCTAAAGTGAAGGAATCCATGGGTGTCCCCAGAACTAGTTTCCCCAGTGGAAGAGTTCCCCTCTATTATTGTTTTGGTGTCAACTCAAAATTTAGGATTTTCTTCTCCTTTCTTTGGTGTGTTCCCACTAATCACAGCTGATCACAGTGTAAATAGGAAATGCCGGTTATCGGTATTCCTCTCCTTACACTGACAGTGCAATAAGCGGCTTTCCTCAGTGCCGCCTATGAATGCCGTCTATCAGTGCCTATCATTGTCACCTATCAGTGCCACCTATCGGTGCCCATAAGTGCTGCCTATCAGGGCCGCTTATCAGAGTCCATCAGTGCTGCCTATCAGTGCCCATCAGTGCTGCATATCAGTGCCCATCAGTGCTGCATATTAGTGCCTCCTCATCAGCGCCACCTCATCAGTGCTGCTTCATCAGTGCAGCCTATCAGTGCCTGTCAGTGCACTCTAATCGGCGCACATCAGTGAAGGAAAAAAATTACTAAATACAGTATTTTATAGCAGAAACTAAGAAAAACTTTTTTTTTTAATTTTCTGTCTTTTTTGCCCTGTATTGAATTGGTAAAATCAAAACCCGGTGATTCTGCCATGAAGGTCCTTGTTCAGACACATCCTTTTGTAGTGTGGCAACACATCTTACCTGTTTCTCAACTGTGCTCCTGTGTTGTCACCTCTGCCACAAGAGTTCCAGACAAGGGGCCGTTTTAACACAAATCACTCCACAGTTGTCACCATACTAAAATTATTTTTTAAAAATGCTATGCCACCACTGGAATGCATGTAGACAGTGGGCAGCTACAAAGAGGCAGCAGGAGATCAGTAACACTGAAGACTGAATACTTCAAGAATGCATTCTCTAACTATTTTAAGTAAACCTTACCAATGACCAGTAATAAAGAAAACCTTGGATCTCCTTAGAAATAGTAAATGAAGAGAAATGGAGATCGTCTCTTCATACCTACCCTTCCAATAATGAGCACAATCCAACAATGGGAAGTTCCTCCTCTGAGCACCTCCTATTACTACTCCATAGGGTGACAAGTCATCTTTTAATTACAGACAGATGCAAATAAAATTGGTTTTGTGGTCAGCTGGATTAAGTCTGTTCCACGTCTGGAATTAATCAGCTGTGGAACTCATATATTTATATGTGTAATAACAGACAAGTTATGATGAGGAAGACCTAAACAAGCTAAAAAGATCTTCACTAAACCAATGCAAAGCCTAGTAGAACCTTTTTAAAACAGAAGGTATGTTGTATTCCTTACCCCACAGATCTAAATAACACATAGTCCTCATATTCGGATAGTGGCTGGAGCCACGCTAATTGTTGCTTTATGCCTCTGTGCCAACTGTGCATTCAGAGCCGCTGGTGTATGGTACAGATACAGCCATTTATTCCAGACAGCATACAGTTCTTTAGGCTTGTTGGCCATCATTGTTGCAGTATGCAAACACCATAACATCTAAAGAGAAGATATGAGGATTGGGTTCAACTCTAATTTTCCATGTATTGCCTTCCCAGACCAGAAAAACGTTGCCAAAGTCATTCATTTATTGGCAGTATTATTGGCACCAATATTTAAACACTTCCGCTGTGCAGGCTCCACAATATCATTGATTAAGATGCAACCACTATTGCGGTAAATGTCTTTTACCAAATATCGTCATAACCACAGATGCAAAGCTATATCGCCGCACAACAAAGCTTATGTGCTGTAAATCCTCAACACATTCTCACAGTCACCTCAAAAAAAGAAATGAATAAAAATAAATTATAAAAAATATTTTTTTGAATGCAAAACCCAAAATGAACCACTGCTACTACCTTAAAAAATGCAATTCACCTTCACACATCTAAATTGACATAGCCACTCAGATCCGAGGTAGCGCTGTGAACATGCTGTAAGTGCTAAACCATATAAAGTGTTAATATGAGACCTATATGAACATGGCCTTCACCATTATCTAATATTAATAAAGAAATATTCAAATACTATTAAAATCTATTCAAATAATATAAACATGCAAGATACCTTTTAAAGGTGCTTGTGTGCTTCAATCATCCATTCCACCGGTGTTAAACACATTAAACAGTTCAAAAACTGTCTAATCCTGTGAAACAGTTTGTGCGATCCTCTCCAAATCACCAAATGCACCCCTTCCCCTGACTCACTGGCACTCAATGATTCCTTTTGCTTATCTATAGCATTGATAAGCAATAGCGCTTGTTAAAAGAGTCACCCTCTCCACTATGTCTCCACTCCTCCCATTGACTCTCCTCAACAGGCTAGACAAGCAACTCACAGCAAAGGAAAGTAAAGACTAATTGTGTAACTCCATTTACATGCAGGTTTATTTCAATCACAAGCATAAATAGAAAAACAGCCCATCGACTATCACACAGAAGTGACTCGTCAGTGTGCCGCGTTTACAGCGCCTCACCCAGTCTGCTACCAGCGATATGTCACTCCTGGTGGAGGTCTGTTGTAACTTTCGGTTGCCGTGCGGTCCGACCCTAATGCATTTCGTCTACCCAATTTTTCAAGGGGTTGGGCTTCTTTAAGAAGATTTCTTGCATGTTTATATTTTTTGAAAAGTATTTAAATATTTCTTTATTAATATTAGATATTGGTGAAGGTCATGTTCCTATAGGGCTCATATTAACACTTTATATGGTTTAGCACTTATAACATACCCACATATGGCCAATAATGGCAGATAGCTACCTTCTCCTTTGTTTACATCCAAGTGGGGGCTGGCAGTTGCAACATTGAGTCCATCAGGATTGGACCACCATGAGCAGTGGCAGTCTTTTCTTTCATTGGGTCTAAGGGTCGATGTTTACCAGGATCAACTGGACGATGTGATTGACAATGTATTTACATAATGGGACATTTTTGGGGGGTTTTATTTATCATTTTTTTTACAAAATTATATGACTCGTCAAAGGTGCCTGTTCACTGTTTCTTTTTTTTGGGGTTTCTCATCTGAGTTTAGGATCTGATATAGATGAAGGGAATCCCCAGCTATTTTTTTATTTTTTTTTGGTTGAACTAGATGGACTTGTGTCTTTTTTCAACTTGACTAACTATGTAACTATGTTATTGATTGCACAGGGCGACTATATAACCAGTATACAAAAACATTGCCAATGAATCATGACAAACATCAGAAATCAATGAAAGATAAGTAACAGTCACAAAGGGCATTTTAAGGATACTAAACAAAAATCTTTGTTTTTCTACATCATCATATACAAATTAGAATAGTGTCAACCATAACTCTGTACTTGTTATCTCGTACTATATAAAGAAGGGCCAAATATACTTTTTTTTTTTCTAACGCTACTCCTCTTTTGAGTAACAAGTACTATGCAAAAAAATAAAAGGAAAAAGAAACAGTGTTTAGTGCATATCGACTCTCGATGGGCTAAAGTCTGTCCATTACTAGTTGAGGTGGTGCAAATCTAGCATCATCCAACCAGGCCTGCCAAATGGAGTTAAATTTCAATGTGGCGTTCCTATGGCAGTAAGCTAGTTGTTCCCTGAGGAGTAGGGAATGAACATATGCGATCCACTGTCCCCTGGTGGGAACAGTGGATGCGATCCAGTGTCTAGCTGTACGTTTTCTGGCCAAATATAGTAACCTTGTAATCATGATGTATGTGCCCTTCTGTTACATTTCTATGTCTATTGCCCCCAACATCACACCAGAGGAGTAGAGGGTATGGGTACCCGAGTTAAGTCCGAAATGATCCGAAGCACTTCCGCCCAGGGGCATTGCTAGGTGGGAAAAAGACCAGGGGCTCTAGCCTGAAGAAATGTGGTGCGCATAGTGCACTGCGGCAAATAATGGGCATGGTCAAAATGAAACAGTGGGCATGGTTTAAAGGGGCGTGGTTTTGGGGGTGTGGCTCACGCCTGAGATGAACAAGGGATGGAGGGATGGAAGAAAGAAAGAGATAGGGAGGGAGGGAAGGAAAGAGAAGAGAAGGAAGGAAAGAAGTTGGGATGGAGGGACAGCAGGCCTAGATCCTTCACCACATTAACAATATGTGCATTCCAGAAAGTTTAGCAATCAGCAGATAAAGATCCTCCAATCCCCTGGTGTTGGCGCTTCAATAATCCCGACACCATGGTTGTTATGGTGTCAGGATGATTGAAGCGCATAATTTCTATTATTACATTGTAATATAAAAGGAAATCATTCAACTCACCATAATGCAGAATCAGTGGGAGCCCCGAGTGTGTCACTTGCCACATCGCCTGCTCCCAGATGTCCCTAGCGGAGTTCCTCCTTCCATCACAGGTGCCCCAGCGGAGTTCCTCCTTCCATCACAGGTGCCCCAGTGGAGTTCCTCCTTCCATCATAGGTGCCCCAGCAGAGTTCCTCCTTCCATCACAGATGCCCCAGCGGAGTTCCTCCTTCCATCACAGGTGACCCAGCGGAGTTCCTCCTTCCATCACAGGTGCCCCAGCAGAGTTCCTCCTTACATCACAGGTGCCCCCAGTGGAGCTCCTCCTTCCATCACAAGTGCCCCAGCGGAGTTCCTCCTTCTATCACAGGTGCCCCAGCGGAGTTCCTCCTTCCATCACAGGTGCCCCAGCGGAGTTCCTCCATACATCACAGGTGCCCCAGCGGAGTTCCTCCTTACATCACAGGTGCCCCAGCGGAATTCCTCCTCCCATCACAGGTGTCCCAGCAGAGTCCCTCCTTCCATCACAGGTGCCCCAGCAGAGTCCCTCCTTCCATCACAGGTGCCCCAGCGGGGTTCCTCCTTACATCACAGATGCCCCCCCAGCAGAGTTCCTCTTTCCCTCACAGTATGCAGCCACAGAGCCAGTACAGCGCCATCCACCCCCCACCCCACGGCTCCATCCACCCCCCACCCCACAGCTCCATCCACCCCCCCACAGCTCCACCCCCCCACAGCTCCATCCACCCCACAGCTCCATCCACCCCCCCACCCCACAGCGCCAACCACCCTCCCACCCCACAGCACCATCCACCCCCCCACAGCTCCATCCACCCCCACCCCACAGCGCCATCCACCCCCAACAGAGCTATCCACCTCGCACCCCACAGCTCCATCCACCCCCACCCCGCAGTGCCATCCACCCCCCCACAGCGCCATCCACCCCCCCACACC
>BLSH010558361.1:57013-67598 GCA_018402905.1 Glandirana rugosa
CTCCATCCACCCCCACAGCTCCCATCACCCCCCCACAGCACCATCCACCCACTCCGCCCCCCCCCTCGCTGCCACACGAGTCAGCGGCGCTGTGGAGAGAGGGGGAGGGATAGCAGTGATGTGGGCGGGCAGAGAGAGATGATGTCATCTCTGCTCGGCCGCCCCTCTCTCTCTCTCGGCTTTCAATGTAGCCGCTCGGCAGCTGAAAGCCACCGGCGGGCGACCTGAGGGCGTGGCATTTGGGGCTCCAGCCCTCATAGCCACCCCTTGGCGACCTCCCTGCTTCCGCCCAATAGCGTTTAAGTTTGGGACAGCGCCAAGTCATGTGAATGAAATCACCCCAGTGTACTTTGCACTTTGGGCACAGTGGAGAGTCTCTCAGTCCCCATGCATGTAGTCTGACAGGTGTCTGATAAGCTCTATGAAGGATGAGCAATTGTGATAGCTTATGTGATGCTGAGACAGACACCATAGGAACTGAATCCAATGCCATGTCCCATTGGTCTCCATCAATGGGGTTGATTTACTAAAACTGGAGAGTGCAAAATCTGGTGCAGCTGTGCATGATAGCCAATCAGCTTCCAGGTATTTTTGCCGAAGCTTAATTAAACAAGCTGAAGTTAGTAGCTGATTTGGCACTCTCCCGTTTTAGTAAATCAAGCCCAATCTCCCCCAAGTCCTCCTCCCAGTGTGACCTACACCTCAACAATGTATGATCCTGTACTGATGCTAAGAGTGCTGTGTACACTCGCATAGCTCCCAACTGTCCCTGATTTGGAGGGACTGTCCCTCATTGGGAACAATGTCTCTCCGTTCCTCATTGCTCTTCATTTGTCCCTCATTTTGGTCTGATGGATATTCCTACATATAAAATGCACTATTTATCTATCAAAAATTGTTTTACAATGCTAAACCTTTCATCCAAGTTCTAAATTGCTGCATGTGTACATTTAATAAGCCAATATAAAGGAATAGTAGTGGTAAAAAAAGCACTTGTGGGTTTAACTAATAATTTTTTTTGTATAATTCTCCTTTAGGGGGCATGGCAGGGGGTGTGTCCTATGCCTACATACTTTTGCTAATAGGTGTCCCTCATTCCCGTCGCAGAAAGTTGGCAGGTATGCACTCGTGATATTAAACCTTGTTTAACTGTAGCCTTAATGATCTCCATGAGAACAGGGGACATGGAGGTTACTAGCCTAACTGTTTGCCCCTGGGTCTGCAGGGCATGATGGAGCTGGAAGTAATGGTAGAATTGCTTGGAGGATAAGTTGAACTCCTCACAGAGCTGTGCAAATGGCTTTAGGGAATTGTTATGGTACAACTGTGGAAAAGATTCCTTTGCTTCTCCAGTTAGAAAAGCCTTGTAGTTTACTCAATTCAAGGTAGCGTGGATTATCCTACAAAGGAGTGAAACAGAGTGGACCATCTACAGCCAAGGCCTCCCTGGTCACTTGCCACACTCTCCTAAAGAGATCCGCTATTGGGGCCGATGGTGGTACAGCGGGTAGGTCCATCTCAAGGTGGGAAGCAACTGTCAGACTTGGATATGACCTGACCAAGAGTTTGACTATAGGGTTACCCCTAGCTATTTTGAATACAAACAGAACAAAGTGGCTGGAAAAAGTCATTACCTAGAAATTTAAAAGATGTTTTTTTTTCCTTCTAAATGTCAGTTTTGCTGCAGTACATTGTAATGAACAGTATATAAACCTATAGACGTGCCAATTCACAGATAGGTTTAAGGCATCTGCCAGGCATGTTATTTAAACACTTCATTACCAAACACTTTCACCCCATTCCTGCCCAGGACAATTTTCAGATTTCAGTGCTATCACACTTTGAATGACAATTGTGCTGCCATGCAACACTTTTTTTAAGACAGAGACAGATAGAGCTTTCTTCTGGTCGTATTAAAAATTATTTTTACTTTTTGTATGAATGAAAAAAGGCCATTCATTTTGAAAAAATAAAAGTTTGCTAATAAATACTTTTTCTTCTTCACTGATGTGGCATTACTGATGGGAACTGATGAGGCTGCAATGATGGGCACTGATGAGGCATCACTGATGGGAACTGATGAGGCTGCTCTGATGGGCACTGATGAGGCTGCACTGATAATCAGGGCACTTCGTTTCAGTGTAAATACTGTACTCATTGTGCCCCTCACAGATCGCTTCTCCTTTCCTCAAACACTGTCTCTGCATGAGGAAAGGAGAACCGATAACCATCAAAGGAATTCAGTCTGCTTACACTGTGACAGCTGTGATTGGACACAGCTGATTACATGGTAAAGGGCTGCTATGGTTGGCCCTTTACCCTGATCTGTGATCCACTGTCTCCAAGGCACACAGTGGTCACAGAGCACTCCCAATTTGTGCCCCAGGGGGGTACACATGTGGGAGGACATCCAGAGATGTCCTACCAGAATTGGAGAACCAGATTCAGCTCATCCCTGAAAAGGAGTAGAGCTGGGGGAGTATCAAGAAAATATAACTCTACGGGATATGTTAAGATGGGTTTATAATTAATAAAAGTACCTCCACTGAATCAGTAAACCCTCTCATTACAGAAATACAGATGCCTTCTGTTTTAAGAAGGATGTAATATATGTATCTATTAAGGACATCCTAGATCTTTTGGCTCCTGCTCCCTGTCAGAATGTTGTTCAATCTGACTTCAATATAAGCAAGTGTTGATTCAATAAGCAGCATGAGCTATTTTATCTTTTACTGTTATTTTAGAGTTTTTTTTTATTTTTGTTTTATAATTAAATATTGAAAATGGTGTAGATATAAAAGGTCACAATCATTTCTTACTTGTCAAATATGTGTAAAAAAGAAAAAAGAGAAAGATTATAGTTAAAAACACACCTGTTGCCTAATAAGTAAACACTAAAAATATTAACTGTGCCTAAGCAGTACCCTGAAAAATCTATATTTTGTCTTAAATTCTTCCCGAAAAATAGTGCAATTTCCGTGCCTATGAACTCTTGTGCCTCATGCCTTCATGGTAGCTCTGCAGATCTATGGTATTGTTGTCTCTGACTGCTAGTATTACAACATTTGTAGTGAGATTGGGTGATGTCATTACTTTACTGCTCGCTATTCTCCTAGTTCAGTGATTCTCAAACTGTGTGCCGTGGCACACTAATGTGCCGTGTGAGATTTACAGGTGTGCCGTGGGAGTTTTGAAAAATATTTAAAATTGCTAGCGTTTTGTAACCTTGAAAATATTGGAAAAATTAAATGGTAAATCAATGCTGCAAAAGTTAAAAAGTAACATATATAAAAAATGCAATCTCTGTCAGTCTGTCATTCATTGGTCCTTGTGCTAGATCTTGGGAGAACTTGAACGCTCTAATTATATTGTGTAGTGCCCCCAAAGTGTAGGTGCTTTTTGTGAGCTCTTTTTGCTAGGATAATGCATACAATAGGTCATGCATACAATATTATCCTCTCCCCAGATTTACAATACTTCCATCCAAAGGTGTCTGCTTTTCTTCTCCATCCAGAGTGGAGACACAGGATGTGTGTTGCTGGCTGAATCACTAAATACAAATAAATGAAAAAAGCCAAAAAAGAAAAACAGTGCAGTCACCAGATTTAATGATTGGTAAGCTTCCAAATATTATATTTTTGTGTTTGAGGTTTATTGCTCCTTTGATTCTTTTTCCGGTTTAGTGACTTACCAAGGATTGGAGGCAGAGCATCAATATAACAAGTAGACAGGAAGTATTTTCAGCTGAACTTATACAGGGTCCTGATTATCAGTGAAGCCCCAACAGTACCCATCAGTACTGCCAATAAGTGCCCATTAGTGCTGCCAATCAGTGGCCACAGTGATGCCTGTCAGTGCCGCCTATCAGTGCCCATCAGTGCCACATATCAGTGCAGCCTCATCAGTGCTGTCTCATCAGTGCACCCACTTGCACACACAATCGTTAGAGCTGGAATGTGGGCTAGTGCTTCTAGCAACTTGACAATATGGATGCTGGTCATACACTGATTAGTGTGCCAGCATAATGAAGTTGATGAAGGGGCAGCAACTAGACCCAAGGGCATGACAACTGGACCTGACAGCATTGCAGGACCGAAGAATAAAGTTATAAAGAAATGAAGGTTCAGATATCTGCTATTTATGTAGCCACATCCCTAGGATATATGGAAAAACAGAGTTTCCCCCTTTGCAATGGGACTTTAAAGGCATACAAGAGTAGTCAATGGGGTCTATTTACTAAGGGCAAATCCACTGTGCACTACAAGTGCACTGCAATTACACTTGGAAGTGCAGTCTCTGTAGACCTGAGGGGGACATGCAAGGGAAATATAAAACAGCATTTTTGATTGCACATGATTGGATGATAGAAATCAGCACAGCTTCCCCTCATTTCATATCTTCAGCTCAGATCTACATGACTGCACTTCCAAGTGCATTTGGAGAGCACAGTGGATTTGCCTTTAGTAAATCAACCCCAATGTTTCCATTAAAATTCAAAGTTTCATAGTTTCAAATTTGTATACAAGAATATAAAAAGCATGTGCTTGTCAACAATACAGTACATTTGATCAAAATGAGGTACATGTTACCACACCATGGTTTTCACATATAATATCTATCTGATGTCTATGGAACATATTGCATTAACAAATCCGACACGTTTAGGAGTGACTAGGCTCCTTCCTCAGGGATAGATTTTCAAATGGTGTAAGTACGGTTTAGAGATGAAAAATCATATCAGAGCATTCATCTATCTATATAACAGGAAGCAGCTCCCAAAACAATGAATGGGGTCATATACGGTATTACAGTGTCCTCATAAGAACATGGCTCAACATCAGTCATGAAAAGTAAAAGCAAAAGGAGATTCATGCAGGTGCCATTTCAGTGATCATACATCATGATCTCCACAGATGGTAAAGGGGAAGATAGAAAAAAGGGCCTCAGAAAACCAGGAAACGGCAAATATGTACTAGGGCCCCTGATGTAGCTGGAGAGGGAATATAGGGATCAACAAGGTAAGTACATGATGCTCTTATAGATACATAGAGAAACAGTGACATAGTATAAAAGCTTGTAATTATATTAAGCCGCATACCAAAAGTCAGATAGTGAGTAATGCTCCACTAGACTCTTGTTGGATGAGACACGGATAGATGGAGAGAGGGTAGCAGTCTCAAAAAGCCAGAAGGCCCTGGATAGATCTATACTGGAACCACTGATGATTCAATTGGAAATAGGGTAGAAGGAGACATATATAGGCCAGATTCTAAATATCACTAGCATAGTTGTAACAAATCCTCATCCTTATGATATTACCTACCTATAATCTCTTAGTCAATGATGTAGTAATTAGAGTAGAGAGGATAGAAGATAAGGTGGGCAATAATCCATGTAACAGCATGATTATAGACTTCAGCTCATATACAGCTATATAAATAAATGGCATAGTAAGTGAAAAATCCACTTCACCACGTATAGTATACACAGCGTATTGACCTGATGGCATCTATATTAAACGTTTCATAAACATCATACCCAGTTATTCCAGCTCTTCAGGCCTGCATCCTGACATCATGAATGGGGAAATGGTCACTTCACAATAGATGGCCCCCCGAGCGATCAGCACTCTGTGCCGTCCTGCCCCGGCCCCATGACATGCGTGATGTCGCAGGCGGGGCGACGTCACCTGCTGGAAGCCTGCCGATATGCAAGCACCGGTCCACTTGTCATCTAAAAACAGCCAGGGACAGGAAACCCATGCTCCCAGGTGGTATGGGCATGGACCGACCATACAACCATGGAAGAATAAAGTTATTACTGGATGTTAGAACCTTTTTTTTTTTTTTTTTAAATGAGCTGGAGATTGCTGAATTGTGTGGGTGGGGAACAGTATTTTTTTATGTGGCTAGAATTCCGATTTAAAATTTTATAGAAACAGGCAATGTTAATTGCAATTTTTCTAAATGATACAATAAATAAAACAAATGAAACATGGCTCGGAATGAATATAAAGGATTGTTTTCATGCAGAAATTGGTGCACATTGGATAGACAGGAAAAGGTTTCGTTGCTAGATGACGCGGTTCTTTTCCTGCATAACGCTTTTCATAAACAAGCTTCGGTGTTCCGTTCAGTTACTTTGTTTTGCAGATTCTCGGAGACAAATACAGTAAATGCCAATCCTGCTGTGACTTGAATCAGATGTTTGGTATTTCAGACTAGATGAGACAACAAGGGAATCTCCAGAACTTGTCATTAAGATCTCAGGCCACAAGTGTATCATACAAAGGAAGTGTTGAAACGATCCTTATATCAACAAAATTCTAAAAAAAAAAATGATACTTAAAGGGAAAAAATATCAGAAGATAAAAGAAATGAAGAATGAAATAGTATGATTGTTCTGGGAAATGTAGCAAAGAATGTATTAGCTAGTGGTTACATTTTTCTGAGAAATTTGATGATGTCACCAAAGGAACCTGATTTGCAATTTATAAGTAATGTAATTTAGATGACATTCCGTTGCTGTAAGAAATGTCAGTGAGGGTGGAGGGTGGAGGGTTCCTGATAGTTGACAGAGAGCCAGACAAATTAATGTAAAATCATTATACTATAGCTCTTCAACTGACATATTGACTGTACTTTTTTTTCCTAGAGCACAATTAAAGGGCAGCAAAACATAAGTTACACCATTTGTGTAAAAGAGCTTAATGACAAAGTAGAATAGAACGCAAGTTTTAACCCATTAGTTTAGAAGGAACTGAAAAAGTAAAACATTAAAGCAGAACATGTTAGAAGTTAGAAGCTGATTGGCTACCATGCACAGCTGCATCAGATTTTTCACTCTGCAGTTTTAGTAAATCAACCTCTGTATGGCAAGTTCTTCACCACACTCATGACATGCTTTACAGTTCCATTAGGCATCCCCACTGAGAGCACCACAGTAGTGTAACCTTTAGCATCACCATATATACAAAGTACTCCTATTCAGTCTGAGCCAAGCTCAGAAGGGTCCACCAGACTTAACTCCACAATCTCAACTGAATTGAGCACCTCAGGATACAGCCACTGTAAGGTGGAAAGTATCATACATCTAGGACCTCACAGTCTTTCCACTGCACTTGGACGGCCATGTCAACCCCGACCCTGGCTAGGATTTCTTCCCTGAGATTAGGGTACTCCTTGTCATCCAGAGGTTACAAGTCAATCAAGGTTTTTGTGGGGCCCCTCTGTTAAACATTGTGATAGCACATCTGCCCACTCTTGTTTAAGTAGCTTCTCCTGTTCCGTGACTCTCTTAACCTGTAGAGATCCGCGCTATAGACGATAGACGTCTACAGCGCGGATCTGAATCTCCAAGAGGACGTCTATAGACGTCCGCCCCTTAACACGCCCCCTGCGCACTCTCACACGCTGCGTGGGCATGCCCGCGGGTCGGGCGGACTCGATGTCCGCTCCTGACCCGCGATCGCCTTACAGAGCTGTAGAACGGGGAACCGCCGATGTAAACACGGCAGTTCCCCGTTCTGTGAGAGGGGGACAAACAGATCTACTGATCCCTGTCACTGGGATCAGTTAGATCTGTTATGTCCCGGCCAACCCCGCCCCCCCCCACAGTTAGAACACACCCAGGGAACATATTTAACCCCTTCACTGCCCCCTTCAGGTTAACCCCTTCACTGCCAATGACATTTATACAGTAATCAGTGGACATTTAAATTTCTGATCGCTGTATAAATGTCATTGGTCCCAAAAAAGTGTCAAAAATGTCCGACATGTCCCCCCCCCCAATATCGCAATCCCAATAAAAATCGCAGATCGCCGCCATTACTAGTAAAAAAAAAAAAATAATAAAAACACCATAAATCAATTCCCATAGTTTGTAGATGCGATAACTTTTGCGCAAACCAATCAATAAACGCCGAGTGCGATTTTTTTTACCAATAATATGTAGAAGAATATAAATCGGCCAAAACCGATGAATAATTGTTTTTTTTATTTTTTATTTTTGGATATTTATTAGAGCAAAAAGTAAAAAATATTGTTCTTTTTTCAAAATCGCCGCTCTTTGTTTGTTTATGGCGCAAAAAATAAAAACCGCAGAGGTGATCAATTACCACCAAAAGAAAACTCTATTTGTGGGAAAAAAAGGACATCAATTTTATTCGGGTACAACGTCGCACGACCACGCAATTGTCATTCAAAATGCAACAGCGCTGAAACCTGAAAATTGGTCTGGGCAGGAGGGGGGTTTAAGTGCCCAGTAAGGAAGTGGTTAAAGATGCTGAGGTAGGTTTCAACATCGTCCTCCAGGGACAACTAACTACCTTTTTGTCAGAGCCTGTATCTGCTGCTGTAGAGACAGGTTTGCGTTCTGTTGCCCCCATAGGAAGGCCTGGTGGGCTTCAGTCAGCTATATTGTATCTGTCTGGCAGTTCAGGGGTTTGCCTATTGCAGTTTTCATTAGTCGGCTACTGGTTAGCATTTAACAAAAGCTGTTTTACAAGAGCCTCTCATTTGTTCAGTAGGTGTCTTCCTTTTAAGGCGCTGCCTGCATCCTCCACCAGGTTGTAAGGGGGACAGACAGGGAAACATGCCCCAAGCAGCAAACAAACACAGCAAGGCAGCAGGGTTTCTCATAATGTGTTCCCCCAAATCAAACAGCCAGCCTTTGTACCTTAGCGTTGTGTCAGCAGTCAGCATTTTCACCCAGCAGCGGGCTCCAACAGAGTGAGAGAGGGAGACTTGAACATTTACCAGATCACATTTATAAAGGCCTGTACACAACTGAGACTAATTATAGAAGTCCACAGGTAAGCTGTGGACTTGGAATGGATGCTTATAGGCACCCAAAGCTCTACAAAGCTTCTGGGTTGCAGGGCTAAAGTCAGAGTGTAATAAAGCAGAACTTCACTGCATTTGAGGGCCACAAAACAAAACAAAAATGTTATTGAATTTATTTTCAATACTCAAAGCAAACTCCCCCGTCCATCTAAGTTTTTATTTTGTTGAGTAATCACTTTGACCTTGCCCCCCCCCCCCCTCACATCCCCAAGCATTTTTGACTGTGGCCATCTTGAGCAAGGGCAGATGATTTATGTAACATATACTTCCTGATATCCTTCTGCTCTTATCTCAGGCATGCAGGCAGGAGGGTGTTCTAAGCTGAGAAAAACCTTCCTCCCTTGCTAAAGATTTCTGGGATGTATGACATTATTTGCTTAGGCCTGGGAACCAGAAAGTAACTTAACCCCTTCCCGCCGGTTGGACGTCCATGGACGTCCTGGACTTTAAGGGGTGATATCTGAACGGTGCCAGCAGCTACAGGCACCGTTCAGATATTATTCTTTCTGGCCGGCGATTCCCTACACCATAAGAATGATCATAGTGGCAGTTCAGCCACTTGATCATTCTTATAGGCAGCGGGAGGGGACCCCCCCCCCCCCCCCCCCCCATTCAGTGCTTCTCCCGTGCCACTCGTACAATCGGTGGCAGGGAGAAGGAATCCATCGCCGCCAGATGATTGTCAGGGAGATGACCATCTGGTCACCAGTCATCTCTATGACCCTCGGAGGCCCGGACACAACGTTATGACATCACGTCCAGGCCGGCTTAAGTAAACAAAGCCGTGATCACGGCTGGAAAGGCTGGGATCGGAATTTTTTCTGATCTTGGTCTTTCCAGCCTGCAGGAGAGATGTGAGGTCATATTGACCCCATATCTTTCCATAAAGAGGACCTGTCACGCACCATTCCTATTACAAGGGATGTTTACTTTCCTTGTAATAGGAATAAAAGTGATCAAAAAAAATTAAAGAGACAGTGTAAAAATAAAAAATAAAAGTAAAATAGATAATAATAATAATAAAAATTAAAGTCCCCCTGTCCCCGCGTGCAGAAGCGGACGCATACGTAAGCCCCGCCCACATATGTAACCGGTGTTCAAACCACACATGTGAGGTATCGCCGTGTGCGTTAGAGCGAGAGCAACAATTTTAGCACTAGACCTCCTCTGTAACTCTAAACATGTAACCTGTAAACATTTTTAAAGCTTCGCCTATGGAGATTCCTAAGTACCAAAGTTTGGCACAATTCCATGAGTGTTCGCAATTTTAAAGCGTGACATGTTGGGTATCAATTTACTCGGCATAACATCCACTAAACTGTTTCTTTTCCAAAAAAAAGTGTTTGAAAAATTCCTGCGCAAATATCGTGTGATGCAATGATCGCCATTTTATTCCCTAGAGTCTCTGCTAAAAAAACATATATAATGTTTGGGGGTTCTGAGTAATTTTCTAGCAAAACAATTATGATTTTTACATGTAGGAGAGGAGTGCCAGAAATGGCCCGGTAAGGAAGTGGTTAAGAAATGTTTAAAAAAAAAAAAATAACTATAATACATTTTCCTATCTATTTACAAATGCTAGCAGCATAAGGATTAAAAATAATCAATGTTGATTGCGTAGGGTGAAGTTCCTGTTCAAGATTGTATTCTCCATATTAGACACACACCCTGTGTAGAAATGTATTTAGAATGGCTCAAGTAAGTAAAATCAATGTACTTAGACGGGGGGGGGGGGGGGGGGG
>BLSH010558361.1:83860-104844 GCA_018402905.1 Glandirana rugosa
TTGATACTGTTGTTATACGTCACTACCCATGTATATGTATTACCATCTGTCCTGTCACTAACCGCCGACGACGACGTCTTGAAACACCTCCCCGCCTCCCGAAGACCCACAACATCACGTCCTGTCACTAACCGGAGGGGGTTATTATTAAGGGTGGAGAAGCAGGGAGGGGGTTATTGTTGAGAGTGGAGAAGCAGGGAGGGAGGTTATTGTTGAGGGTGGAGAAGTGGGTAGGGGGGTTATTGCTGAGGGTGGAGAAGTGGGCAGGGGGGTTATTGCTGAGGGTGGAGAAGCGGGGAGGGGGGTTATTGTTGAAGGTGAAGAAGTGGGGAGGGGGGTTATTGTTGAGGGTGGAGAAGCGGGAAGGGGGGTTATTGCTCAGGGTGGAGAAGCCCTGCCCTCCCCCCTCCAAGAAGTTCTGCAGCAGCAGCCAATCACTGTCCTGCACTACAACACCCAGAAGCCCTCCGCCCCTCCACAAAGTTCTGCAGCAGCAGCCGCCAATCACTGTCCTGTCTACCATTATGTATATGTACCCATCACTGCATATTGTTGTCATAGTTCAACAATAGATATTTACATTTTTTGGTATCCTGGTTTGAAATCGCATCAATGTATACTTCATTTAAAGTACTGCCCTTTTTCCATTTTCATGTATACAATAGGGATGGAGACGCATGGTCTACATGGTCTCATTTAAAGTCCCAAACTCCCCTCTTTTTGTAGTTCGAAATATAGGGATGGAGGTTATATTTGATGTCCTGGGATCAGGTTTTATGACTGCACATTTTATTGTTTTCATGTTGCTTTTTCACCATCGAAAAAACAATATTTTTACTATCTTGCCCCATATGGTAATTATTAGTATCAAGACATGGGTCGTGCATGCCTATAGACGCATGCATATATAACATATTTTTTACAATTCACCATTGCTACATGATTTGACACTTCCATGCCAGTTAAGTCATGCTGTGTGCTGTGGAGGTTTGGTCTGGCTGCTGCCTGATTAATCTGGGAGCTGCGATGCTCACAGGTGTCCCTCCTACTCCCTCTTTATTCACCAGGTGGCTGGTGTGATGGTATGGGCATCGGTGCCATGCATCCGCCCCTGTCTTTCAGCTTCCTTGTGTTGCTGACTTTCTGGGGCGTGTCTGCCCATCTAGGCTGACCAATGGGGTTTGACCTGGATGCATATATGAGCAGCTTGTCTGCTCTGCTCCAGGTGTCTCCCCTTTATGGCAGTCTGTGTGTTTGGTTGGTCCTGCGTTAAGCACCTTGCACTTCATATGCTGTAAGTCTCACTGGCACTGTTGTAACTTTGATCCTGTTCATCTTTTCTGTTGGTGTTTTTTTCACTCTCTCAGCTTCACATTGGTTCACAGTACTTCTATTTATTTTGCTGGAATGTCTGTGTTTACCTGGCTTCATAGCCTCATAACTATAACTCACACAGTTGCTGTCCTATATCTTTATCTCCTTCCTTGGTGTATGGGTCTTTTTCTTTCATTCCCTTGGACTAGACCTCTTTCAATTCAATTTTCCTCAATACTTTACATCCACCACAGATTGGAGCCTCTGCATTCCTGTCGTTGGGACAACCTGACACCAATTATCACTTTGCTGTGCTTCCTCGTACCACGAACTACACCTCAGCTCCCGGTAAGGGCGCCCATGTCAGCCCGCCTATCTCAGCTCACTGTCATGCGCATGCTGGTCCGTGTAAGTAGCTCAACATGTATCCAATCTACAGCTATTAACCATTTTTTACTATTACTTTTTATTATTTTGTGGCTTCCCCCAGGAAAGTCGCTTTGCTTGTGCCTTAGTGACATGCCCATGTCTTTTTACAGATTCTACTTATTTCGCATCAGCCCATGAAGAGTGGCCCTACTGTCACGAAACCTCGTCGGGCATATTCTAGATGCAAATGGTTTACTCAGGTTATTGTATGTGCTGTCAGCACTCCACCATTTGGAGCTTGTTTTTATCAACCTACTTCCTCATTCATGTGCAACAAGTCTGCTATATATTACTGTTTACATGTCTACCATTATGTATATGTACCCATCACTGTATGGTATTGTTGTCATAGTTCAACAATAAATATTTTCATTTTTTGGTATCCTTGTTTGAAATCGCATCAATGTATACCTCATTTAAAGTCCCGCCCTTTTTCCCTTTTCATGCATTACAACACCCAGCAGCCCTCCCCTCCTCCACGAAGTTCTGCAGCAGCAGGCAATCACTGCCCTGCTCTACAACACCCAGCAGCCCTTCCTTCCCCCCCACCTCAAGACAGTTTGCAGCAGCTGATACTCCCTGAGAAGTTATGGGTGATGGGAGGGGGAGCCTGGCTCAGGACAGCACACAGTGCCTCCGATGGAGACAGTATACTCACTGTGCAGAAGGATCCGCAGAGGAGGGATGGGAGGGGTGTGATGCAGGTTGCCCGGGAAGATACTCAGTCCACTCAGACTGAGATAAGGGGGAGGGGCGAGCCAGTAGAAGAGACATTGTGGGGAGGTGACTTCACTTAACCCATGCCGAGCTGGATAGAAAGGAGGAGAAAACGAATGCACTTGACTTATCAGAGTTTGGGGCCCTCCAACAATGAATGGACCCTGGGCAGATGCCCTATTTGCCCTATGGTAAAGACAGCCCTGGCATCATATATTCTAAGGCTTGAAAATCTGGGGGAGTCAATGGTTGAGAAGGATCTGTGTATTTTGGTAGATTATAGACTTAAAGCGGTTGTAAAGTCTCCAGGTTTTCACTTTTTGTTGTGCAGCAGCCCCCCAGAGCCCCCCTTTTACTTACCTGAGCCAGATTGTTCCAGTGACGAGAATGAGCCCAGCAGCTCCAGTCGCTGTCTTGGGTCCTCGTTGGATAGATTGATAGCAGCAGGAGCCAATGGCTTCCGCTGCTGTCAATCGAATCCAGTGACACGGGAACTGAGGGGTGGGGCCGAGTCCTGCTGTCTGTCAATGGACGCAACAGCAGGACTCAGGAGAGCGCCCGCATGAGTGCCCCCATGGAAAGCGGCTCTCAGTGGGGGCACTCAAGAAGAGGAGGAGCCAGGAGCATCAGCGAGGGACCCCAGAAAAGGAGGTTTGGGCCGCTCTGTGCAAAACCCTTGCACAGAGGAGGTAAGTATGACATGTTTGCTTTTTTTTTTTTTAAATACAAACCTTTAGTATCACTTTAATAATGGCATGCAATGGCAAACTGCAGTTTCCAATGCTAGCAAAATACTTTCTTGTATTAAAAGAGGTATGGACTGCAGAAAGAAAGAGAGACACAATTATTTTGCCTCTGTACAAATGATTAGTACGACCTCAACTGGAATATGCAGTTCAGTTTTGGACACCACTACAGAAAAAGTATTTCCTATAACTGTAGAAAGGGAAGATAAGAGCAACCAAGCTGCTAAAAGGCATTGAGGAGCTCATATATGAGGAAAGATTAGCTGAGCTTGAGAAGAGGAAACCCTTTCATGCCTAAGCCTTTTTCTGACATTTGTTGTTTATAAGTTAAAATCCTTATTTTTTGCTAGAAAAGACTATAATAATATAATAATATTTGTATATAGCAGAGACGCTAGAGAATAAAATGGTGATCATTGCAATATTTTATGTCACACAGTATTTGCACAACAGTCTTTCCAACGCATTTTTTTTTTGGATAAAAAGACTTTTGTGAACTAAAAAAAAAATAAAAAAACAGTAAAGTTAACCCAATTTTTTTTGTAGAATGTGAAGGATGATGTTACACCAAGTAAAAAGGTACCTAACATGCCAAGCTCTGAAATTGTGCACGTTCGTGGAATGGCGACAAACTACAGTACTTAAACATCTCCATAGGCATCTCTTAAAACATTTCTACAGGTTACCAGTTTAGAGTTACAGAGGAGGTCTTGTGCTAGAATTATTGCTTTCACTCTAACGATCGTGGCGATACCTCACATGTGTGGTTTGAACACGTTTACATTTGCGGGCGTGACTTATGTATACATCGCTTCTGCATGCGAGCTTGGAGGGATGGGTGCTTTAAAAAAAAAGAAGCCAGTTCTGGCTTCATTTGGGTCTTCGGCCAGCCGGTGGACATGTTGGCTCATTGCATGGACTTCTTGGTGGGACGGGAGAGCCCGGGAGAGCCATGGAAGGTGGCAGGAGGAGGGAAGTCTCCCCCAGCTCCTTGGGATAGCAGCTAAGTGGCTTTTAGCCACATCGGTTGTTTCCCAAGAAAGCCAATCGCTGGCTCTAAATAAAGGGTACTGGGGTGATACATGCAGCTGCATGCATCACCCCAGTACAACCCATTCAACTTGAGGCCACATATTTGCATACGGTCGACGTAAAGAGGTTAAGGGGGGATATGATCACCATGTATCACCATGTATAAATACATTGGTGGTCGATATAGTGAACTTGGTGCTGAGTTATTCACTTTCAGTTCATTACAAAGGACAAGTGGGCACTCTTTACACCTGGACGAAAAGAGATTTAACCTCCACATACAGTTATAGCTGTGAAAATATGGAAAAGACTCCCTCGGGAATTAGTTCTGGTCAGCTTAGTAGATTAGTATAAAAAACGCTGGATACATTCTTAAATGCACAAAACATAACTGAATATTATCATTTACAGGTGATAACACCAGGGTTAGTTTATCCAAGGAGTAACTGACTGCTTCCTGAGGGATCAGGAAGGATTTGTTTTCCTCTGCTGGAGCAAAATGGATCATGCCTTATTGGGGTTTTTGCCTTCCTCTGGATCAACTGTGAATATAGCATTGTGTCCATTTTTTTCAATTTGTTGAATCAAGTAGACTTGTGTCTTTTTTCAACCTAAGTATGTAACTATAGTTTAAGATGTACAGTGCCTTGAAAATGTATTCCTACCCCTTAAAATGTTCCACATTTTGTCATGTTACATCCAAAAACATAAATGTATTTTATTGGGATTTTATGTGATAGACCAACACAAAGTGGCACATAATTGTGAAGTGGAAGGAAAATGATAAATGGTTTTCAACATTTTTTACAAATAAATATCTGAAAAGAGTGAGTCAATACTTTGTAGAACGACCATTCGCTGCAATTACAGCTGCAAGTCTTTTTGGGGATGTCTCTACCAGCTTTGCATATCTAGAGAGTAAAAGTTTTCACCGTTCTTCTTTGCACAATAGCTCAAGCTCAGATTGGATGGAGAGCGTCTGTGAACAGCAATTTTCAAGTCTTGCCACAGATTCTCAATTGGATTTAGGTCTGGACTTTGACTGAGCCATTCTAACACATGAATATGCTTTTATCTAAACCATTTCATTGTAGCTCTGCCTGTATGTTGAGGGTCAGTGAACCTCCTCCCCAGCCTCAAGTCTTTTGCAGACTCTAACAGTTTTTATTCCAAGATTGCCCTGCATTTGGCTCCACCCATCTTCCCATCAGCTCTAACCAGCTTCCCTGTCCCTGCTGAAGAAAAGCATCCCCACAACATGATGTTGTCACCACCATGTTTCACTGTGGAGATGGGATATTCAAGGTAATGTGTAGTGTTAGTTTGGGCTTCTTGCAAACTTCAAAGGGACATCTAATGGCTTTCTTTCAGCAATAGTTGTTCTAATAGTTGTTCTGTGGACAGATTCTCCCACCTGATCTGTGGATCTCTGCAGCTCCTCCAGAGTTACCATGGGCCTCTTGGCTCCTCTCTGATTAATGCTCCCCTTACCCGGCCTGTCAGTTTAGGTGGACGTCCATGTCTTGGTATGACTGCACATGTGCCATACTCTTTCCATTTTTTTATGATGGATTGAACAGTGCTTCGTGAGATGTTCAAAACTTGTGATATATTTTTAGAACCTAACCCTGCTTTAAACTTCTTCACAACTCTATCTCTGACCTGTCTTGTGTGTTCCTTGGCCTTCTTGATGCTGTTTGTTCACTAATATTCTCTAACAAACCTCTGAGGGCTTCACAAAACAGCTGTATTTATACTGAGACTAAATTACAAACAGTGTATAAAGGGAGGACCCCCCCCCCTATGCTAACATCCAAAGATGTATAAAGGATTGAATGGGAAAACTCTCTCCAGAAAAAAGGGCAGACTTTATATGCACAACAAGAGGCACAATTTTATAAAAAATATATATCTTCATTACAAAATTGATTAGAAAACATATAATGAAGACAACATCATATTGCTTGACAAGGTCAACTGGTACCCAGTTAACAGTCATGGAGGTAAGGATCCTTTCACTAGGTAGTTGAAAAGGTTTGTGACGAGTGCAATAAGTAGTGTAAGTATATATCAAAGGGTTAGCTCCATAACTCCTCCATGCTAGCTTGTCAACGCATTTCGCAACTCAATATTTTCCTCAGGACATATTGGGTAGGTGCTGATAGACCTTGAAAACAAATATAGGATGACATCTCATAGAGACAAATCTAAACTAAAAACAATCCTCCAGCAGGATCCATTTCCGAGTATTAAGGGTAATTTCAATCTTAGTGTGTAGTTCCTAGATCAAACCAGAGGGAGGAAAGAAGTCAAACTTCCAATTAGATCAGAATAGCTGACGAATCTATTGGAGATATAACAATGTGGATCCAATGGGGCTAGTTATGGGTGTGGGGGAGGGGGGTATAGCATGTTAACCATCAAGATATAGATGTAGGTATCCAAATTGGTAAAGGCACCCCTCAGAACCGTCGTATAATATCTGTGCACTCAAAGGGATTTGCCAGAATTAGGAAGAGGGAGTCCTTTTACTATTGGGGGCTCAAGTAGTGGCGCTAAACCAGAGCCCTTAAGTAAGGTAGGGGCACCTCGGAATCCCCAGGTCACAGGTGTCCTCCCTTGTGCACCATCTATATCTTGATGGTTAACACTATGCCCCCACCCATATTAAACCCATTGGATCCACATTGTAATATCTTCAATAGATTTGCCAGCTATTCTGATCTAATTAGAGGTTGGACTTCTTTCCTCCCTCTGGTTTGATCCAGGAACTACACACTAAGATTGAAATTACCCTTAATACTCTAAAATGGATGCCGCTGGAGGATTGTTTTTAGTCTAGTTTTGGCTCTATGGGATATCATCCTATATTTGTTTTCAAGGTCTGTCAGCACCTACAATATGTCCAGAGGAAGCTATTGAATTGCAAAACGCGTTGACAATCAAGCATGGCAGAGTTATGGAGCTAACCCTTTGATATATACTTACACTGCTAATTGAACTCATCACAAACCTTTTCAACTACCTAGAGAAAGGATCCTTACCTCCATGACTGTTTATTGGGTATCTGTTGACCTTGTCAAGCAATAGGGTGTTGTCTTATATGTTTTTTTATCAATTTTGTAACAAACAAAATATATTTTTTTTACAAATTTTTGCCTCTTGTTGTGCCCATAAAGTCTGCCTTTTTTTCATGAGAGAGTTCTCTCTTTCAATCCTTTATAAATTACAAACAGGTGGACTCTATTTACTAATTAGATGACTTGTGAAGGCACTTGGTTCCACTAGATTAATACACTCATTAGTGGCCTCTTTACACCTACCATTCAGTTGCAGTGGAAAACCTAATTTTAACTTAATACCTTACTACTTTTTTCCGAGTTACGAGAGAGCTTCATCAATCATAGCAGCATATTATGCCCCTATGCCAAAGAAGATGAACTTTTTTACCTGGTTCAGACCTGCTTTAGATCTTATTTCACAGAAAGGGTTGTAGTTATATGGTATGCATTATTGTTGTGAATCTTTTACATATAGAAAGAGCTTAAAATATGTCTTAATATAAGAACAAACATTTATCCACTTGCCCTCCAGAAGACTTAAGCCCTTCACAACTGCAATGAAACTGGCTCTTTAGCACGTGACCTGCTGTATCCAATCACAGCCGGTCACATGATGTAAACAAACCGCGGAAACGAGCTGTTACCGGGTTCTCCTCCTCACACACCGATCGTGTGTGAGAAGGAGATTGCGGTAACAGCTCGTTACCGCTTAGAATAAACACCAAGCGCACCCCCAGGTATAAAGAGGACCTGTCACCAGCTCATCAAAATACCTGTCACAGCCCATCAAAGTACCTGTTACCTGCGCATCAAAGTACCCAAGTACCTGTCACCTGCACATCAAAGTACATGAGTACCTGTCACCAGCCCATCTGAGTACCCGAGTACCTGTCACCAGCCCATCAAAGTACCCAAGTACCTGTCACCAGCACATCAAAGTTCCCGAGCACCTGTCACCAGCCCACCTGAGTACCCAAGTACCTGTCACCAGCTCATCAAAGTACCCGTGTACCTGTCACCAGCCCATCAGAGTACCCAAGTACCTTTTACCAGCCCATCTGAGTATCCAAGTATCTGTCACCAGCCCATTTGAGTACCCGAGTACCTTTTACCAGCCCATCAAAGTACCTGGGTACCTGTCACCAGGTCATCAGTGTACCCGAGTACCTGTCACCAACCCATCTGAGTACCCGAGTACCTGTAACCAGCCCACCGGAGTACCCAAGTACCTGTCACCAGCCCATCAGCATACCCAAGTATCTCTCACCAGCCCATCTGAGTACCTAATTACCTGTAACCAGCCCATCTGAGTACCCAAGGATCTGTCACGAGCCCATCAGAGTACCCGAGTACCTGTCACCAGCCCATCAGAGTACCAGTGTACCTGCCACCAGCCCATCAAAGTACCAGAGTACCTGTCATTAGCCCATCGGAGTACCCGAGTACCTGTCCCCAGCCCATGAGAGTACCCGAGTACCTATCTGCAGCTCATCAGAGTACCCGAGTACCTATCTGCAGCCCATCAGATTACCCAAGCACCTGTCTGCAGCCCATCAGAGTACTTGAGTACTTATCTGCAGCCCATCAGAGTACCTGAGTACCTGTCTCCAGCCCATCAGAGTACCTGAGTACCAATCTACAGCCCATCAGAGTACCCAAGTACCTATCTGCAGCCCATGCCTCAGAGAATATACCTTGGGGTGTTTGCTTTCCAAAATGGGGTCATTTTTTGGGTAATTCTACTGTCCTGGTGCTCCAAGACCTTCAAAAGTGTGATAGGTGGGAATGAAATTAGATGTGTAATTTATGCTCCTAGAACGCCTGAAGGTACTACTTCAATGTTGGACCTCTGTATGTTGCCAGGCTGTGTAAAAATCTCACACATTTGGTATCGCCATATTCAGGATGAGTAGCAGAATGTGTTTTGGGGGTAATTTTTGCTATGTACATGCTATGTGTTAGAAATATTTTATAAATTGACCACTTTGTGTAAAAATAAAAGCGTTTTCATTTTCTTTCCGCATTTTTCAAAGACTTATTGAAAAAATGTTAATAAGTTGTTAGGAAATTTTATGTGTAATTTATGCTCCTAGAACGCTTGATGGTGCTCCCTGCATGTTGGACCTCTCTATGTGAAAAAGTCTCACACATGTGGTATCACCATACTCAGGATGAGTAGCAGAATATATTTTGGGGGTTAATTTTTGCTATCTACATGCTTTGTGTTAGAAATATCTTATAAATTGACCAGTTTGTGTAAAAATAAACGCGGTTTTCATTTTCTTTCCACGTTTTTCGAAGACTTGTGGAAAAAAATGAACCATTCAAAAGAATCATGATGCCTCATAGAATATACGTTGAGATGTTTGCTTTCCAAAATGGGGTCATTTTGTGGGAAATTCCATTGTCCTGGTGCTCCAGGGCCTTAAAATGTGTAATAGGTCGAAATTAGATGTGAAATTTCTGCTCCTAGAACGCCTGACGGAGCTCCCTGTATGTTGGACCTCTCTATGTGGCCAGGCTGTGAAAAAGTCTCACATATGTGGTATCGCCATTCTTGGGCGAGTAGAAGAATGTATTTTGGGGTGTAATTGTAAGCATGCATATGCTGTGTGTGAGAAATAACTTGTTGTTATGACAATTTTGTGAAAAAAAAAAATTCATAATTTCCCCAAGAATTGTGGGAAAAAAAATACAACTTCAAAAAACTTGCCATGCCTCTTACTACATATCTTGCAATGTCTTCTTTTCAAAGTAGGTTATTTTTACCTTAAGATATGTAGCAGTATAGGTTTTGGCCCAAATTTATGAACAAATGTGACTTATTTGCAAACTTTTATCATAGAAACTAAAAAAAGTGTTTGTTTTTCAAAATGTTTGTTCTTTTTTCACTTATGTTGCAAAAAATAAAAAGAGGTGATTAAATACCACCAAAAGAAAGCTCTATTTGTGTGAAAAAAAAAATATAAAAACTTTGTTTGGATACAGTATTGCATGAGAGAGTAATTGTCATTCAAAGTGTGAGAGCACTGAATGCTGAAAATTGGTCTTGGCAGGAAGGGGTATAAACGTCCTGTATTGAAGTGGTTAAAGTATTCATACCCCTTGAACTTTTCCACATTTTGCCATGTTACAACCAAAAACGTAAATGTATTCTATTGGGGTTTTATGTGATAGACCAACACAAAATGGCACATAATTGCGAAGTGGAAGGAAAATGATAAATGGCTTTCAATTTTTTTTACAAAGAAAAGTGTGGCGTGCATTTGGATTCAGCCCCTTTTACTCTGATACCACTAACTAAAATCTAGTGGAACCAATTGCCTTCAGAAGTCACCTAATTAGTAAATAGAGTCCACCTGTGCATAATTTCTCAGTATAAATACAGCTGTTCTGTGAAGCCCTCAGAGCTTTTAGTTAGGTGTATCAGAGTAAAAGGGGGCGGACTACAAGTGCATACCACACTTTTCAGATATTTATTTGTAAGAAATTTTGAATCCATAAAGGAAAGGGATGGTCGGCACTCAAGATGTCATCCAAAAAATTGTGTTTCTTTATTAAGTAAACATGTGCAAAGCTGTAAAAACAGCCTACGCATTTCAGACATCAGTCCTAAGCCGTGACTAAGGATTAATGTCCGAAATGCGTAGGCTGTTTTTACAGCATTGTATATGTTTACTTAATAAAGAAATGCCAATTTTTGGATGTCATCCTGATTGCCGACCATCCCTTTCCTTACTCTGGTTCGATGGAGGTGTCAGCAGCCTCAAGGTCTGAGCACCGGGCGGGAAAATTGTAGCGCCTATATACCTGTTTTCCTAACAGTGCCTTAGATGATCTCACACTGCAGATATACGGCTGTGAGGCTGTAGGTAAAAGAGTGTATATGGACACCCACAGTGTGCTGCTATTTTGAAAGTGATTGTCAAGTCTGGACAACCAATTTAAACTACAGGTAAGCCTATAATAAGGCTTACCTGTAGGCCCCGGGGAATATCTCCTAAACCTGCACAGTTTAGGAGATATTCCCTGTATCTGCTTATGATGACGTCATCTGCACATGCACACTGAAGAATCGGTGCCATTTCTTCAGTAAATGTGCCGTAACCGGTGGCTCCCGTGCGCATGTGCGAGAGTCACGTCAGTGCGGCTCCGGCCAGTCACAGCGCTGGAGCCCACGCTGTGATTGGCCGGAGCCACGGACCCGGAAGAAGAATGTCGCCGGTCACAGCGGTGTGCTGAGACTGCTGCAACAGCTTAATTCCAAGGTAAGTATAGCTCATTATGCCTTTGTTTTGCAGGTTGTTGTTTTTTTTTAATGAAAGGGGTATGAATACTTTTTCAAGGAACTGTATACACACCTGTGTAGAAAAGTTTAACCACCTGCCGACCGCCAACCGCAGGTTGACTGTGACAAAGTGGTGCGATATCGCAAATCGCCGTCCGGAGGCGCGCCCGTGCGCTCACTGTGTTCGGGGAGGGCCAGGGAGCGGGTGCGGTGGCTTCGATTGCCGCCGGCTACCCGCGATGCCCCCCCCCAGAGGGAAAGAATGGAGGTCCGTGTAAGTAAACACGGACCTCCGTTCTGTGAAGGGGGAAGGGCTGTGATCACAGCCTTCCTCTACACGGAAGCTGTGATCGCTTCCCTTCCCCTGCTAGGACAGTCCCCCCACAGTTAGAACACACCCAGAGAACACAGTTAACCCTTAGAGCCCCCCTGCAGGTTAACCCCTTCACTGCCAATGGCATTTACACAGTAATCAGTGCATTTTTATAGCACTGATCGCTGTATAAATGCCAATGGTCCCAAAAAAGTGTCAAAATGGCCCGACATGTCCGCCCCAATATCGCAGTACCGCTAAAAATCGCAGAACGCCGCCATTACTAATAAAAAATAAAAAAAAATAAAAACCCCAAAAATGAATTCTCATCATCCGTAAATGCGGCCACTTTTGCGCAAACCAATCAATAAACGCCGATTGCGATTTTTTTTATCACAAATATGAGGAAGAATATAAATCGGCCAAAAACTGTGAAAAAAAATGTTTTTTTGTATTTCTTTTTGGATTTGTATTTTAGCAAAAAGTAAGAAATTTGTTGTTTTTTTTGCAAAATTGTCGCTCTTCTTTTGTTTATAGCGGCGATCAGAAATGACGCAGCGATGATCAAATGCCACCAAAAGAAAGCTCTGTTTGTGGGAAAAAAAGGACGCAAATTTTGTTTGGGTACAACGTCGCACGACCGCGCAATTGTCAGTTAAAGCGATTCAGCGCCGAATCGCAAAAAGGGCTCTGGTCCTAAAGTGGGAAATCTTTCCGGGGCTGAAGTGGTTAATATATACAGCAGGTGACATAGGCATCTGACACTCCAAGAAGTGTTGAATGCTAAACATTCTTCAGCAAGCTTAGATCTACTATGTAATGCAGTGAGACGGGCAGTAGGTTAGACAAGAAGACTTGCATTAACAAATATTGATAAGTGTATCCGGGGCTGGTGAAAGGATTTTTGACACCCTAGGCGAAACCTCATTTTGCCGCCCCCCCCTTGGCTCCACCCCTGACTCCACCACCTTCTCCCTGCCCAGCCTGATCAGCGCCAATGAATTGCAGCCTGATCAGCGCCAATCAAATGCAGCCTCACCAGCTCCCATCAAATACAGCTTAACCAGCGCCAATCAATACAGTCTCACCTGTGCCCATCAAATACAGCTTCACCTGTGCCCATCAAATACAGCCTCCCAGGGGGTGGGGGCAGAGGGGGGTATTTGGCAGATCAGTCACTATTTCTATATACATTTGTAAATGTGATAATACAATCTCATTATCTCAGTCAGACAGTGTCAGTTTTTAATGAATCAATGCAGAGCAACCAGTGGCAGATCAACAGTGGCCAGGCGCCCCTAGGCGGCAGTGTGCCCTAGGCGGCCGCCTACTGCGCCTAGTGGTAGAGCCGGCCCTGAGTGTATCTAATACCCAAACCTTTTCTGTAGGTTTGGATAGAGTGGAAGAGTGTCCCTGTCATGTTATAAATTGTTTTTTTTTTTCCTATTGCTGTTTCTGTCTCACTGCGGAGAGTCACCCTATTGATTCATCCTATCACCAGGACAGAAAATTATGGAAAACCCAAAATGCTATGGCTGTCACTGGAACAAGAGGAGAGGACATTTATTGAATCTAGATACTGTATACTTTAAGATGATCTTCTGTACATCTGAAGCATTAAAAAAAGTATGTTTCCCTAAAGACACTATCCAGTTTCAGCCTTTATTATTTCAGGTGATATTTTCCAGTTCAGATTTGATCTGATTGGTGTGTAAGACTTCTGAATATATTACAAAATGGTAATTCTGGCCTTTTTTCATATTGAATCAATCAACATGCTATACAATGGAATACCCCTTTATTGTGCCTGTTCATCCTGTCCATTTTAATTAGTTTCCTCTTTTTCCCCTTACAAGCTGAAATCAGCATATGGACATTTCTACGTGTTGGGAAAATGTTGCTGTGTATCCCTATTCTGCACCACACCCTGGGGCAAAGTTTACAGATCTGCAAATGAATACAGCTGTGCTATGCAAAAAGAAAACAACCAGCTATACATCCTTTAAATTTATACGTCTAATTAATGACGTCTCAGGAGATTGCCCTCCTGTGAACCAATACAGCAAGAATAAATCAGTATAATAACATATGGAAGATCACATGCGTGGGATGCTTTGCCAAGTTGTGATACATTTAGGTGGGTCTCTTCCAGCTTCCAATTTGTATTTCAGAACTGTTCTTCAAAATCTTCTGTCTGATAATAATAGCAGGGGAGGAAATGTGCCAGTGTATGTGTGTTTGGATGGGATACAGCTCTGTCGGATAACATTAAAACATATACTTAACAATATAAAGCATGCTGGCCATGTGACACAGCGATATACTTCTTTGCATCAGGATCTAATGTTTTTCCATCAGTGTAAATCTTCAGACCTAATCTGGCCTCCTTTCTAAAATACTGTCCACATGTGGGTAAAATCAGATTGTTGTGTTTATCTAAAGCACATTAATGCTTTTTTTATATATATATAGAGGTGTGTTTGAATGATTTTATAGTAGAATATTATTGTATCTGTGCAGCTAGAGAACTGATTAGACAATCAACCATAATCCCTCATAAGCCTTGTACACATGGTTCGACGGTCATATGCAAACGGTCATTCGATCTCTCGTTGTATGCTCATCCGACCATTAGTATGCGCGATTAGAACAGCCTATGTATGACGGTCGTACAACAGAAGTTGTATGAGCAAACTATAAAACTTTGGTAGTCCCAACAAGTGGTCATATGACCGTTGCATCGTGTGTACAGAGAAGTTGGTCCAACAAGTTGTATTGTGCAAAATATGCATGCTCAGAAGTCAGGAATGCCCGGAAGCTAATAACATGCACCTGAACTTTCTCTTTGTATGTTCATAACATGTCACTACGTTCAGCTTGGTCGTATGATCGTTTAGTGCATGTCAGTACACGAGTCACATGATCCAACATATGATTTGGTCCGTTCGGTCATACGACCGTCGCACTGTGTGTACGAGGTTATACTCTCAGGTTCTCATGGCACTACTCCTGTCACATCTGCTGATTCAGTATTATACTCCAGTTCACCTTCAAGTGGAATTAAAATAAAGAAAAAAAATTCTACTGTATTGTCGGCTAGTGGCCCCTTTAAGCCACTCCGCAGAACATTCTAACCTGCCGCAGGTCAACACGCCCTCACAACAAAGCGAGCGACCCCAGCATAAGAAGACTGGTGGCTATTTTGGTGGAGACTCAGTGCTGAAGGAGAACACTCATTGGCTGCTGCCACTGTGGAGGGGGAGCCTGTCCTTACCAATAGAGCAGGATGTTTCTGTTTGGGACACTGTGGCAAGGATTGGGCCTGACAACTGAGCCCATAGAGAGTTCAGAGAGCCTGGAGAGAGGGCTGTAAGGTTCTAGGGATTTATGCTGTTAGGGGACTCTGGACAGTGCTTAGGTAGGGTTGCCACCTTTTCTTTAAGCCAAACCCGAACACTTTAGTAGCCTGGGACACCTTTGGGTGCCCCAAGGAGAATAGTAATGTGGTGTGCATTAGGTGCTGAAGTGAACAGTGGTTGTAGTAACATTGCTCTGAGTGATATCATCTCCCTTACCCGAGTGAAGCCGAACCTGTCCCCGGACAGCTGCCCGCAGCTCCCAGACAGCAACAGATTTGTGTGAGACTATCTTGGTTACTTGGGGAGCCACACCCCTGTCTGAATAATGTGTCCGTGTTTCAGTCTGCCTGAAAGCTGGACATGATTCCAAGCCTGGACTGTCCAGGTGAATCCCGGACAGGTGGCAAGGGTAACTGTGGGATGCCCCAACAAATTGGTTTTCGGGACCCTCTATAATCACGACTGTATATATACACTTCTACTTCCTCCAGCACTTCACTTGCTGACCGTTACTCTTATAACTTCTCTCCAGCACTTCACCTAGTTTCCTGACCTGAATGGAAATTTATCAGCCCTTCTAGACTCCTCTTCCTCCACCACAGCTAGCACATGGCGAGGCCTGCACTTCAGTCAGCAGGACCTCCGAACCACCCAATACAGGCCAGGGTCAGGGATCCTCAAGTGTAGCTAAGTAGGTTAGTGCTAGCTGGGCCTTTGATGGATTACAACTCCCTGCCCATCCCTCTTCCAGGTCACACCGGCCTGCTTTCCTCTCAGTGACACTCCTTCCCCTGACTGGCTCCTGAGACCTCCACAGACTGTCCACTATTCCTCTCCCAGCCTGCTCCAGCCTTGTCTTCCAGCTCCCAGGGTCTGTCACTCACTGACTCCAGTGGATACGTTACAGTGTCCTCAGTAGCACCCCTGCTGTTCTCCTGTTTCCTTGTGCTGCTCCAGGAATCAACTCCACTCCTGGCCGCACCCGAACCTCCAGGCCTCAAGGTCACCCCCCAGACTGGGGGCTCCCTCCAAGGTAGAGGCCTCCACAGCACCTCTGCTACATCTTCCACACAATCCTAGTTGAGGATTGGTCAGGGCTCCTTAACATACAGCAGAAAGTGACACTCCTCATCCATTCTCTCTTTTTCAGCACTTTCTGGAAACAAAGGGGAGAAATATCCAAGGGGTGTCCCTTCCTGCAATCTCCAGCCTTACTCTGAGCCACTCCCCTGCTCAGATCAAAACACCCAGGATTGCACTTTATGTCAGGCCTGACAAAATTTTGCCACTCCTAGCAAAAAGACCTCTCTACAAAAATGCCTACACTATGGGGGCGCTACAGAAGCATCTCCAAGGAGGTGCCGGCTAGAAAGAGAGGCCCCAAATCCTGATGGGCTGAGTTTGGCCTAACCACACTAAGGTTTTTCTTCAATCCACCACCATCTGAAACTTAAGGGATACCATCCAGAACTGCATCAGGGAGGACAGTGTCAGACAACTGGAGGGGTGTAGGGCCTAAGGGCCATGCATGTGTACTGTGGAATTGCCATTCCTAACTTGTGATAGTGGAGTCCTGCAAAAAGGAGACTGGATCGCTTGTTTCTTTTCGGATTACAAATTTCTCAAGCTTGAGAGACAGCGCTCCACCTAGAGAAAAAAATGACCTAAATGCTAGCTACAGGTGAAAAATTTTCACCGCTCTAGGACAAGTTTGAACCTCATGTGGATCAGATCAGCTAAACCACGTAGCAGGTGCTGGCTGATGAAGCATTCAAACAGCTGATGAAAGTGAGGGTTGGATAGCCGCACTCAGACAAATCCAATGCCGATTCCAATGCTTTATTAAATAGAGGATGATACAGCACACAAACAAACTACTGGTCCCAGTTTCACACCCTACAACTGGTGCTTACTCATAGCGTGACCAGAACTATATGACCACTACACATACATGGTTGATAGATCAATTAAAATAATTGAACAATAAAGCAATTAGTGACAAATTGAAAACGGTAAAACCTGGATACAAACAAGTAACAAGAATGAATATAATGGATATGATCATAAAATAGTTCACCATTTAAAGTTGCTCGAAAAACATAATGATTTGAGATGTAAAACTCTTGACATGCAACCAATATCATTATGTATGTGTATAATAAACACAAATGTACTTAAGTGGGAAAGAAAGAAGAAATATATATTTCCCCCTGTACAGTTAAAGTCTAAACCGTTACAAAGACAAATCGGACTGAGATTTACTCAATATGTATGTGTTATATACTGTATAAAAACACATGTGATAAATGAAAAATAAAAGGATAAAAATGTAACAATACAAGTGACACTTAAAGAAAAACCAAGAGAAAACAACCCTAGGTGAGTGAGGACAAAAGAAAATCAATTAGAGGTAATAATTAACCTCACATGTGTGTTTAAAAATGATCCCGCATATCGCACTGTGTTTAGAGACTAACACACAATGCAACCTAAATGTAGGAACAGACAGTGGTTGGCAGAACCATAAATGTAATAAATCTCCCATCGGTATAAAACCATCATTAATTTGCAAACCCACTGTCAAAGTGAAAGACTGAATATGAAGAAGAAGAAAGACGAAAGAAAAAAATAAAAAAAAAGAAAAAAGAAAGGAAAGGAAAAAAATAAAAGGAAGCGGAGAGAAACAGAGAAAAGGTATCCCGTATCGGTTGAGATCCGATTTTTACCCAATTAGCTCCAGGGGAAAGGACATGGACCTTTATCAGCGCCTGGTTGAACGGGATCTGACCAGGCTGGCCCGCCGTTCTCGCGTATCGGCTAAAGTGGCTAACCTTACCCCATCTGAAAAAGTAGCTTTGGATAAACTCAGTAATGATCACACCATTGTTATTAAAAATTCTGATAAGGGGGGGGTCAGTGGTCATAATGGATGCTGAAACATATAGTGGTGAAGCGAAGCGTCAGCTTAGTGACACCACTACATACATTCCACTGAAAGGAGACTCCACCAATAGTTTCAAGAAAGAGTTATGTTTCTTATTAGACAATATTGTAACCACCAGTTTTTTCACTAGGGAAGAAAAGGACATGCTCATTCCTGAATGTCCGATTATACCAGTATTCCACCACTTACCAAAGGTCCACAAGGGTCTTGACCCCTTGGTGGGCAGACCAATTGTGGCAGGAATAGGTTCCCTTAATGAGCGCCTTGGTCAGTGGGTTGACCATCAACTTCAGCCTTTAGTTAAATCCCTTCCCGGTTATCTTAGGGATACTAAACAATTGTTATTAGACCTATATGATTTTACATGGCACCCAAATTTTGTATGGATCACATGTGACGTGGCCAGTTTATATTCATCCATCCCACATTCATTAGGTCTAAAAGCTGTTTCTTATTTTTTACAACATCATAGTAATTATTCTTTGGTGCACCAGGAGGTAATTTTGCTCTGTCTGCAGTTTCTCCTTACCCAGAATTATTTTATGTTCAATGGGGACTTCTACCTCCAGAAGTGCGGGGCCTCTATGGGGGCAAAATTTTCCCCCTTCCTTGCTAACCTCTATATGGGTTGGTGGGAGAGGTCCCGCATTTTTGGGGCTGGGAGTCCCCATCGAACTTCAATTAGGTTTTTTCATCGTTATATAGACGATTTGATCTTTATTTGCCACAAGGACATAGGAACCATAGACAGCTGGCTCACTTATCTAAACGAGATTTCTCTTAATTCACGGGTGTACTTCATCCACACCATATAGAATTTTTAGATGTTGTCTTGGGCAACGATGAAGCCAATAAGGTGGTCTCTAAACTTTATAGAAAACCGACCGCAGGTAACTTCATTCTGAGGGCCGATTCTGGTCATCCTAGATGCTTGATGAAGGGGATACCTGTCGGTCAATTTTTACGTTTAAAACGCATTTGCAGTAATGTGTCTGACTTTAACATGGAGGTTACTAAGATGAAGCAACGTTTTTTAGATAGAGGCTATTCAATAGGCACCATTGATAGAGCGATTCAGATCACCAGTAAAACAGAAAGGACTAGTCTCTTACAAAATAAACGTTACAGTAAAAATACAAATAATACAGCAGGGATGTTTGCATCAAAAATACCAGTGTTTTCCACACCCTTTACAACTGCTTCAGGAGTATAGTCCAGAGATATATCCCTGTTCTTCTTAATGACCCCACCTATTCATTGATATTGTCCGGGGGAATCAAATCAGTTGCACGAAGAGCCCCTACTATCGGGGCATCTATTTCTCCAAGTCTATTTTCTAGCAAACACTCCCAATCCCATTGGTTACAGTTCAAAGGGAATTTTAAATGTGGCAGCAATCAATGCCCCTGCTGCCCTCACATTAAAAAGGGCAACGTCCTTTATTCCATCACGTCTGATGGGGAGTTTAAAAACACATCTTTCATTAATTGTAACACTAAGTTTGTGATTTATGTTATCACTTCCGAGTCATGTCGCGTCCAATATTGGACGCACGATTCGCAGATTGAGAGATAGACTTCACGACCATCTCTACGATATTTCGATTAACAGGTCCACTAATGTGGCCAAACATTGGAATAATTGCCATAATAAAGATGTTTCAGCCCTCTGTATTCAAGGTCTAGAAAGAATAGAGGTCCCTAAAAAGGGGGGGGGGGGGAGACAGGCTTAGATTGTTATGCAAAAGACAGGTTTTTTGGATATTTATGATGAATACCAGACAGCCCCTCGGACTTAACTTTAAGTGGGATGTCTCACATTTTTATGAATAATCATTCCCCCTTCTTAAATATGGGCCTCTTTCAGGTTACTGCTTTTTTAGAGGGTGGTTTCTTTCAGTACCTGGGTTGTCTCTGAGTATTGGGGGTTATGTTATGGGGGTTTGTATTCCCTCCCCCCCCTTCGTTCATATGATAACCCTTCGTGAAGTTTGGGTTCCTTGACATTCCTTCCTTTCGGGGGACCAGTGCGGTTTATGAGTTCTGTTGTATGATTTAACGATCCCTCAGTTCACAAGAGATGGTTAGCCACATTGATACTATATCAATAATTGATTAAATGCATGGTGCTATTGTCCACCCTTGTTCCATTTTCACTGCTGTTCTGTTTTCTTTCCTGTCCTGCACCCTTTTCTCTGTTTCTCCCCGCTTCCCTTTTTCTTTTCTTCCTTTCCTTTCCTTTCTTTTTTCTTTTTTTCTTTTGTCTTTCTTCTCCTTCATATTCAGTCTTTCACTTTGATAGTGGGTTTGCAGATTAATGATGGTTTTATCCCGATGGGAGATTTATTACATTTATGGTTCTGCCAACCACTGTCTGTTCCTACATTTAGGTCGCATTCTGTGTTAGTCTCTACACACAGTGCGATATGCGGGTTTGTTTTTAAACACAATGTGAGGTTAATTATTACCTCTAATCTGATTTTCTTTTGTCCTCACTCACCTAGGGTTGTTTTCCCTCGGTTTTTCTTTAAGTGTCACTTGTATTGTTACATTTTTATCCTTTTTTTATTTTTCATTTATCACATGTGTTTTGATACAGTATATAACACATACATATTGAGTAAATCTCAGTCCGATTTGTCTTTGTAACGGTTTAGACTTTAACTGTAGAGGGGGAAATATATATTTCTTCTTTCTTTCCCACTTAAGTACATTTGTGTTTATTATACACATACATAATGATATTGGTTGCATGTCAAGAGTTTTACATCTCAAATCATT
>BLSH010558361.1:116695-132845 GCA_018402905.1 Glandirana rugosa
ATGGGTGGAGGTATGTGTGGTGTGAGGAGAGGACGTGTATGATGGGTGGAGGTATGTGAGGTATGGCAGGAGAGGAGTGTGGTGTGTATGGAGGTGGGTAGTATGTGCAGGAGAGGAGTGTGGTGTGTATGGAGGTGGGTAGTATGTGCAGGGAGAGGGGTATGGAGTGTATGGAGGTGGGTAGAATGTGCAGGGAGAGGGGTATGGAGTGTATGTAGGTGAGTAGAATGTGCAGATGAGGAGTGTGGAGTGTAGAGTGGTGGGTATTATGTTCAGGATTGTGTCACTAGGGTAGTGGACATTGTCAGTAGTTTTTTATTCTTATTTATTTTTTTAAAAGATTTTTACAATTTATTTATTTTTTCAAAAAAAATTTGGCGCCCAGTGGATGGTGTCAGTAGATCAATGGACAGTGTCAGAATGTGTTTATTTTTATTATTTTTTCACAATTTTATTTTTTAAAATTCATTTTTGTATAATTTTTTATTTTACAATGATATGGGGAAGGGGGGGGGGGTTTGGACAGTGTCAGTAGGGCAGTGAATGGTGTCAATAGTTTATTTGTTTTATTATATTATTATCAAAACATTTTTAAAAATTTTTTAGATATTTCCTTTAATATTCTTTTTTTTACTGTTCTTCTGCGGAAGGGGGTGGGGGAGAGGTATGAGGCAGAGAAGGGTGTCAGTAGGGCAGATGTTGGTGTCAGTAGAGCAGTGGATGGTGTCAGTTTTTTATTTAAATGTATTACGTTTTTTACAATTTAATGTTTTTATTTGGGGGGGGGGGTTGGGGCAGTGGACAGCTTCGGCAGGGCAGGGTGGGGCGGTGGTGTCAGTATTTTTTTTTTTAATTTTATTTCTTTACAATTATATTTTTAATATTTTTTTTTTACATTTTTTTTTTTAATCAGCACTGAACATGAATGGACAGGAGACAGCGGCTCCCGCTCATTCATAAACTGAAGCAGAGTGACACACAAGTTACCGAACGCTCTCAATGTCCAATTCAGACAAGAAAGTGGCCGGTAAATGACATATTTACCGGCCCTTTCCTCCGCTCTCCATCCTGACACATCCCCCCGACAGCCGGCAGGAGAGAAGGGAGCCAGCTGCGGGGGGACGGGGGCGGTGGAGGAGGACACAGTGGCTGGGGAAGAACAGGGGAGCCAAGAAGGTGAACAGGGGAGCGGAGTAGGTGAGTGGGGGAAAGGAGGAGAACGGGAAGGAGGACACCGTGGCTAGGGAAGAACGGGGGGCGGAGAAGGAGAACGGGGGAGCGGAGGAGTGGTGAAGGAGAATGGGAGAGTGGAGGAGGTGAGCAGGGGAAAGGAGGAGAACGGGAGGAGGACGGGAGGAGGACACAGTGGCTGGGGAAGAACGGGGGAGCAGAGGAGGAAGTGAACGGGGAGCAGGGGAGAGAACACAGGGAGCGGAGCAGGAGGATGACAAGAACAGCCTGGGAGGGGGGACAGCTGTAAGCACTGATAGCCGCGGGAGGGAGAGGAGGAGAAGCGGCTGTCAACCAGGGAGATCGGTGCTTACAGCTGTCCCCCATCACATCGATCATTCCAGGCTATAAACGGACAATCATCCATGTGTGCAGGGTGGGTCACAGTGTGCACACTCTGCACCCATGGATGATACGCCACTGGTCTAGGCCATCTTTATGTAGAGCAACAATTCTTTTTTCAGATCCTCAGAGAGTTCTTTGCCATGAGGTGCCATGTTGAACTTCCAGTGACCAGTAGGAGAGTGATAACACCAAATTTAACACACCTGCTCCCCCACCTGAAACCTTATAACACTAATAAGTCACATGACACCAGGGAGGGAAAATGGCTGCTTGGGTCCAATTTGGACATTTTCACTTATGGGTGTATTCACTTCTGTCGCCAGCGGTTTAGACATGAATGGCTGTGGGTTGAGTTAATACACTGTTATGCAATCTGTACACTCACTACTTTACATTGTAGCAAAGTGTCATTTCTTCAGTGTTGTCACATGAAAAAATATTTTAAAAATTCACAAAAATGTGAGGGGTGTACTCAGTTTTGTGAGATACTGTATATTTTTATACGAAGTATAATCTAGTTTTTATGGACGAATATTTTGTATGGACACTTTTTGCACAATAAGCACACTGAGCACTTTATATGTGTATTTTTTAGTTTATGGGACTTTTTATTAACCATCCAGGATTGCAAAGGTTATATTGAGCACTCATACGATTTAACACTAATACTGTTTGTGTGGTTTGCAATTTGAAGAGATAGAACACGTTATTAGACAGTTTATTTTATTTTTCTAACTTTTTTAACACAACCGCTTATTATATTTAGGCAGCGCCATTTTACCTCCCCTTTCCTTATTTCTTTCTTACCAACTCTACTCTGTGGAGCTTTGGGAGTAGGCAGCAGCCACACCTGTTTTATCATAGCGCGGAAACTAACAACTTATTACAATTATACAGGTGATACTCGAAAAATTTGAATATCGTGCAAAAGTTCATTTATTTCAATAATGCAACTTAAAAGGTGAAACTAATATATGAGATATACTCATTAAATGCAAAGCAAGATAGTTCAAGCCATGATTTGTCATAATTGTGATGATCATGGCTTACAGCTCATGAAAACCCCAAATCCATAATCTCAGAAAATTAGAATATTACATGCAATCAATAAAACTAGGATCGTATATAGAACAATATCAGACCTCTGAAAGGTATAAGCATGCATATGTACTCAGTACTTGGTTTGGGCCCCTTTTGCAGCAATTACTGCCTCAATGCGGTGTGGCATGGAAGCAATCAGCCTGTGGCACTGCTGAGGTGTTATGGAAGACCAGGATGCTTCAATAGCGGCCTTCAGCTCTTCTGCATTGTTGGGTCTCATGTCTCTCATCTTTCTCTTGGCAAAACCCCATAGATTCTCTATGGGGTTCAGGTCAGGCGAGTTTGCTGGCCAATCAAGCACAGTAATCCCACGGTCATTGAACCAGGTTTTGGTGCTTTTGGCAGTGTGGGCAGGTGCCAAGTCCTGCTGGAAAATGAAGTCAGCATCCCCATAGAGCTTGTCTGCGGAAGCATGAAGTGCTCCAAAATCTCCTGGTAGACGGCTGCGTTGACCCTGGACTTAATGAAGCACAGTGGACCAACACCAGCAGATCACATGGCTCCCCAAATCAACACAGACTGTGTAAACTTCACACTGGACTTCAAGCATCTTGCAGTGTGTGCCTCTCCATTCTTCCTCCATACTCTGGCTCCTTGGTTTCCAAATGAGATGCAAAATTTGCTCTCATCAGAAAAGAGGACTTTGGACCACTGAGTTACAGACCAGGTCTGTTTTTCTTTAGCCCAGGTAAGATGCTTCTGACATTGTTTATTGTTCAGGAGCGGCTTGACAAGAGGAATAAGACATTTAAAGCCCACGTCCAGGATCCGTCTGTGTGTGGTGGCTCTTGATGCACTGACTCCAGCCTCAGTCCACTCCTTGTGAAAGTCCGAACACCTTTGAATGGCCTTTTCCTGACAATCCTCTCCAGGCTGCGGTCATCCCTGCTGCTTGTGCACCTTTTCCTTCCACACCTTTCCCTTCCACATAACTTTTTATTAATGTGCTTTGATACAGCACTTTGGGAACATCCAACTTCTTTTGCAATTACCTTTTGAGGCTTTCCCTCCTTATGGAGGGTGTCAATTATAGTTTTCTGCACAACTGCCAGGTCAGCAGTCTTTCCCATGATTGTGATTCCTACTGAACCAGACTGAGAGACCATTTAAAGGCTCAGGAACCCTTTGCAGGTGTTATGGCTTAATTAGATGATTAGCGTGGGATACTTTGAGCCTAGAATATTGCACCTTTTCACAATATTCTAATTTTCTGAGATTGTGGATTTGGGGTTTTCATGAGCTGTAAGCCATAATCATCACAATTATGACAAATCACGGCTTGAACTATCTTGCTTTGCATGTAATAAATCTATCTCATGTATTAGTTTCACCTTTTAAGTTGCATTACTGAAATAAGTGAACTTTTGCACAATATTCAAATTTTTTGAGTATCACCTGTAGTATAAATGACTAATAAAGTGCTAAAACAGTCCCAAAATATATGTGCAACCAATATCTTAAAAAATAATAATTCATATATTAAAAGGGGTTGTAGAGGTACATTTTTTTTTTTAAATAACAAACATGTCTATACTTACCTACTTTGTGCAATGAAATTGCACAGCGGCTGGGAACCTCCTCTTTTCTGGTTCCCCCCGCCGGTGCTCCTGACCCCTCCTCTCTGGCCAGTGCCCCCATGTGAAGCCACTTCCCATGGGGGCACTCGTGCATGCTCCTCGCACCCGAGTCCAGCACTGAGAGCCAATGGCTCCCAGTGCCCCAGCAAAGCCAGCGAGATCCCAGAGTGAGGGGAGAAAAGATCTGCAGACGTGCATGGCGTGGATCAAATGAGGTCTCAGGTAAGTAAAAGGGGGGAGGGGGCGCTGACACCTAAACATATTTTACCTTAATGCAACAAATGCATTAAGGTAAAAAATGTTTAGACTTTACAACCACTTTAAGGTGCTAACCCCAATTGAATTGACATAATAGTGATAGTGCAATGCTCAATCCAGTACAAGTATATTTTAAATGGCTAATAAAGTGCTAAAATAGTGTCAAAATATATGTGCAACCAATATCATAAAAAAGTAATAATTCATATGCTACCCCACACCTTAAAAAACATAAAAAAACAGTCTCTTATAAAGTGCTAGAAGTGCAATTAAATAGTCCCAAAATCAGCATGTGCAAACTCCGGTCTTCTCCATCATATTGTGCATACAAAGTTCCCAAAGTGTAAAAGGTACTCTACTCTGTCACCAGCAGTGTGTAAAACCGCCACCTTCTTTATGCACTCACCAGCTGGCTGAAATGTAATGGCATGTAAGCAGGGGCGTAACGATAGGGGTTGCAGGGGTTGTCTGCTGCTGTTCCCAGGGTCCCTGTGTGCTTCCCTGGTCCCCCCCGCCCCCCTAACCCCCCTCCACAGAGCTGCTGTCTTCCCCCCTCCTCTCTCCTGCCAGCTGCTGTAGAAGATGTGTCATGATGGAGAGATGGGAATGGGTTGGTAAATTTGTCATTTACCGGCTCCTTCCTTTTCTGAATTGGCAGAGTCCGTGATTTGTACCAATTGGTTCATTCATAACTGAAGCATAGTAAACTGTTTTTACTATACTTCCATTTCTGAATGAATGGGAGGCTCGGTGCACAGCTATTCCTGTCCATTCATTTTGTGCAGCTGAGGCTACACAGATCTCTCTCACCAAAGCCCCCCAACAGAGCTCCTAAAAAAATTGTAAAAGATTGTAAAAGTAAAATTGTAATATAAATAAAAATAAATGGTAAAAAACATAGTAAAATAAAAATGAAAAACTACTGACACCGGTGAAACAACTATCAGGATTGCAAAGGTTGCAATTGTGACCGGGCCCTGGCATTTCACCACCATGGGAAAGCCCGAAGATGACAGAAAGGGGGCCCACTGTAGAACTTGTGAAAGGGCCCTGCTGTGGTACCGTATTAAAGGGACCCGCTATAAGAGTAAAGGGCCCCAGGATCAGTGGGAAGAGGGAAGGGCCCTGGCCAGTGGGAATAAAGGGACCCACGATAAAAGTAAAGAGCCCCAGGATCAGTGGGAAGAGGGAAGGGCCCTGGCCAGGGGTCTCTTCATAATTTCTTGCACCGGGGCCCTGAAGGTTCTAGTTACGCCTCTGTCCTGTCTCCCCAGGCAATCCTCAGCATTCTCAGGCAACAGTTTCTGAATGAATGGGAGGCTCGGTACACAGCTATTCCTGTCAATTCATTTTGTGCAGCTGAGGCTACACAGATGGAAAATCGAGAGCTGAGGTTTATTTAAACCTCTGATATCTCATCAAAGCCACCCAACAGAGCTCCTAAAAAAAATTCTAAAAGATTGTAAAAGTAAAATTGTAAAATAAATAAAAAGAAATGGCAAAAAAATAGTAAAATAAAAATGAAAAACTACTGACACCAGTGAGGGAACTATCAGGATTGCAAAGGTTGCAATTGTGACCGGGTCCTGGCATTTCACCACCATGGGAAAGCCCGAAGATGGCAGAAAGGGGGCCTGCTGCAGAACTTGTGAAAGAGCCACGCTGTGGTACCGTAATAAAGGGACCCGTGATGGGAGAAAAGGGCCCCAAGATCAGTGGGAAGATGGAAGGGCCCTGGCCAGGGGTCAGGGGGCTCTTCATAATTGCTTGCACCAGGGTCCTGAAGGTTCTAGTTACGCCTCTGTCCTCTCTCACCAGGCAATCCTCAGCATTCTCAGCATTCTCAGGCAACAGTGTCAATCTCCTAAGTGAGAAAGCTCACACCATGGAGCCCTGGAATGGAGTATATACAGTTGTGCTCATAAGTTTACATACCCTGGTAGAAATTATGATTTCTTGGCCATTTTTTAGATAACATGAGTGAGAACACAAAAACATTTCTTTCACTCATGGTTAGTGTTTGGTGGAAGCCATTTATTATCAATCAACTGTGTTTACTCATTTTAAATCATAATGACAACAGAAACTACCCAAATGACCCTGGTCAAAAGTTTACATACCCTGGTGATTTTGGCTTGATAACATGCACACAAGTTGACACAAAGGGGTTTGAATGGCTATTAAAGGTAACCATCCTCACCTGTGATCTGCTTGCTTGTAATTAGTGTATGTGTATAAAAGGTCAATGAGTTTCTGGACTCCTGATAGACCCTTGCATCTTTCATCCAGTGCTGCACTGAGGTTTCTGGATTCTGAGTCATGGGGAAAGCAAAATAATTGTCAAAGGATCTGTGGGAAAAGATAGCTGAACTGTATAAAACAGGAGAGGGATATAAAAAGATATCCAAGGAATTGAAAATGCCAATCAGCAGTGTTCAAACACTAATCAAGAAGTGGAAAATGAAGGGTTTTGTTGAAACCAAACCACATCAGTCACAACTGCCAGGAAAATAGTTTGGAATGCAAGGAAAAACCCACAAATAACTTCAGGTGAAATACAGGACTCTCTGAAAACATGTGGTGTGGCTGTTTCAAGATGCACAATAAGGAGGCACTTGAAGAAAGATGGACTGCAAGGTCGAGTCGCCCGAAGAAAGCCATTACTACGCAAATGCCACAAAGTATCCCGCTTGCAATACGCCAAACAGCACAGAGACAAGCCTTAAACCTTCTTGCACAAAGTCATTTGGAGTGATGAGACCAAAATTGAGCATTTTAGCCACAGCCATAAATGCAATATTTCTAGAAGAGTCAACAAGTCCTGTGAAACACAGAGGTGGATCGCTGATGTTTTGGGGATGTGTAAGCTACAAAGCCACAGGAAATTTGGTCAAAATTGATGGCAAGATGAATGCAGTATGTTATCAAAAAATACTGGAGGAACATTTGCATTCATCAGCCAGGAAGCTGTGCATGGGACGTACTTGGTCATTCTAACATGACAATGATCCAAAACACAAGGCCAAGTTGACCTATCATTGACTACAGCAGAATAAAGTGAAGGTTCTGGAGTGACCATCTCTGTCTCCTGACCTCAATATCATTGAGCCACTCTGGGGAGATCTCAAATGTGCAGTTCATGCAAGACAGCCCAAGAATTTACAGGAACTGGAGGCTTTTTGCCAAGAGGAATGGGCAGCTTTACCATCTGAGAAGATAAAGAGCCTCATCCACAAATACCACAAAAGACTTCAAGCTGTCATTGATGTTAAAGAGGACAATACACGGTATTAAGAACTGGGATATGTAAACTTTTGATCAGGGTCATTTGGGTAGTTTCTGTTGTCATTACGATTTAAAAAAGTAAACACAGTTGATTGATAATAAATGGCTTCAGCCAAACACTAACCATGAGTGAAAGAAATGTTTTTGTGCTATCATACATATTCTCTGAAAGATAGCCAAGAAATCATAAATTCTGCCAGGGTATGTAAACTTATGAGCACAACTGTGGTATAGTAGTTTATTAACGTTAATATTGGCCAATACAAGTAAATACCACCTGGAATGTAATAAAACAAACAATCCAGACTCACTCTGATGGCCACCGAACCGACTTACAGAAATGACAGCATGGAGAGAGTACGTAAAGGCTCCTCCCAATGCATTTAGTGCGCATGCACATCCTCAGCGGATCTGCCTACTATTACATGCCTACCCTACCTTACATGCCATTACATTTCAGCCATCTGGTGAGTGCATAAAGTAGGTGAAGGTTTTACACACTGCTGGTGACAGAGTGGAGTACCTTTTACATTTTGGGGACTTTGTATGCACACTATATTAGAGAAGAGCAGAGTTTGCACATGCTGATTTGGGCACTATTTATTTTCATTACTAGCACTTTATAAGAGACTGTTTTTTATGTGTTTACAATTTATTGGGGGTAGCACTATAATATATGAATTATTATTTTTTACGATATTGGTTGCACATACAGGTGATACTCGAAAAATTTAAATTTTGTGCAAAAAGTTCATTTATTTCAGTAATGCAACTTAAAAGGTGAAACTAATATATGAGATAGATTTATTACATGCAAAACAAGATAGTTCAAGCCGTGATTTGTCATAATTGTGATGATTATGGCTTACAGCTCATGAAAACCCCAAATCCACAATCTCAAAAAATTAGAATATTGTGAAAAGGTGCAATATTCTAGGCTCAAAGCGTTCCACTCTAATCATCTTATTAAGCCATAACACCTGCAAAGGGTTCCTGAGTAGAGTTGATCGAACCTCTGGAAGTCCAGGTTCGGCAGGTTCGGTCGAACTTACAGACAAAGTCCGGGTTCAGGTCCGGACTTGAACCGAACTTTGACCCGGACCCCGAACCCCATTGAAATCAATGGGCACCCGAACTTTTAGGCACAAAAATGGCTGTAACAAAGTCCTGGCAAGTCCTAGAGGTCTGCAAAAGGAAGGAAAATGGGGGTAAAAGTTGGACAAGTGCCCTACAAAGAAATGGGGATAGGGAAATAACTTAAAATAATTTTTAAGCTAAAATCACATAAAAAAATCAAAAATGGAGGTGGATGCGGAGTTGGAGGTTGAGGAGGCGGTGAAAGTGGCGGTGGAGGAGGAGGAGGTAGCCAACACTTTTTTTTTATTTTTGTGCAAGAAATGCACCTCTGGCCGCAAATGTAGGTTTTAGAATTTTTTTTTTTTTTAAACCAGCTATGTAGATGCACTTTTTAATTTTGTGCAAGAAACAATAATCTGTCCCTTTAAGCAACAGCAGGAACCTCTCCCTATAGAACTTGGAGATGATTTGGAGATGTACAGGGAAAGGCTCCAGCTGTTGCTTTAAGGGAAAGATTATTGTTCTAAAATCATCTCCAAGTTGTACAGGGAAAGTTTCCAGCTGTTGCTTTAAGGGAAAGATTATTGTCTAAAATCATCTCCAAGTTGTACAGGGAAAGGTTCCAGCTGTTGCTTTAAGGGAAATATTATTGTTCTAAAATCATCTCCAAGTTCTATAGGCAAAGTGTATTCTAGCCGCATAGAGCCATATTATTGTTAGAAAATCATCTCCAAGTTCTATAGGCATAGTGTATTCTAGCCGCATAGAGCCATATTATTGTTAGAAAATCATCACCAAGTTCTATAGGCAAAGGGTATTCTAGCCGCATAGAGCCATATTATTGTTAGAAAGTCATCTCCAAGTTCTATAGGCAAAGTGTATTCTAGCCGCATAGAGCCATATTATTGTTAGAAAATCATCCCCAAGTTCTATAGACAAAGTGTATTCTAGCCGCATAGAGTCATATTATTGTTAGAAAATCATCTCCAAGTTCTATAAGCAAAGTGTATTCTAGCCGCATAGAAGCCATATTATTGTTAGAAAATCATCTCCAATACAACTTGGAGATGATTTTATAACAATAATATGGCTTTATGCGGCTAGAATACACTTTGCCTTTACAACTTGGAGATGATTTTAGAACAATAATATGGCTTCTATGCGGCTAGAATACACTTTGCTTATACAACTGGGAGATGATTTTAGAACAATAATCTTTCCCTTAAAGCAACAGACTCTACCTAGTCCAGTCAGATCATTCTATGCATCAGGATGAGGTCTGCAATCTGTCCCTCAAAGCAGCAGTACTAGTATCTCTCCCTAGTCCACAATCAGATCGTTCAGTAATGCAGGATGAGATGTTCTGTAATATCTGCAATCTGTCCCTCACAGAGCCAGCAGCATCCTCTCCCTAAACTATCCTGAGAGCATATGACATGCAGCACGGTGACTCCAGCCGCATATAGAGGCTGGGTCACATGGTGCACTGGCCAATCACAGCCATGCCATTAGTAGGCATGGCTGTGATGGCTTCTATGGGCAAACCATTGAAACACTTGTTGGCAGCTATTCAACACGTGTAATAAAATACCAGAACCCCGGATCCGAACCCGGACTTTTTTTGAAAAGTCTGGGTTCGGGTCCGGGTCCCGGTCCCAGACACCCCAAAGTTCGGTACGGACCCGAACTTTACAGTCCGGGTTCGCTCAACTCTATTTCTGAGCCTTTAAATGGTCTCTCAGTCTGGTTCAGTAGGAATCACAATCATGGGAAAGACTGCTGACCTGACAGTTGTGCAGAAAACCATAATTGACACCCTCCATAAGCAAGGAAAGCCTCAAAAGGTAATTGCAAAAGAAGTTGGATGTTCCCAAAGTGCTGTATCAAAGCACATTAATAAAAAGTTATGTGGAAGGGAAAGGTGTGGAAGGAAAAGGTGCACAAGCAGCAGGGATGACCACAGCCTGGAGAGGATTGTCAGGAAAAGGCCATTCAAAGGTGTTGGGGACTTTCACAAGGAGTGGACTGAGGCTGGAGTCAGTGCATCAACAGCCACCACACACAGACGGATCCTGAACATGGGCTTCAAATGTCGTATTCCTCTTGTCAAGCCGCTCCTGAACAACAAACAACGTCAGAAGCTTCTTACCTGGGCTAAAGAAAAACAGACCTGGTCTGTAACTCAGTGGTCCAAAGTCCTCTTTTCTGATGAGAGCAAATTTTGCATCTCATTTGGAAACCAAGGACCCAGAGTATGGAGGAAGAATGGAGAGGCACACACTGCAAGATGATTGAAGTCCAGTGTGAAGTTTCCACAGTCTGTGTTGATTTGGGGAGCCATATCATCTGCTGGTGTTGGTCCACTGTGCTTCATTAAGTCCACGGTCAACGCAGCCATCTACCAGGAGATTTTGGAGCACTTCATGCGTCCTTCCGCAGATGAGCTCAATGGGGATGATGACTTCATTTTCCAGCAGGACTTGGCACCTGCCCACACTGCCAAAAGCACCAAAATCTGGTTCAATGAACGTGGGATTACTGTGCTTGATTGGCCAGCAAACTCGCCTGACCTGAACCCCATAGAGAATCTATGGGGCGTTGCCAAGAGAAAGATGAGAGACATGAGACCCAACAATGCAGAAGAGCTGAAGGCTGCTATTGAAGCATCCTGGTCTTCCATAACACCTCAGCAGTGCCACAGGCTGATAGCTTCCATGCCACGCCACATTGAGGCAGTAATTGCTGCAAAAGGGGCCAAAACCAAGTACTGAGTACATATGCATGCTTATACCTTTCAGAGGTCTGATATTGTTCTATGTACGATCCTTGTTTTATTGATTGCATGTAATATTCTAATTTTCTGAGATTGTGGATTTGGGGTTTTCATGAGCTGTAAGCCATAATCATCACAATTATCACAAATCACAGCTTGAACTATCTTGCTTTGCATATAATGAGTAGGGTTGAGTGAACCCGAACTGTAAAGTTCAGGTCCGTACCGAACTTTGGGGTGTCGGGGACCCGGACCCGAACCTGGACATTTCAAAAAACGTTCGGGTTCGGGTTCTGGGTTCTGGTAGTTGATCATGCATGTTGAATAGCTGCAGGGCAGCCAATTAACAAGTGTTTCACTGGTTTGCCCTTAGAAGCCATCACAGACATGCCTACTAATGACATGGCTGTAATGGCCAGTGCATCATGTGACCCAGCCTCTTTATAAGCTGGAGTCACTTGGTGCTGCAGTCACATGCTCTCTGAGACTCTGACTAGTGTAGGGAGAGGAAGCTACCGACACTGTGAGGGACAGATTGCAGATATTTTCACATCTCATCCTGCATCCTGAGATTACTACTACTGTTGCTCTGAGGGGCAGATTGCAGATCTAACCCTGCATTACAGAACGATCTGACTGCACTAGGTAGAGGCTTCTGCTTAGAGGGACAGATTATTGTTCTAAAATCATCTCCTAGTTCTATAGAGAGAGGTTCCAGCTGTTGCTTAGAGGGACAGATTATTGTTCAAAAATCATCGCCTATTCCTATAGGGCCAGGTTCCAGCTGTTGCTTAGAGGGACAGATTATTGTTCAAAAATCATCGCCTACTCCTATAGGGCCAGGTTCCAGCTGTTGCTCAGAGGGACAGATTATTGTTCAAAAATCATCTCCTAGTTCTAAAGGGTGAGGTTCCAGCTGTTGCTGTAAGTGACAGATTATTGTTCAAAAATCATTGCCTACTCCTATAGGGCCAGGTTCCAGCTGTTGCTTAGAGGGACAGATTATTGTTCAAAAATAATCTCCTGGTTCTAAAGGGAGAGGTTCCAGCTGTTGCTGTAAGTGACAGATTATTGTCCAAAAATCATTGCCTATTCCTATAGGGCCAGGTTCCAACTGTTGCTTAGAGGGACAGATTATTGTTCAAAAATCATCGCTTACTCCTATAGGGCCAGGTTCCAGCTGTTGCTTAGAGGGACAGATTATTGTTCCAAAATCATCTCCTAGTTCTAAAGGGAGATGTTCCAGCTGTTGGTGTGAGCGGTGCATTTCTTGCACCAAAATAAAAAGTGCGTCTACGTTGGTGTTTTCCAAAAAAAAAGAAGGTATTAATTGTTATTAATAAATACTTAAATAGGGCTACATAGTACATTTGCGGGCACAATGAGGAGAGCAAATAAGGGATGTGGTCATGGTGCTGCTGGTAATGCTGGTGCTGCTGGTGTTGGTCGTGTTGGTGAAGCTGCTGTTGGAAGGAGAGGACGTGGTCAATGTGTGCCAGCTACACGCACATGTGAAACACCTTCCTCAGGTAGCCAACAGAACCTTCACCGGTATATGGCAGGCCCGAATGCCGCTCAACGATTGGTGAGGCCAGAACAAGTACAGGCGATAATAGATTGGGTGGCTGACAATGCCTCCAGATCCTTCACATTGTCTCCCTCCCGGTCCCTTGATAAAAGCTCAAAGTTGGCACCTGAACCCCATGGCCATCTGTCTTTCACCTCAGCCCCTTGTAAATTAGCCAAGTAGTCTGAGTACCAAGTCATGCAAGAGACTCTTATGCTTTTAGATGACTATCCTGGTGTGCTTTCCGTGGGCCATCCACATAGCAGTGCCGCAGAAGTGGAAGACATTGAGTGCACCGATGCCAAACCACTTCTGTTGCAGGATGAGGACATGGAAACACCAGTGCAGCACGTCTTAGATGATGACGAAACACAGGTGCCAACTGCTGCAGATTTCCTCAGTGTGCAGACTGACAAGGAGGGCAGTGGTGAAGGGTGGGTGGAAGATGAAGGGGAGGAGGATGATGAGGTCCTAGACCCCACATGGATTGAGGGTAATGCGAGTGACGTGTGCAGTTTGGAGGAAGAGGTGGTGGTCGCACAGAGGCACCAGCACAGAAAAAGAGGAAGCAGGTTTCAAAAGCGGAGCGAGCGTCCCCTAGACAGTATGCCTGCTACTACCCACCGCACCCAGGGACCTAGCACACCAAAGTCAGCTCAAAGGCATTCCCCCCGCATGGCAGTTCTTCATACAATGTGCTGACGACAAGACACGAGTGGTTTGCAAGCTGTGCAATGATAGCCTGAGCCGCGGCATAAATGTTCTAAACCTGACCACGACCTGCATGATCAGGCATCTAAATTCAAGGCACAAGCTGCATTGGAATAATTACCTAAAAATCCAAGAAAGGTCTCGGCCTCCTCCTGCTTCCTCTTCTGCTGCTGCCTCGGCCTCTTCCTCCACCTCTACTGTGACAGTGTCACCTGCCACCCAGCAAACAGACGATATGACAGCAACGCCACCATGTCTGCCACCATCCCCAAGCATTTCCACACCATGGTCCCATGGAAGCTTACAGCTCTCCATCTCCCAAACACTGGAGAGAAAGAGGAAGTACCCCCCTACCCACCCGTGATCCCTGGCCCTGATTGCCAGCATTTCAAAATTCCTGGCCTTTGAAATGCTGTCATTCCGTTTGGTGGACAAGGACAGTTTCAAAAACCTGATGGCGGTGGCTGTCCCACAGTACGTGGTTCCTAGCCGCCACTACTTTTCCAGGCGAGCCATCCCTTCCCTGCACAAACATGTCGGGGAAAAGATCAAGTGTGCACTGCGCAACGCCATCTGTGGAAAGGTCCACATAATCACTGATGCCTGGACCAGTAAGCACGGGCAGGGACGCTATATCTTGCTAACTGCACACTGGGCAAATGTAGTGGCGGGTGGGCCTGAGCCATTTGACGCATGTCCTTCCACCATGAGGATTGCAGGACATTTCTCTTTGCCTCCTGTTGCCTCCTCCTCCTACTGGGCTTCCTCCTCCTTGACCACCTACTCATCCGCTCAGCGTAACACCTTCCCCACCAACATCAGCACATCCAGGGGGAAATGAAAGCAGGCTGTTTTAAAACTGATATGTTTGGGGGATAAACCCCAAACTGTGCAGGAGCTGTGGATGGGCATTGAACAACAGACCAATGAGTAGTTGTTGCCACTGAGCCTCAAGCCCGGCCTGGTGGTGTGCGACAATGGGCGAAATCTCGTAGCGGCTCTGGGCGTAGCCCGTTTGACGCACATCCCTTGCCTGGCGCATGTGCTGAATTTGGTGGTACAGAATGTTCTGAAAAACTACCCGGATATGTCAGAGCTGCTGCATAAAGTGCGGGCCGTCTGTGCGCACTTTCAGCGTTCTCACCCTGCTGCTGCTCACCTGTCTGTGCTGCAGCAGAACTTCGGCCTTCCCACTCTCCGCCTCATATGCGACGTGCCCACAAGGTGGAACTCCACCTTGCACATGCTGGAGAAACTGTGCGAGCAGCAGCAGGCAATAGTGGAGTTTCAGCTGCAGCACGCACGGGCCAGTCGCTCTGCGGAACAGCACCACTTCACCACCAACGATTGGGCCTCCATGCGAGACCTGTGTAGTGTATTGCGGTGTTTTGAGTACTCCACCAACATGGCCAGTGCCGATGACGCTGTTCTCAGCGTTACTATGCCACTTCTATGTCTGCTTGAAAAAACACTTCGGGCCATGATGGAAGAGGATGTGGCACAGGAGGAGGAGGAGGAGGAAGAGGGGTCATTTCCACGGTTATCAGGCCAGTCATTCGCAAGTGGCTCAAAGGGTGGGTTCCTGCACCAGCATAGGCCAGGTCAAAAATATTCAAGCCAGGGAACAGTTCTGGAGGACGAGGAGGACGAGGAAGATGAGGAGGAGGAATTGCAGCAGGGTGGCACCCAACGCAGCTCGTGGGCATCACTGGAGCGTGGCTGGGGGGATACAGAGGACACAGATGATATACCTCCCACAGAGGACAGCTTGTCTTTGCCTCTGGGCAGCCTGGCACACATGGCCGACTACATGCTGAAGTGCCTGCGCAACGACAGCCGAGTTGCCCACATTGTAACTTCCTCTGATTACTGGGTGGCCACCCTGCTGGATCCCCGTTACAAGGACAACGTGCCGTCCTTAATTCCCTCACTGGAGCGTGAGAGGAAGATGCGCGACTACAAGCACACACTGGTAGAGGCGCTGCTGAGGGCATTCCCAAATGACACCGTAGGCTCAGCGGAAGCACAAGGCGAAGGCAGAGGAGGAGGAGGAGGAGGAAGAGGCCACCAATGCAGCTGTGCCACCGCCAGCACCTCAGAAGGCAGGGTTAGCATGGCCGAAATGTGGCAAAGCTTTGTCAGCAGCCCGCCACAACAAACAGCACAACCAGCCGATAGACAACGTCTTAGCAGGAGGCAGCATTTCAGCAAAATGGTGCAAGAGTA
>BLSH010558361.1:150290-173935 GCA_018402905.1 Glandirana rugosa
ATCGTCGAGTGGCTAACGAGACGCCATGCACAGTAACAACCCAGTGTTCAAAAGACGAAGAAATCTATCGGACCAAGGTATCCTCAAAAGTGAAAGTAATGTAGAACGTATACCTTACCAAAGTTCTAAAGCCTCTAAAGGACTCTAACCAACCTAAACCTAAGGGTATATCATCGATTACAAGGGATCAAGAAACTAAAGTTTTAAAAGAAAGTTGAACACTTGATAGACTAACATTAGGGGAAAAACAAGCTTTGTCCAATATTAATCTCAACTCGCTTGAAGATCTTCAGGCCCAAGACGACCAAGACACTTTTTGTACCTAAAAGTCCGGGTCTCCATTGATTTCAATGGGGTTCGGGGTCCGGGACAAAGTTCGGGTTCTGTTCGGACCCGAACCCGGACTTTGTCCCGAAGTTCGGACGAACCAGCAGAACCCGGACTTCTAGAAGTTCGCTCAACTCTAATTATAACCTGTTTCGAACAAAAAGGGGATTACAATCAGATAGTTCACAAGTTGAAAGAAAATTTTGAAATCAAAGAACTAGGGAACATTAGCTACTATATGGGAATCCAAATCCAACCAATCTCAGGAAATCTCCGAAATCTTGAAACCATTCCATATGCAAGATGTAATGAAAGTGAAAACTCCTATGGAACCAGGCTATCTAAAGAAGCAGAAAACTTGTGACCCAACAATGACACGTACCGCAGAGCAATCGGTGAGCTGCTATATGTTGCCACTGTGACAAGACCAGGGATAGCCACAGCAGTGGGCATACTATGCAGGAAAGTTTCAGTTCCCTGTCAGCATGACTAGATTGCAATAAAAATAGGGATGCAGTACCTCAAAGGAACAATACAGATGAAGTTATGGTTACCAGCAACATCAGATCCAACACTGGTAAGACATGTGGATGCTGATTGAGCCGGGGACTGTACACACTGCAAAACCACAAGTGGACTCATCTTCCAGTATGGGGAAGGAACCATAAGTTGGTCTAGTCGAAAGAAAGCAACTGTCGCTCTATCTTCAACTGATTGAAAGAATCTAATTCTGTGTCATGTGTGGCAAGAGATTGGACACCTAAAGCTCAGTGCCACACCCTGGAGTCTAGAAATAATGAATCAATGTGAAAAATAGACTTTAAAGGCAGGTATTGACAAAAAATTGTACATTTTATTATATTTCATTATATAACATATATATATTATATATACAGTAGGACTATATTTACTACAAAAATTGATAAAAAGCAAAGAGCAATGGTATTTACCCCACTGGACTACGCTGGAGCCCAATACGGCACAATCAATGACTAGATTTGAGCGGACACCTGGATGTTCGGGTTTGGCCGAAATTCATGAAAAAGTTTGGGTTCGGTACCGAATTTGACCCGAACTTGACCCCGTACCCCATTGAAGTCAATGGTGACCCGAACTTTTGGGCACAAAAATGGCTGTAAAAAAGTCCTGGAAAGGGCTAGAGGGCTGCAAAAGGAAACAAATTGGGGGTAAGAGTAGGACAAGTGCCCTGCAAACAAACGTGGATAGGGAAATAACAAAAAAATCACATAAAAAAATAACATGGAGGAGGAGGTGGATGTGGAGTAGGAGGTTGAGTGGGCCGTGACCGTGGCGGTGTAGGTGGAATTAGCGGTGGAGGAGGAGGAGGTAGCCAACACTTTTTTAAGTTTGTTTGTTTATTTTTTCTAATTGGGGTAGCCCCCAAAATATTGAGACATATTAAAAAACAAATACACCAATGGCTGTGTGAGGCCGGTCTAAATGTCTATTCTGCACAAGGTACAGACAAGTCTTGTGGGATCCATGCCTGGTTCATTTTAATAAACGTTAGCTTGTCCACATTGGATGTGGACAAACGGCTCCGTTTGTCTGTGATAACGCCCCCTGCCATGCAAACACACGTTCAGACAATACACTGGCTGCAGGGCAGGCCAGCACCTCCAAGGCATAAACGGCAAGCTCTGGCCATGTGGCCAATTTGGAGACCCAGAAGTTGAATGGGGCAGACCCATCAGTCAGTACGTGTAGGCGTGTGCACACATACTCTTCCACCATGTTGCTGTAATGCTGCCTCCTGCTAAGACGTTGTCTATCAGCTGGTGGTGCTGTTTGTTGTGGCGGGCTTCTGACAAAGCTTTTCCACATTTTGGCCATGCTAATCCTGCCTTCTGAGTTGCTGGCGGTGCCACAGCTGCGTTGGTGACCTCTTCCTCCTCCTCTGCCTTCACCTTGTGCTTCCACTGAGCCCCCGGTGTCATTTGGGAATGCCCTCAGCAGCGTGTCTACCAGCGTGCGCTTGTAGTTGCACATCTTTCGATCACGCTCCAGTGAGGGAATTAAGGACGGCAGGGTGGCCACCCAGTAATCAGCACAAGTTAAAATGTGGGCAACTCGGCTGTCGTTGAGCAGGCACTGCAGCATGTAGTCGCTCATGTGTGCCAGGCTGCACAGAGGCAAAGACAAGCTGTCCTCTGTGGGAGGTGTATCATCTGTGTCCTCCGTATCCCCCCCAGCCACGCTCCAGTGATGCCCACGAGCTGCGTTGGGTGCCACCCTGCTGTGAACACGGTTCCTCCTCCTCATCATCATCATCCTCATCCTCCTCATCCTGCAGAACTGTGCCCTGGCTTGAAATTTTTTTTAACTGGCCTATGCTCGTGCAGGAACCCACCCTCTAAGCCACTTGTGAATGACTGGCCAGATAACTGTGGAAATGACCCCTCTTCCTCCTCCTCTTCCTCCTGTGCCACGTCCTCTTCCATCAGCACCCGAAGTGTTTTTTCAAGGAGACATAGAAGTGGGATAGTAACGCTGAGAACAGCGTCATCGGCACTGGCCATGTTGGTGGAGTATTCGAAAGACTGCAATATGGTATACAGGTCTCGCATGGAGGCCCACTCATTGGTGGTGAAGTGGTGCTGTTCCGCAGAGCGACTGACCCGTGCGTGCTGCAGCTGAAATGCCACTATTGCCTGCTATTGCCTGCTGCTGCTCGCACAGTCTCTCCAGCATGTGCGAGGTGGAGTTCCACCTTGTGGGCACGTCGCATTGGAGGCGGTGAGTGGGAAGGCGAAGATCCGCTGCAGCGCAGACAGGCGAGCAGCAGCAGGGTGAGAACGCAGAGAGTGTGCACAGATGGCCCGCACTTTATGCAGCAGCTCTGACATATCCGGGTAGTTTTTTAGAACATTCTGTACCCCCAAATTCAGCACATGCACCAGGCAAGGGATGTGCGTCAAATGGGCTAGGCCCAGAGCTGCTATGAGATTTCGCCCATTATCGCACACCACCAGGCCGGGCTTGAGGCTCAGTGGCAACAACCACTCATCGGTCTGTTGTTCAATGCCCATCCACAGCTGCTGCGCAGTGTGGGGTTTATCCCCCAAACATATCAGTTTTAAAACAGCCTGCTGTCGTTTCCCCCTGGATGTGCTGATGTTGGTGGTGAAGGTGTTACTCTGAGCGGATGAGGAGGTGGTAGAGGAGGAGGAAGCGGAGTAGGAGGAGGAGGCAACAGGAGGCAAAGAGAAATGCCCTGCAATCCTCGGTGATGGAAGGACATGCGCCAAATGGCTAGCCACTTCAGGCCCACTCGCCACTACATTTTTTTTGCCCAGTGTGCAGTTAGCGAGATATAGCATCCCTGCCCGTGCTTACTGGTCCACGTATCAGTGGTTATGTGGATCTTGCCACAGATGGCATTGCGCAGTGCACACTTGATCTCGTCCCCGACTTGTTTGTGCTGGGAAAGGATGGCTTGCCTGGAAAAATAGTGGCGGCTGGGAACCACGTACTGTGGGACAGACACCGCCATCAGGTTTTTAAAACTGTCCGTGTCCACCATACGGAATGACAGCATTTCAAAGGCCAGGAATGCTGGCATTCAGGGCCAGGGATCACGGGTGGGTATAGGGGTACTTCCTCTTTTTCTCCAGTGTTTGGGATATGGAGAGCTGTAGGCTTCCATGGGGCCGTGTGGAAATGCTTGGGGACGGTGGCGGACATGGTGGCGTTGCTGTCACATCGTCTGTTTGCTGGGTGGCAGGTGGCACTGGCACTGTAGAGGTTGAGGAAGAGGCCGAGGCAGCAGCAGAAGAGGAAGCAGGAGGAGGCCGAGACCTTTCTTGCATTTTGAGGTACTTATTCCACTGCAGCTCGTGCTTTGAATTTAGATGCCTGGTCATGCAGGTTGTGCTCAGGTTTAGAACATTTATGCCTCACTTCAGGCTCTCATTGCACAGCGTGCAAACCACTCGTGTATTGTCGTCAGCACATTGTCTGAAGTACTGGCACACCGGGGAATGCCTTGAGCTGCCTTTGGTGTGCTAGGTCCCTGGATGTGGTGGGTAGTAGCTGGCGTACTGTCTAGGTGATGGTCGCTCCGCTTTTGCAACCTGCTTCCTCTTTTGCTGTGCTGGTGCCTCTGTGCGACCACCAACTCTTCCTCCAAACTGCACACGTCACTCGCATGACCTTCATTCCATGTGGGGTCTAGGACCTCATCATCCTCCACATCATCTTCCACCCACCCTTCACCACTGCCTTCCCTGTCAGTCTGCACACTGTGGAAAGCCACAGCAGTTGGCACCTGTGTTTCATCATCATCAGAGACGTGCTGCAGTGGTGTTTCCATGTCCTCATCCTGCAACAGAAGTGGTTGGGCATCGGTGCACTCAATGTCTTCCACTTCTGGGGCAGGGCTATGTGGATGGCCCACGGAAAGCACACCAGCAGAGTCATAAAAAAGCATAAGAGACTGCTGCATGACTTGGGGCTCAGACTGCTGGCTGATTTACAAGGGGCTGAGGTGAAAGACAGATAGCCATGGGGTTCAGGTGCCAACTCTGAGCTTTCATCAAGGAACCGGGTGGGAGACAATGTGAAGGACTGGAGGCCTTGTCAGCCACCCAATCTACTAGAGCCTGTATTTGTTCTGGCCTCACCATTCGGCATTCGGGCCTACCATAACGTTGAAGGTTCTGTCGGCTACTCGCACCTGAGGAAGGTGTTTCGCTTGTGCGTGTAGCTGGCACAAATCGACCACGTCCTCTCCTTGCAACAGGAACTTCACCAACACCAGCAGAACCAGCAGCGCCACGACCTTGTCCATTATTTGACGCTCTCCTCTTTCTGGACGCAAATGTACTATGTAGCACTATTTATTAATAATAAAAAAAACGCTTGTTGATTGGCTGCCCTGCAGCTATAGAAAAGGCACGGAAAATTCCCGAAAACTGAAACCAAACTTTTTTTCAAATGTCCGGGTTTGGGTTCGGGGCACGGACACCCCAAAGTCTGGTACGAACCCGAACTTTACAGTCCGGGTTTGCTCAACTCTATCAATGACCAATTTAGCCAATTAAGGCCAACGATAGTAGACTATTGGGGTACCACTGTATCTTCAAGTAAGTACTTGCAAACACTGTTCAACATATTTCACGATCCTTGATCACTTCCTCAGGAACTTGATAAAAGCTTTCAAGCAGCGAAAGATCATGCATAACGCCCTGCCAGAACCATGAGGGCTCCCCAATGCCGTGCTCCCCCAATTGGCTCATGTGTTACATACGGGGGCATACAGAGGGTCTTGTAATATTTGCACTGCCATCCATATTAGTGTAGTACCAAACACCTCAATGGAGCGGAAGTATCTTGAGGGGGAGCAGGGAAACGAGGAGGGTTTGGCTTTGCGCTATGAGGTACTCCCTCCTATCTCTCGTGAGCCTGTCCAGAACCAGACCGTGTAAAGGTAGAGACTGGTGTGTGTCCCAGTATGAATTATCAGAAGCTCCTCGTGTTACCTTGTCTACCTGGGGGACGGAATTCCCCGCACCACGTCTGAACGAACAAACGGGACCACTCCCTTCCCTACTCCTGTGGCACACACAAGGTAACAGGAGGAGCTTTTTTAAAGACAACCAGGGTTGTATAAAGCTTACGCAATCAGTAAGGGTCAATCCTAGGACCAAACACATCAACGTCAAGTATCACCTACTGAGGGACAATCAAGAGCAAGGTGTTATTGACATTCAACACTACCCATCAGAGGAGATGACTGTCAATGCACTCACCAAAGGAGAAGGGGTGTTGGAAGAGCAACAGCAATCTGCTTATATAAACTGAACTGTATACATATGCATTATACTTGTCTATACCAGCAGGTGGCACTGCAGTATGATAGTGTGTATTCTATGGTACAAAGTAATAACAGAATGCACCATCTGTATCTAAGTATGTACTTGTTTGTTGTTCTCTTCCTGTCGAATAGTGTATATGATAAAAGGCATGTAAAGATATCCTCCATGAAAGTAAAGTATTCTCTGCAACCAAGAAGCTTCCAAAGCATGATTTCAATACTCAGCTAACACAGACAGTGTATCCAAATACAAAATTGCTAGGAGAAAAGAAGAAAGATTTGTGTGACAGGGAGCACAGCAAATGCAACATACTGCTGCATTATAAATAAATGTTATTTTTAAGTATTTTGACATATTCGTGGGTGCTGCATCAAAGTAATTCCCCTATGGCCAGTCCCTAACCTGCTCTGCAAAATACAAATGCTACAGTGGATATAGCACCAATGTGGGGGAAATAGACAAAAGTTGGAGGAGAGCAGCAAGTTCCGGTCTGGCCATTGGCCTGCAATGAAATAGAAATAAGATATACCTGTGCTCAAATTACAATAGTTTGGACTTGTATATAATTCACCAGCACTTGTTTTTTCATTGCAAAGTTTGCTAGAAAGGGTGTATAGCAGCGTGCAGAGGGTTTATCCAAAATTTCTAGTGTTAACATGTGGTCACACACCTTTAGCACCTGGTGGATTATATACATATATATGTACAAGCTATTGGGATTTGAGCATAGGTATATTTTATTTCTATTGCATTGCAGGTCGGTGGCCAGACTTTAACCTGTAGCTCTCCTCCAACCTGTTACTATATTGGAACTATATTCAAAGAATTGCAGTTTGCTAGAAAGGGTATATAGCAGTGTGCAGAGGGTTCATCCAGAATTTCTAGAGCTCATCTTTCTGACACTCTGCTCTCCTCCTATCAGCCTGCTTCTTGCTAGCACATAAACTGCTTGATTCTTGTGCTGCTTCATCCTCATGTTTCAGTTTTGCTGTGCAGGGACTGAAAATGGCCGGTAGCAAGTCAAATAACACTCCTACTATACCTGCCCACCGAACCTTGGGAAAGAAGGAAGAGAGCCCATGCTGCAGTGAGGACAGGCGGAACCACAATGCGTTCAGGGAGAATGGTGGTAAGCTGTACAGGGGAGGGCTGTGTGACTCTACTGTGAGACAGAGGATCACCTACTACTGACCTTTGAACTTTGTGCCACTTACTCCCGACCCCAGGAACTCTGCATTACATAATACTGACCTCTGTACTCTGCATCACTTACTACTGACCTCTGTACTGTGTGCCACTTACTCCTGCCCCTGAACTCTGCATCACTTCCTACTGACCTCTGTACTCTGCATCACTTTCTATTGACCTCTGTACTCTACATTACTTACTACTCACCTCTGTACTCTGCACCACTTTCTATTGACCTTTGAACTATTCCTTACTTACTCCCGACCCCTGAACTTTACATCTCTTACTACTGACCTCTGTGCTCTGCATTACATTCTATTGATCTCTGTACTCTGCATCACTTACTACTGACCTCTGTACAATGCATCAGTCACTCCTGACCCCTAAACTTTGCATTGGCATCTACTGACCCCTGAACTCTATGTCATTTACTACTAACCCCTGAACTCTACATCATTTTCCACTGACCCCTGAGCTTTGAGTCATTTACTACTGGCCTCTGAACTCTGCATCACTTACTCCTGACCCCTTAACTTTGTATCACTTACTTCTGACCCTTGAACACTATATCACTTACTCCTGACCTCTGGACTCTGCCTTGCCTACTACTGACCTCTGAATTCTGCATCACTTCTACTGACCTCTGAACTATGTACCATATACTACTGAATCTTTGCATCGCTTACTACTGACGCCCTGCACTCTGTGTCCCTTAAAGCCACAGCCAATATTCAGCTCAAGAAAAAACACACCCAGTTCTTGGCATGGTGCACAGCACTTGCCGCACTTTGTCTCAGACAGGAGGGCCCAACTTATGACCTTGCACACAGGGCCACTGCTTCCTGAAAATGCACATGCATTCAATGATGTATTAATGATTACTGAGCTGCATTAATCTGTGTTTTATACATGCCACGAGTTCAGCTTTAAATAAAGACACATTTTACTGCACTGCACTATATTCCTTGCACGTAATCCTTTAACATGATTCTAAAAGATTTGAACATGTGGACACACAGAAGGTCCATAAGTTAGCACATTCATGGAATTGTCTCCCTACAGGAGGTTAGTACAGACTGGAAAAATGTTTTTGTGTAGGACACAGATATATAAATCGTAAATTGTAATAATGGCATCTTTATTGCAGGTTAGGAGTGATATCCAGGGCTTTGCCGTCAGCCGATTGCTAAATCAAATGACTCATGATTCCACTAGGAGCTCTTTCTTCGGAGACCTACTGTGCATAGCAGCTACTACTGTACTGCAGATGGGATTAAATCAATTGCAGAGATACTGATTTTCAAGGCTGACAGTGTATAGAGCTAAGATGCTGCCAAATAAATCCAGACAAATCCTACTAGTTTCGCATTTTGTTTATGATCTAGAATTCATGATGTGGTTCCTGAATGACTTCAGAGATCTGTAATACAGTTTATGTAACCACAGTTAATTAAATATCATCCAAGCTTTAACACGTTAAACTTTACTAATAGCACCCAGGGCTTTCACCAAATGCACAGCAATTATGTACATTACGATAAACTTACTGCCAAAGTGTCACCTTCAGCAATATGAAGGCCTCAATCTCCCTCAACACTCCATAGCTGCTAATGACATCTTTGCTTGGTCCTCTTCTGAGTTAGGCATCTTTGGCCACCGTTATTAGCCAGACTAGGAAGGCGAAACACCCATATGCATCCTGGACTAAAGCCATTCCGAAAGTGTACAGAGTACAGAGCGGGAGTACACACATTGTGGAGACTCAACTAGGACTCAGACACAGAGGACACAGAGAGAACAGGAATACAGTGGTACAGCCAGGTAACAATTGAAATAGGAAGTTTCGATGAGGAAATAAAAAATGAAATGCATATGAGTTATGCTATTTTTATTTGCTTTAGAAGAAAATTTGACTTTAACACCACGTTACCTGCAGAAAAAACATACATACCAGTTCCGCTCTCACACCTGTACACTGCCTATGGACCAGAGCAATGATTATCTTTCTGCTATTGATTGGACAATAACTTTGTCATTATGTAAAGGCATTATGAACCTTCCCACCTGCACCTGGTGTTTTCACCCGCATAAGATCTGCAATGATCATGCTGTTTCATGGTGTGATTTGTTGCCCTGTACATACACAACCTACAGTAGAGAACATCCTCACATTTCGTTGTCAAAGAAGTAGGGATGGGCGAACGGTTCAGGCCGAGCACAAGTTCATCATCGCCTGTTCAGGTGTTCGCCAAACACCCAAATTTTCTATGCGCTTGGTGGGATGTTCACCTGCTGAGCGCACAGTCAATAGGTTGTTAAGGAGTGGGGTTGGTAAGTTGGCCGCTGCGTCCTTAAAAAAAGGTGGGCCATAACGCAGAGTGACCGCTGTTAAAACTACTTACCAGCATGGGCAGTCTTCGTGTACCGGAAAGCTCACAGCTGGCAGCCAATTACAACGGTCACATGACCCCAATGTCCACCTCCGCCTCCCAGATTTTAGAGCCTTAAAGGGCCGGAAGGCGGTAATCGGGATGGGGTTAGAGGATCAAAAGTGAATTTGCCCTTTAAACTTTTGAACTGTCAATTATTTTGTTTTAAAACTAACTTTTGAACTTTTAAAGTAAACCATAGACATTACATGTCAGTTCAAGATGTTGGTATGAACCAACCAGAGAGCAATCATTTTTTCCAAACATCCTTCCAAAGATGTAATGTGAGTATACCTGTAAAGGTTCTCATTTATCTATGTCATGGTATATCTAGCAATATTCACATTCAACTTGACTTGTTAATGTTGAGGACATGTTCCTACTCATCCAAGAGCTAAAGAACTTGGATGAGTACTAAAACATCTTCAGCATAACAGAACAAACCCAGATAAATCTGACTAACCGCTACTAGGTATGTAATGTGAGAGCCAATTTAAACAGTCCACTCAATTTCTATCCAGTTGGCAGCCCATGTATAGTTATAGATAAACAAATAAACCATACTCCCTCCCATTCACCCTAAACTAACCTTAATTTTGGCCTTCCTCTTCCCCCTCCCTCTCTTTCTTTGGATGTTCATGTTTTTATTATCATGTAAAGGAGAAGTATGGCCAAAGCTTTTTTGGTCATACTCAATAGCAGCCCATCCATTAGGAGCGCCCGGGCACCGCCCTCCCCATCCATGCGTCCGGCCTCCATGCAGGACGCCGGATGCATGAATTCCAATGGGGGGTGTTTTTTTGAAGCACCTGATTAGAACCAAAGGCTCTAATAGGCTTCAAAATAGGATGGGCTCGGGGCGCAGAGCATCGCACTACGAGCCCACCCAGGTGTGTTACAATAGCGAACGAATATTCACTATTGAAACACTGATCCTCCTCCCGACCAATTAGGAAGCAGGTCTGAAACCCGTTTCCCAATTGGTCAAAAGGAGAAGCATTCCGATTGGCCCACTGAGGAGGAGGGAGGAAATGGAAGCCGCCGCCGTGATGCCCGCGGAGAGTAGGGGAAGGGTAAGCCACTGCTGTGATGCCCGCGGAGAGCAGGGGAAGGGAAAGCCGCCACCGCCATGATGCCCGCAGAGAGCAGGGGAAGCCACCGCTGCCGTGATGCCCACGGAGAGCAGGGGAAGCCGTGGGTGAAGTCCAGGAGAAGCGATAGATGAGGTAAGTGCTCTGGACCTGACTGACCAACCAGACCGGGGGTGAGGTGTTGGCTGTGGTGTGGGTACACTGTTTGCCGCCACTGGTCATACTTCTGTTCTGGGTCACACAAGTGCACTTATTTCTGCTCTGCTGTAACCCAGATTCAGCTGACAGCCGATTGAGGTCACAGAGCCAGTCCAGGCTCTTCAGGGATTCTGACTTTAATGTCAGGATCCACCCAGATGCCTGGCCAGCTGGCTCAGCCTATCAGCACGCTGCTGAGAACCTGAGTCATTCACTCCTGCTCCCTTCACAGTCCAGCATTCCAGTGAGCACTGGAGGGACAGAGCAGAGAGCCAGTGACTGAAAGTCAATTTTCTCCACTCTGAGAAGACTGAGAACTGAGCAATCAGAGATCACTCAGTTCTTGATCTTAGAGTCAGTGGGGAACAGATGCAGCATCCATAAGTGAGTATGTATGTTTCTATTTTTAAATCCCGCTTTTTGCTTCTATATATTTTTTTGTGCTGCAAAGCGATCACCCGCTCTGACACATCAGATAGCTGCTTTACTGGTCCAGGGTTTAGAAATCCCCTCGGCTTAATCTCCTAAGCATACCTTGTAAAGGTATGTATAGGAGGCATTTTAATTGGTCGGTGCCAACCAATCAGAACCGACGTAGCCCGCCCTGTCAGCGGGGGAGAAGAAGAAAGAAAGCGGCAGGGATTTTAAATCGCTAAACCGGCAAAGAGGCTATACAATGTGTCAAAGTGTGTGATCGCCGGACTCCAGGTCAGCGAGACCAGGTGCGATGGGGTGGGTTCCAGTGTTAGTTCACCTTACAGATTATCTGAAATGTAAACAAAAGAATGCTGGCAATAGACAATTCTGAAAAAAAATAGTGTGGGGGTCCCCCAATCCATACCAGACCTTTATCCGAGCATGCAGCCAGGCAGGCCAGGAAAGAGGGGACGAGCAAGCTCGCCCCCTCCTGAACCATACCAGGCCACATGCCCTCAACATGGGGGGGTGCTTTGTGGCAGGGGGCTCTGCCCCCCCACCTCAAAGCACCTTGTCCCCATGTTGATGGAGACAAGGACCTCTTCCCTACAACCCTTAGCTGTCTGCGGGCAAGGGGCTTATCTGGAAGCCCCCTTCAATAAGGGGGCCCCCTCGATGTGAATGAGTATGGGGTACATAGTATGTAGATCCATTGTCAATCACGCCACCCGCTGCACTGCCGGACACGAAAAAAGAAAAAAAAACCTCCAGCCTCATCGAAGGCTCCTTGCCAACATCCTGCTCCTCCATCTGACATTTCTTAAATTGCTAAGAGGGGAGTCACCCAATGACATCAACAGATGACACTGCCCTTGGGATGTCATCAACCCAGCATGCCCCGATGGATCTACATCGAGGGATATTGTTTTTTATTTTTGAATTTTTAATAAAGGAATTGTCAAAAACATGTGTAGTGTCTTTATTGGCATTTTACACTTTTTTGATGAATGGCTAGGGGTACTATGTACCCCATACTCATTCACATGGGGGGGATTTGGGGCCCCATTGGAGGCGTTCTGTTGTCCACAAAGACATTTTGGGAACAGTGAAACTAATAAGAGCATAGCAGAGGCAGACAGCACAGAAAGTTATCGTCTCACAAATTTTCCAGCGGGATCAACAGATATTTTTTACACTTATCAAACAGAACAACATGCTATCAATGGTATATTTAATAGACGAATATTGTCCAAATAGGAGAAATTGATTGGTAGGGTTTATGTACACTTGAAAGGGGATTTTTTTTTTGACAATAGATTTTTATTGAAAAGCCAAATATAAAGTTGAACATGCGTTCACTCCCCATCCGGGAAGTTACATAAAGTTATGAGGTAACATTAATCAGCGTTGGTATACATTCATATACAAACATAAACATAAGGGGTGAATCTTGAGGAAGTACGTTTCTTTGTGTGAACCAGCTAGGGAAGCAGCCCTCTACCTCTTTATTGTATAGATTGGATAAGGTAGTAGTGCCTTGTGTGTTTTTCTAATTATCCCTCTCTCACAGGGAAAATTCCGCCCCCCCTATTTGGGAGCTATTCTGCGGGCGGAAAGTGCGGAGTAAGACACTGTACCAAAGTATAGTTTTAGATAAGGAGTAGTTTAAGGAGAGGGGGGTTTCCCCCACTGGTTCTGTGATGTCCTTATGTAAAGATCATCAATAGCCGAGTCATATGTACTTATACTTATGGTTAGCTTAGAAAGAGAGAGAGTACAGGAGTATGACTCGGTTATCAGTACATTTCCTCAAAAAATCAAAGTTAGTACAAATGAAGATTTTGCACTTCTAATGCTCAGGATCCTCTAGGGGTAAGGGGGTGTTAGTTATTGAACATGCATATAAGATATCAGTGTGGACTTGGTATTAAAGAGGTCTAGTATCCATTACTGAATCAGGATGAGGTGTTTTCTCTGGGGAGGGTGGACTTGCCTGAAGTGATCCAAGTTTGCCATCTATGTTGAAAGATCTGTGCTTTGTTGTCTTTGTAGGCAAGAATTTTTTCCATTAATGCTTGGGAGTTTAGTCTAGAGATTACTTCTGAAATTGTAGGGGGGCTAGGGTCTTTCCATTTGTTGGCTATCGCAATTCTCGCTGCAAAAAGGGTATGGAGAGTGACAGTTCTCATCTGTGTCGGAAATGCATCGATTCCCACGGATAATATCGCTAATTCGGGAGACAAAGTTATTGCACTTTTGTTAATTTCTGCGATTAAATCTGCGACTGAGTCCCAGAAAGTGCGTAGGGCAGGGCATTCCCAGAAGATGTGTAAAGTAGTACCTCTTTTCAGGCAGTTTCTCCAACAGAGTGGGGGGTGTTTGGGGTTGAATAGGTGTAGCTTATGGGGCGTTAAATAGTAATTATGCAACAGTTTTAATGCATTATCCCAATGGTTTACACATGCTGAAAGTTTGTTGTTGGATTTAAATGCTAATTGCCATTGCGCTTGGGTGAATTCCTTTTTTAAATCTTGTTCCCATTTTGCCACGCATTTTAATTTGTTTTGTTTAGGGTGCTGGTTGTAATATTTGTACAGTAGAGAGATGCCCTTTGGGAGGGGGTGAAGTGTGCCGAGCAGGTAATGCCATACTTTTTGTGGAAGTTGTATTTTGGTGGGTGGATTGGATTTATGATAGTGTCTGATTTGGTTAATTCTAAGGGAGTCTATTACTGTATGTATCTGGATGTCGTTAAGGTTAAAGTGGTAGCCTTGCTTTTTCCATTGTTGTGTGTTAAAATCAGTAATCAGGTAGTCATATGTGGCTAGTGGTGGATTGATCGTGGAGATTTGCTCCATTTGGAGTTGAGAGTTTGTCAAGTGCGTCCAGGCATTCACTGTCGCTTGGACCGTGGGTGCATCGGGAATTCGCACCTTATGTGATAAGGCTGCCGCCATTAGCAGAGCGGGAGGGTCATGGTTCGGTACTATTTCTTGCTCGATGTATGACCAAAGATTGTCCTCTTGCGATGAGAACCAATACCTGGATTGCTCCAAAATTGAGGCATAGTAGTATGCTTTAATATTTGGTAGTCCTACACCACCCTGTGTTCTGTGGAGGTGCAAGGTGGATAAAGCAATTCTGGGTTTGGTCTTGCCCCATATGAATGCGCGGATCATTCTGTTTAATGCTGTGAAAAATTTCTGAGGTAGTGGGATAGGGAGGGTTCTGAAGAAGTAGAGTATCTTAGGAAATACCTGCATTTGAAAGGCTGCAATTCTTCCTAGCCATGAGAGTTGGACTTTACTCAGAGCATTGAGTTCCATTTGCAGTTTGTTTAGTAGTGGGGGAAAGTTATGCGTGTATAGCTTGTTTAATGGGTATGTGAGTTGGACCCCCAGATAAGTGATGGAGGGGCTGTCCCAGTTACACGGGAATATCTCGGCAAGTTTAGCCTTTTGGTCCTGTGTAAGGTTAACTGGGAGGGCAAAGCACTTTGCTGTGTTGACTTTATAATATGAAACACGTCCAAATGTGGTCAGGAGGTTACTAATTGCTTGTAGAGAGCTTTGGGGATGTGAAAGAGTAAGGATGACATCATCCGCGAACAAACCTAGTTTGTGGTGTACATGGCCAATCTTAATTCCGTGTATCTCCTTGGACTCGCGGATGTGGGCCGCAAGGGGTTCTATTGCAAGGGAGAAGACAATAGGTGACAGCGGGCAACCTTGGCGGGTGCCGTTAGTGAGCATAAATGCGTCAGATAACAGGCCAGAAGTGTATACTTGAGCCGATGGGTTGGCATATAACGCCATTATGGCTCTGTGAAGAGGGCCTGTAATGCCAAATTTTGAGAGGGCCCTCGACAGGTATCCCCAGTGGACCCTGTCGAAGGCCTTCTCCGCGTCCAAGGCCAGGAAGACGCCCGGTTGTTTCTGCTTTTCGGCTTTATATAGAAGGTTGATCATCCGCCTAGTGCCGTCCCCCGCTTGCCTTCCCTTAACAAAGCCCACTTGGTCCAGGCCTAGCATAACAGGGGTGTTGTGCATTAGTCTTCTGGCAAGAATTTTAGCAAAGATCTTAAGATCTGTATTGAGCAATGATATAGGCCTAAAATTCTGTGGTGAGGTGGGATCTTTTCCCGGTTTGGGTATTGTTATGATTACTGCTCTTAGCATTTCTTGGGGGAATTTACCTATTGTGATGGCCGTGTTGAAAGAATTTCTAAGATGTGGAGCTAATTGGTCAGCAAATGCTTTGTAATATTCTGCTGAGAATCCATCTATGCCCGGTGACTTGTGTTGGGGGAGAGTATGTATTGCTTCTAAGATTTCTTTTTCAGTGATAGGCGCGTTGAGTCGTAGACATTCGTCTTCGCTCAGGCGAGGGACGTTTATATTGTTTAGAAAAGAGTCAATTTCAGATTCAGATGGTTGGTGGGTTGTGTGATCCTCCTTAAGATTGTACAGTGAGTGGTAATAATCCTTAAAGACATTGGCAATATCTTTAGGGTTCCTATAAATTACTCCTGTGTTATGATGGACGATGCGTTGTAGGGTGGTTTTTTGCTGTTTTTGTTTAAGTTGGGCCGCTAATAATTTACTAGCTCTGTTTCCTTGTGCATACCAATTGACTTTTAGTCGTTTAAAGTGTATGTCATATTCTGTTTTCAGTATGGCTCTAAGTTTCTCTCTACAGGCTGTCAGTTCTGTTAATATAGATTTGTTTCCAGTTGCATATGTTTTGTGTTTACTTTCCAGGTCAGCTATAGTTTGATGTAACTGAGTAATCTGTTGTTGTTTATTTTTTTTCTCCCTGGCTGCGATCTGGATAAGGTGGCCCCTCATGACCGCTTTGTGGGCGCACCACACGGTTAGAGGCGACACCTGATCACAGGTGTTTATCTGGAAATACTCTTTCAATTTGGCTGATAACTGTTCCTTATACGCTGTGTGCGCTAACAGGTAGGTGTTATTTCTCCAGAGACCAGTGGAAGTAGGTTTGTTGTGGTCTACAATTTGTATTGTGATAGGTGCGTGATCTGCCCATGTGATGGTAAGTATATCTGCTTTCAGCACATCTTGCAATACATATTTATCAGTGAGAAAAAAGTCGATTCTCGAGTATGTTCTGTGAACCGATGAGTAGAATGAATAGTCCCTCTCTGAGGAGTGGAGACACCTCCAAGGATCATGAAGTGCCTCAGTAAGACATAGTGGGGCTAATTCTTGTCTGTGTCTCCTGCTCCTGGCAGTTGAATCGAGATTTTTCTCCATGATCATATTAAAATCCCCACATATTATTAATTTGCCTTTTTGGTGCTTTTTCGCTTTGGCTAGAATCATTGCGACAAATTTCTTAGGCCTGATATTTGGGGCATACAGGTTGACCAAGGTATAGGTGGTGTTGTTAATCTCTGCCACTAGTATGATAAACCTTCCATTTTTATCTAAAATTAGTTCCTGTTGGGAGAAGGAGACCGAGTCCCTAACTGCCACCAGGACGCCATTGCGTTTGGAGGTTGCATTAGCAGTAAAGACATGTGGAAATTTGGGGTGGGAACATCTCGGCGCATTGTTCGCCTCAAAATGGGTCTCCTGTATGCACACAATGTCGCAATGATCTTCCAAGGCTGTTTTCCACATAGAACGCCTTTTACAAGGATTGTTTAGACCTCTTACATTAAAAGACATTAGCTTAAGAGACATAGATATTCCAAAGGGGCCGCTGTTGAATTAACTAACATTTCTATTACAATTCCTATTAGAGTTGTGGGTTGTGATCTAATAGGTAACCCTAGGGGATCGCGAGCAAGTAACCAGTCTTGGTTGGTAGCTAGATCTGGTATAGTTTGTAGGTAGAAGAAAAACAAGGCCTTAAGGCCAACAGAAGTAATGGAACTAACAAACATAATCCGCAGAGCTGACATAAACACAGCTCGTTTGGGGGAGAACACTCACTTACCAAGTGTCTTTCCAGTGAGGTTGGTTGTAAATAAAAAAAAGAAAAAATAAGAAGAAAAGTAAAAGTGCGTCTGTAGGGATTTACTCACTACTGCCGAGAGTCTGGCGGGTAGTCCCTTGGCTCATGGTAAGGTTGTTGCCGTGGAACAAGGCATGTGGGGTGCTGTAAGGTCGTCAGCTTGCAGGTAGGTAGTAGGGTGCCGTTCTTGATCAGTTGCGGAGGGTGTTCTTTTTCTGGTGGGCCTGTTTGGGCATCTGGTGCGGTGCTTTGGGCGAAGTAATGTCGCTTTCTCCCTGAGGTAGCAGGTTCCATTTTCTCAGTAGATCCAAGCCTCTTTCCTGGGATGTGATGATGAAGGTTTCATTGTTCATTTCCGTTATAAGCTTCGCCGGGAAACCCCATTTATATAGAATTTTATGGTTTCTCAGTACCTTCGTTATAGGGACCAGGTTGCTTCTCGCTTCCATTGTAGCTTTTGACAGGTCAGCGTAGATTGCAATGCCAGCGTATGGGTCTGGTAAGGTTAGGTTATTCCTCGAATAATGCATAAGCTGTTCTTTTGTCTGGTAGAAGTGTAGTTTAGCAATAACGTCTCTGGGGACTTTATCTGGTAAGTGGGGTGGCTTAGGCAGGCGGTGCACTCTGTCAATCGTTAGGTCAATAGGCTGTAGTGTTGGAAGAGTAGTGCTAATTAGCTGTTGTAGGTAGGCGCGCAGGTCTGCAGGTTTAACAGCTTCAGGTATCCCCCTGAATTTTAAATTGTTTCTGCGGGCCCGATCTTCCAGGTCTGTGACCTTTGCCCTCAATGCCGCGATCTCATCTTTGGTGCTGTAATGTGCATCCACCACCTCATTGTGAGCTAGTGAAAAGTCACTCATCTTAGATTCAATAAAGCTCACCCTGTCCCCCAGTGCATTAATTTCTCTATTAGTCACACGCATGAAGCTTTCCATGTCTTGCTGTAATGCTCCGCGCAGTGTCAGCAGCATACTTTTTAAAGTATCATCTGTAATAGCTTGTCCTGATGTTGGAAAGCTGTCTAATTGCTGAGCGAAGGAGACCGTGTCCTCCATTTCCTCACTACCCATCTCAGTGTGTCTAGTAGGGTCTGCATGACTTTCTGTCCGTCTCTTTTGTTTTATGGGGCTAGCAGAAGGGGAGAGCGGCAGAGGGAAGTCTACTCCTGAGGTCTCACCTGAGGGATCAGTATCCTGGGTGTCCGTGCCGCACCTCCTCGAGTCAGTTTCGCCATGCTGTGTAGTGGCGGCGGCGCCATCTTGGCCGCGCCGGCCGCGAGCAGGGATAAAGAAGTCTTGTATTTTTTTCGGTCCTTCTCGGTCTTTTCTCTTCCCCGCTGCCCGCATGTCGTTCACTGGTTCAGGCTGATCAGAATGAGCCGTTCGGGTGCTGTCAAGGGTCGCTGTGTCACGCTGTAAAGCCGCCAGACTTACGGAGCTCAGGCTTCACACTTCCATCCGCTCCGGCTGCCGGCTCCGCCCCCATTGAAAGGGGATTTTATGTAACAACTTTAGACTTTCAGAGATACAATTTTGATTTCCTAGGTTAAAATATATATTTTCAACATCAAAATTTGAAGCTGGAAAGATGAATTTTTATGATTTTTTTTTCTTTCTTTGGCTCCAAAACTCTTCCACAAATATTCCAACACACCACAATGATGTAGGAAGTGTTTTTTGCCTAATGACTACAAAGTAACAAAACACTAAAATTGCTCTGATTGCAGCAAAAAAATGGATTATCCCAGCCGTATTACAGTCATATGCTTTTCTTGCCACTAGTGTTAATATGATCACTTTATAAAGCTGTTTTCCTCAGTATAAAGTTATGAATGGTTTCTGCTTTGTGGTTAAACCATCATTTAACATTAAACATTTCTCTACCGCTAACAGTTATTAAGCACTCAGGTTTCAGCGTGAAAACAATTAAGTCATTCCATTCCCTGCTACATAAATGATACATTATATAGGTCAAGAACAATATGGAAAATGCATGCAGCCCTTCAGTCAAGTCAAGGTTACCAAAAGTTTATCTTGTAAAATAAAGGGAAATCCCAGTTTATTCCCTGTTGCTGTCAAACGATTTCACTATGTATCTTATGGCTATCTATGGGTAGCCACACAATATAATAAAACAAATTCCCAGGCACTTATCCCTATTATACAGAAAATAAAATCTATGTAATCTGTTTCTGTTTCTATGAAATCACCAAGAGTTGGACATGTGTTAGAGTAAAAGTGTTATTATGCTCAGGACAAAAACTGCAATTTCTAGGCCTCATACACCCGGGCGTCTGAGAAAAAATAAGCAAAACGTCGGGTCCGACGTTTTTTCTGCGTTTTGCATCGGCGTTAGTGAGCATCGGCTTCAATAGGCATTTTTTAAAAAAAAATCAGTCCTCTGCTATTTTTCAACCTAAAAACGTTGGCGTCAAAAAACCCTGGTTAACGCCGGTATGGCGTTAGTGAGCGTTAGTGAGCATTTTGCCGATTAGCATCAAAAAACTCCAAAACGCTACAGCCTCAGAACGCACTGGTCCCGCATTCTAGAAACAGCTCACTAATGCCGATGCCCTCTACTGCTCAAAAATGTCAGCATTTTTAGAGGGCCATTGAATAACACGGAGAGCTGCAAAAAAACGCCCAAAAAACGCCCTTGTGTATGAAGCCTAAAAAGTTTTTTTTTTTTTTTGCATCTCTGCTGAGACAAGCCTGAAAGAAAGCCATTTTACAGAATTCTATGAATTTGTCAAAAAAAATGCTTAAATTAAGAATGCTTTCAGAAATAGAAGTGTTAATAGTTATTTTTATCAATTAACATAATGAAAAGTAAATGAACAGAAGAGAAATCCAAATCAAATCAATATTTGGTGTGACTACACTTTGCCTTCAAAACAGCATTGGTTCTTCTAGGTACACGTGTGCACAGTTTTGTTTTTGAAGGAACTCAGTAGGTAGGCTGTTTCAAACATCTCAGAGAACTAACAGCAGATCTTATGTGGATGTAGGCTGCCTCAAATCCTTCTGTCTGTTCATGTAATCCCAAAAAACTCAATGATGTTGAGATCACGGCTCTGTGGGAGTCAAACCGTCACTTCCAGGACTCCTTGTTCTTCTTTACGCTGAAGATAGTTTTTAACCTGATTGGCGGTAATCCCGAGTGTGGCTCGGGGTGGAATTTCAGTACCATTAGCGGTAACCCAGAGCCACACTCGGGATTGCATCGCTGGATCCAAGGCAGCATTACTCACCTTGTCCCCTGGATCCAGCGATGTCCCCCTCTGTGTCTGTGGGTTGTGTCCTCCGCCTGATGCCTCTGTGTGCCGGGCTCCGTTCCCTGCGAGCGTTGCGTCGCATGGGGGGGCGGAGACCGGCGGCAAATTCAAAAAGTGAAACACACAGCAAACATACAGTACACTGTAATCTGTAAGATTACATTACTGTATGAAATCATTTCACATCCCCTTTGTCCCTAGTGGTTTGCCCAGTGCCCTGCATGCACTTTTATATTATAAATGTCATTCTTTCTGCCTGGAAACTTTAGAATGTCCATGGCAACCAAAAAGTGTCCCTTTACGTCAAAAGTGGTTTTTGATCAGCTAGAAAACACCAATAGTAAATAAGAATCATTTGCAGAATTGAGTGATACTGATTTTTGGGGAAATTTATCATCAGACACTGAAAGTGACGACAGCGACAATTCTGCAACTGAGCAAATTTCAGTGTTATTGGTTTGATTACATTATTGAATACATTTTATTACTATTACATTATAATTTTTGATAATTATTTTTAGTTATTTATTACATTATAATTTATGATTTTATGTTTCAAACTTTATCATACCCGGGATGTCTACTAGACTCTTGTTTGGACAGATTTAAGTGAGTAATTCCTAAGAATTACAGGCCTACAATATAAAACGCAAAATTTCCATGCAAAATAATCGTACCGCTTTCAGCACCAAAAATCTGAAATAATCATACCGCCAGGGAGGTTAATGACATTGGCTGTAGTTTGGAGTTATTATCCTGCTGCAGAATAAATTTGGGGCCAATAACATGCCTCCCTGATGGTATGGCATGATGGATAAGCATCTATCAGTATTTATCAGCACTGAGGACACCAGTGATCCTGACAAAATCTCCATTTACAGAAATACAGCCCCAAACTTGCAAGGAAACTCCACAATTCCTTTAATGTTGTCTGCAGACTTTAAGAACCAAATTGGATATAGACCAACACTAGTGACCAGCACCACACCCCTATAGAAGCATGAAAATAAACAAGCAGGGTAATGAAACCCTTAGGAAGAAAATGGGACTTTAATAGTGCTGGTCGGCCCCACCTCTGAAAAAACAAATCAAGACATATATTGCTTAAAAATATGACATTTATTTAAATCACATTAAAAATAGCCCCACATTGGGGTTTCACAAAGACACATAACTGCAATTGTATTCCCCATAGATATGGATTGGTACAAATCCCCAAGAACAACAATGCTCTCCCTTGATATCCAAGAAAAACAACAGACAAAGATGGTAAAGATCGGAGGCATAAAGATGGAAGATGTTGGATTCTTTCCCAACGCGTTTCGCCTTCTTGGGGGAAACAGGAACCAAACTGGGGAATATGATTCCTTATTGCTTATTGTGCAAAGGAGCAAAGGCACGGGGGAGATTGGTCCATGCTGTGGGAGCCAAAAAAACAAGGTCTCTAGGTGGTCTCTTGGGAAAACAAACGCCTCCTCAGATGGACAGCACGTCCTCACCCGGTGCTGATGACTTTATTGTACTGTTTTCCAGCCCTTCAGGGAAGAAACTGCCTCCTGCTACAGCTCAATATTTCAAATGCTGATTCATCGGTCCAGAGCACCTGCTGTCATTTTCTTCATACCACTTCCTATGTTTTCCTGCAATTTTAGCCTTGTTTCCATGTCAGACCAAGACTTCTGGCCAGACTTCTCCAGACAGTAGGTGGGTGTACCTGGGTCCCACTGGTTTCCATAATTTCTGTGCTGATGGCACTGCTAGACATCTACCAATGTCCAAGGGAAGTAAGCGTGATGTGCCTTTCTTTTGTTACATTAGGTTTCCATGGCCATCACTGTGTCTGTGGTCATAAATGTTGCAGTTTCTTTGCTCTTCATTAAAAGAGCTTGAACAGCACATCTTTGAAACCCCAGTCTGCTTTGCAATCTTTGGAGAGACCTTGCTGATGCAGTATACCTACCTTGTGTCTTGTTGCTGTGTTCAGTCTTACCATAGTGTATGACCTGTGACATGATTGCCGCTACCCACCAAAAAATGAAGCACCAGCCGCCACTACACCTGACTAATCCTACAAAATCCCTGAGAAAGGAGAGAGAGATGTTTAAAATTAGCCTAAACAAAAGCAAGCATTTCCTTTGTTATAAGGAACATGTAGAAGTATTAAGCAGGAGCCTGCAAAATATACATCTGTCTTTATTTCTTCCTGGAAAAAACAGAGCACTTCCTAGTATGCCAGTGTGCCTAAGTACCCCTGTGCATATTGCCTCATAGCAGTGTATCTGTAGTGTAAAGTCTAAGTGTAAAATACATTAATGGGGACCATCTACAGGGAGACCACAGACAATTGTACTGCTAATCCTTTGCCCTCTGCCTTCCTTTTTGGGCGCAGCTTTCAAAGTTCAGCTCCTTTTTAAAAATGTGTAATCAAAAACAGAAAAAAAAAAAAACATTAACGGAAACCCAATGCGGCTTTTGCTTAACCACTTAAGGACCGGAAGGATTTCCAGCTTTAGGACTGGAGCCCTTTTTGCGATTCGGCGCTGCGTCGCTTTAACTGACAATTGCGCGGTCGTGCGGCGTTGTACCCAAACGAAATTGGCGTCCTTTTTTTCCCACAAATAGAGCTTTCTTTTGGTGGTATTTGATCACCTCTGCGTCATTTCTGATCGCCGCTATAAACAAAAGAAGAGCAACAATTTTGCAAAAAACCCCAAATTTCTTACTTTTTGCTAAAATACAAATCCAAAAAAAAAATATAAAAAAACATTTTTTTTCACCGTTTTTGGCCGATTTATATTCTTCCTCATATTTGTGATAAAAAAAATCGCAATCGGCGTTTATTGATTGGTTTGCGCAAAAGTGGCCGCGTTTACGGATGATGAGAATTCATTTTTGGGGTTTT
>BLSH010558361.1:177426-188537 GCA_018402905.1 Glandirana rugosa
AAATAACGGAACAATTCAACAAATACCAACCGCCGACCTAGTACCCGACCTTGTAGAACAAGGTTCTCGAATGCAAATGAGTAACAGAATATTATTGAGAAGTACACAACCTGACATACATTGAGAGAACCTTAGAGACTATGAAGTCGATTCCCCGTTTATTGTACGTTCTCATTACCAAAGTATGGGTAAAAATTTTGATACGTGTATAAGTCTAGTCTAAATTAATAGGAAGTATCGTTTTCCTCCGATCATCTCAACTCGCTTGTGGACCTTCAAGCCCAAGACGACCAGGCAGGCTTGAAGCCCTGTTTCAGGCCCGTTGTCCATGCGATCGTTCGGGTTCCGTCCGGACCCGGACCCGGACTTTGTCCCGAAGTTCGGACGGACCAGCAGAACCCGAACTTCCAGGTGTTCGCTCAACTCTACTAGCCTCCTTTTGCTATGAAGGATAATTAAATCTGATCTGAATATGTGCATAGTTTTAAAAATGGGTATGAAACCATTACTCTTGCATGTTATTTGCCCCTTAGCTGAAGTATCAGAGATTCCAAGAGAGTTACATACAGTCCAACACATGAAGAGTTATTATAAGACAATGAGTAAACGTAAGCTCTTGGAACAAGATGTTCCAGCCCATGATCCAGCCGCCAACCATAAACAACTTAACAAGGCAATAAATTGCTTTTCACACTGTAGTTAGTCTGTTGCCTTAAACCTGAGGTCCCATTAAAAGCCCCAAACAAACCATGGAGTTTCTGGCACAACATAAGGCTTATTTCATTTAGGAATACAATGAATGCCTTGACTTGATTACAAAGTCAACCAGAACATCATGAAATCTGACGTTTCCCGGTTTGCTTGTGTCTCTTCTTTATAGCCATCAATAGAAATACAGTAATTAAAAAGTAGAAAAGAGTCCATTGATTCTGTTTCAAGTCCAATAGTTTACTCATGTTGCTGGCTTGACTCTTCCAGGTGAGTTTATGAATGAAGAAGCTAAAGAAGTGATTCTGTTTACACATTGTTGCCAAATTAAACACAAGCAAATGGCGATCATATTCCAGCAATGATTAGTCACAAACACAAAATTGATAGGCAACTCTTCAGGGTTTTTATGTACTCCATTGTGTTTATATGTGTTAATATGAAAAAAAGAGTTGTTTTAAGTTTTTTAAAGTTAATAAAGTGAAATGCTAGTGATGTTGAGAAAAACACCCAGATCAACTTGATAAAACATTGCAAGAAGTTCAGAGAAAATCAAAGTAGATGTTGATTTAAAAAGTAAAATGGGCCACTTCCATGCATCACTGTCTTTTCCTTTTAACATAACTTGCTTCCCCCCAATGTAATAATCCTCCTGGAGCGGACTATACAAATATGTATGCATGTACACTATATTGTCAAAAGTATTGTGACACCTGCCTACATGCACATAAACTTTAATGACATCCCAGTCTTAGTCCGTAAGGTTCAATATTGAGTTGGCCCATTCTTTGGAGCTGTAACAGATTCAGTTCTTCTGGGAAGGCTGTCCACAAGGTTTAGGAGTGTGTTTATGGGAATGTTTGACCATTCTTCCAGAAGCACATTTGTGAGGTCAGGCACTGATGTTGGACAAGAAGGCCTGGCTCACAGTTTCCACGGAATGTTTGACCATTCTTCCAGAAGCACATTTGTGAGGTCAGGCACTGATGTTGGACAAGAAGGCCTGGCTCACAGTCTCTGCTCTAATTCATCCCAAAGATGTTCTATCAGGTTGAGGTCAGGACTCTGTGCAGGCCACTTAAGTTCCTCCACCCCAAACTCACTCAACCATGTCTTTATGGAACTTGTTTTGTGGCCCTTTAGTTTCAGTGAAGGAAACTCTTAAGGCATCAGCATAGCAAGACATTTTGGACAATTCCATGCTCCCAAATTTGTGGGAACATTTTGGGGATGGCCCCTTCCTTTTCCAACATGACTGCTCACCAGTGCACAAAGCAAGGTCCATATAGACATAGATGACCTCAGACTAGCAGGTGAAATATTCTAAAGCACAAACCTTAGAAAGTATTAATTAGTGAGGTAATAGAGGTAGTCAGCAAATCAACAGTACTGTAAGTGAATTTAAACAAGCTTGGGATAAATATGGGTCTATACTCAGACAAAAAGTGTATAACCTCATCCACACAAAAAAGGAAAGAGTTGATGGACCACTTGGTCTTTTTCTGCTGGCACTCTTCTATGTCGCAATATGACTTCAGCAAAGTGTGACTCAGAGATGCCACACCCCCAGTCCATCTTTGCACAATCGGCTAGGATGGACACTTCAGATGCTGGCAACCGAGAGTAGTGGGTCACTGGAGCAGTTTGGATGGGCACTTGGAGTGGCGTTCTAAGAAATTAAGTATGTCTTTGAGCAGCCATACTGAACAACTTGTTTTGACATAGGTTTTGCTTTACTGAAGTTAAATAGACTGTTCACTAGGGATGGGCCGAACACCCCCCGGTTCAGTTCGCAATAGAACTTGTGAATAGACACAAAATTTGTGCGAACACACGAACCCTATTAAAGTCAAAAGGACACGAACATGAAAAATCAAAAGTGCTAATTTTAAAGGCTTAAAAGAAAGGTAAAAAGTGTATGGGGACCTGGGTCCTGCCCTAGTGGACATGTATCAATGCAAAAAACGTTTTTAAATCAATCATTTTTTCAGGAACAGTGATTTTAACAAGTGAAACGATAAAAATGAAATATTCCTTTAAATATTGTGGGGAGTCCCCTTAGTATTCCTGTAAAGCGGTGCATCTGTGTGATGTTTAGAACAGTGCCACCACAAAATTACATTTGTAAAGGAAAAATTGTCATTTAAAATCGCTTGTGGCTGTAATGTATTGCCGGTTCCAGGCAATATAGATAAAAATCACTGAAAAAAATTGCGTGGGGATTCCCCCCAAAGTCATTACCAGGCCCTATAGGTCTGGTAGAGATTATAAGGGGAACCACTTGCCAATTTTTTTAAAAAAATGGTGTGGGGGTCCCCCCTAAATCCATACCAGACCCTTATCCAAGCATGCAGCCATACCAGGCCACATGTCCTCAACATGGGGAAGGTGTTTTGGGGTCCCCCCAAAGCACCTTGTCCCCACGTTGATGGGGAGAAGTGCCTCATCCCCACAACTCTTGCTGGTGGTTGTGGGGGTCTGCGGTCTTTAATAAGGGGGCACCCAGATCCTGGGCCCTATGTGAATGAGTATGGGGTATGTCAGCGGGTGACCCCGTCCTAGCCTTTATAAGAGCTATCAAACTGCAAAAGATAGCAGTCAACAGGAGCCCTCAAATTAGGGAAGAGCTGTTTCTTTTTTTTCTTTTTTCTTCGGGTCCTCGGCGCCGTGATTGGCGATGGATTACAACGGGGGACCCTTTTTTTTTAAATAAAGGACTTGTCCCTAATTGTATCCTGTGTTTTTTTCTTTTTTGGCACTTTTACTCATTCACATGGGTAATTCCCATGTTTAGGGCATGTGGCCTGGTATGGTTAAAATCCATAGCAGACCTGAAGAGCTTGGTACGGACTTTGGGGGGACCCCCACGCCAATTTTTTTTTTAACTTTGGCATGGGGTTCCCCATAAAATCCATACCAGACCTGAAGGGCCTGGTTTGGATTTTGGGGGGACCCTATGCCATTTTTTTAAAAAAATTTGGCATAGACTTCCCCTTAAAATCTATGCCAGACCCTTATCCAAGCACGCACTGTATATAGTCTACACTGAATGCAGCGTATATATATATATATATATATATATATATATATATATTCTTACACTGCCTGCACTGACTCTATATACTCTATCTACACTGTATACTGTATACTACACTGCCTACACGCCACTAACTGCCTAACCTCTCTCTGTCTCTGTTATTATACACTATATACTATATATAGTGTGAGGCATGGACTTAGTCCCCTGAGCCATGATTTGGCCAATCATGGCTCTCACATCAGAGCGCGCTGTGATTGGCCAAAGCATGCAGGTCATATGCATGCTTTTGCCAATCAGCGGGCGGTATTTCTCCGCGATCGCCCAGTGCATTATGGGGCACTCTGCAGTGGGCGAACTTGCCATGAATGCCCCATACAATTCGCTTTTCAGTGAACGGGAGAACACCCAATGTTCACTTTGAAAGGGAAGTTGCACTTTGCAAGGGAAATCAACCCAGAGTTTAGTGAGCGGGGTAAAACTCTGCTGACTACCATCATTCAATCACGTACAAGAAAAAAAACTGTTTTGTTTTTCCATTGCACGTGATTGGGTATTCTTTGCAAAGTAAAATTTCACCACATTCACTAAGCTATGGGGATAATTCACTTGCAAAGTGCAAAGTGATCAGCCTATTTGCCTTTAACCCTATAGTGTATCTCCCATATTGATTTTGTAATGGACTATAATGCATTTTAAGATGTAATATTCCATACTTTTATTTGTTAGTGATCACCTGCCATGATTTTGTTCAAATATACTGTTGCATATACTAAAAACAAGAAATACAATTCATTGACAAGATATAATAACATTTAGATGAAATGTCCCAAGAATTCATTCATTTAAATTAATATTTGGAAAGTAGCATGTTGGTTTCACCCATGTTTTAGGACTCTGTGAGTTCTGGATTAGCTTCTAAAGCTAATTAATATTAATGTTTTCAGAACATATAACAGAAACTTCTACAAGTATTCCCCCTGAAAGAAGGAAAAAAAAGCTGCTTCAAACCCCCGAAGGAATTCATAACTCACTGGTTTTCAAGGGTCTTTGATCAGCTGGAATTTATAAAATATATTTATAAATTACAAAAGCCCCCTTGTAAAAACAACCAAGAGTTCAGCTGAAGTTGTTATTGTAGGAAGAGGTCATTATTTCTGACATAGTCTAACCTATCAGCAATTGACATCATAATCGTCAACTCAATGTATCTCCCATTCTTTGGCTGCTTGAAATTCACAAGAGAAGATAATTACCTTATGAAATTCACATGGAAATTTGACTCCGGCTAAAAGAAGTCTCAGGTGGGTTTCAGCATTTGCTCATGATAAAACAGATCTGCAGTTTTAATTTACCTAATTTGCACGTGATTCATGGATGACAGTATGCTGAACATAACACGCAACCGAGCAGAACATGCAGAAAGCTATGAGAAATGTTCCTTGGAAATCAAAGCATTTAGTGACAAATGTGGAGTGTTTGACAGAAAGAAACACAAAATAAGATTAAATTATCACCAGCTTTATATTTTATGGCTTAGTTTGCCCCATACTTCTAACCCTGTTGCCCAAGGCAAAGGCCTGCAGGTTATTGTTCTTGGTTGTTAAGACCTTGCAGAAGCTGTCCTGTCTCCTGCTTCAGCTAAAGCCTCGTACGCATGGGACGACGATCGTACGTACGATCGTCGCAAATCGTATGTTGGATAATGTAACTTGCATACTGACTGCACTACACGATCGTACGAGCACAGAAAGAACATTCAGGTGCATGTAATTAGCATCCGGCCATTCCTGACTTCTGAGCATGCGTGTTTTGCACAATACAACTTGTTGTACCAACTGCTCTGTACACACGATACAACGGTCGTATGAGCGCTTGTTGGTACTACCAAGTTTTCTAGTTTGCTCATACAACTCCCTTGTACGACCATCGTATGTTCGACTGTTCTAATCGCGCATACGAACGATCGATATCGCATGCAACGGTCGTTAGTACGACCTGTTTTATACGATCGTCGTCCCGTGTGTACGAGGCTTAAGGCTGGCCATACACGCTTCGATTTGTTTTTGTTCAGCTCCACAGGCTATCTATCAATTAACAATACATGCTAAACAGAGCAGATGGAGGAATTTACTCCAACACTGTATCTTGGCCTAGGCCAACAAGGCCCAGGCCTAGGGCGGAACTTTACGGGGGGGCAGCACAAAAAGACTCCACGCCGGCTTGCACTTTTAGTGCTGCCGGTATGATAATACAGGCAGGGATGTCATCAGAGGGGGACAGCCCATACATATGTGAGGGTCTGTACATCCCAAAGGGCCCAGGCAGTGGACCACAACCAATGAGTTGTTGTGCGGGCAGCCGGCGTTCCGCAACTGTGTGGGGGAGGGGGGGGGCATGAGTTTAGTCGGGCCTAGGGCAGCACAAAACCTAAATACACCACTGATTTACTCTGCCAACTTCTTTATTCTGAGAGCCCGCATTCATGGTATTCTGAATACCTGAACCGTGATTGTATCTCACTGGATGCAGTCACTGTTCAGTCGACAATTTTCCATTTGGGTCCTTTGATTTTCAGATCAAAGGATGTCAAAGGAGTGGTGCTGACAGGTCTACCCAAGGCTTACATCTTGGCCGGTTTAACTGGAACCAGCTTAAAGTGTTACTAAATCCAGGACCCTGTATTCACTATATCTGGTCTCCCACAGAACATGGAAATGCAATTATTTTAGTAAATATAAACTGCTAAATACCTTTTCTCATCAGCAGTATATAGCAGTTTTGTGACTTCTATCAGTGTCCAGCCAAGTACTGGTTAAAGCTTGTAGGAGGAGTTTTCTGACTGTCCTATGAGACTTCAAGACCCCTCCCTGACCCTCTGTCTGCACAGTGCTGATTAGCCCTGTGCTGATCACATGCATCCTCCCAAGAAAAAAAAAATCTCTAGCAATACACACCAAACTGAGCATGTGCAGCTTGACTACATATACTCTGTTATCAGGAAATGATTATGGTACAGTGGAAGGAGGGGAGGAGATGGGATCAAACTGAATTTTACTCACTGCTGAGGATTAACCCCTTGGGTTCCACAGCCAGAATAACAAGCATGCTTTATTGCTTTACTATATACCTTTTTGGCTGATCTGAATACCACGGTCATGTGATAAAGTGCAATGTCTGCAGAATGCTGAGTGTTCAAGTAGGAGGAGATTTGCACTATAGCCTGTATACACGCTCACATGTGTGATGTCAATATCATGTGACCTGGCTAGCTCTGAGAACAAGGATATGTTCTCTACCGCAATGGAGACTAAACTCAGCATGTGCAGCTTTACAACCCTAACTGTGTATTACCTGGCCTTGCCAAGAGAGACCCTGCAGAAGGGAAGGATCTGTCCATACAGGATCAAAGAGTCTTTTTACATAATACAGAGAATTAACCCCTTAAGTTCCACAGCGAGTATAGCAAGCACACTATGCTGCATATGCAGACAGATTTTACTGTTGTGGGTTTAGTAACACTTTAAGGGCATTTTACTGACACTATATATGGGCTGTTAGTTTTACTGCAAAATGACTGATTTCACTATCTGCGAAAACTCTCAATTTCATTCATTGAGCTGCTTAGACAAAATTTGCTTAAGTCTAGGTTCACATTGATGCAATTTGGTATGCGATTTGACATGTCAAATCACATGCCAAATCGGCGGCAATTGCCGGCAATGGCACCGTCCGAATCGGAGCGACGCCACATTTGCAGCGCCACACAGATTCCCAAAAGTAGTTTCTGTACTACTTTTGGTGACTTGGGGGAGCGATTTTCATCCATGATCCGTGACTTTGGGGAGCGATTTTTGCTCCATGTCTCTGAAATCGCCCCGAAGTCGGGACTGAAATGGGGGAATGAAATCATGTTAGTTCAGCTGAACTCGCACAATTTCATTCCCGCTGTCAGTGTGAACCTAGACTTAAAAGAACACAACTCTTTTTTTCTTTACTTAAACAGTGTTTTTATTCTTTTGATTGTGTTTGAATAGTTTATTGTATTTAGTGCTCTTTCCTAGTGTATTTGATCGTTATTTGATCACTGTTAATATGCATTGTGTTCTAATCATTTTTTTTACTGTCTGTTTTTTTTCTTTATGTGAAAGAAAACCCTAAAATAATAAGGAACAGTTTCAGCACTTTAATTTCCCCTTCCCTATTGACTCAAACACATTCCTTTACAATGGGGAAATTTTGCCTTAATCTCCCAATTTTCACCAGTATTTTAGGGAAATGAAAACTCCCCTAGAATTATAGGCTTTGTAAGTTTGTAGGATTTCCAGTTCTGCTTTTGTCCATTCTTCTGGATTACATGCAAAAACACACACTTAAGTCAGTCATACATGGATAAAAATTTGGCAGGTTCAGCAAGAACCAGCTAAATTTTGATCCATGTATGGGCAGGCTGGTTGTACTGAAGTTGATATATCAATCCACTTGTGTACAACCAGCCTGTACTGTCGATCAACGCTGATGGCTATAGCCGGAATAGGTGATCTGTGTATTCTGAAGGTGAGGAAGTCTTCCTACTGTCAGAATACAATAGCGCAGTTGGAGGGATTCCGTATCCACATTGAGTGTGTGAATCAATTAATTTTCTTTTATTCAACTTGCTTGAATGGCTCATGTATGGCCAGCCTAACAGCCTGAATTCTTGTTGAACATTTCATTCATTGGACAAAATATATTGGATGGTCTAAAGATTTATCTGTACTAATACAAAGCTACTAATGCATTGAATAGACAGAGGAGACGCCGCTCTCCCGAACAGCCACCATGACATACAAGTAATGATCGGCTTTAGCCTATATGTCTTTGCCAACTAACCACACCCTGTTGCTTTTTACCTTGCCCACCTAGGCTTAGTCATGCATCGAGTTTTACTCCTATCTTTAATCCAGTACAAGATATGTTAATTAAAGAGCAGATACTGGTAAGGTATTTTAATTACTTTGGCCAAGTTTTTTTATTTTTTTTATATACAATTTGTATGTGAAAAATAAACTATATAGTATGATGATACAAGCAGTTGCCATTTTTTGATATAGCACCTGATGTTTTAGTGGTCGAGTCTCAATCAGGCTTTTATTGATTTTGTTTTATTTAAGTTTGTAGGTTTATAAAGGAACAGGGTTTTGCAAAGTAAAAATACTTCATTCATAAGAAGTCTTAATTAGGGTGATTCAGTAAGACCCCTTTCACACTGGGGCCGCCCGAGCGTTAGTGGTAAAACACTGCTAATTTGCGGCGCTTTACCTCTCCTTATAGAGGCGCTATGGTGCCACTATTTGGGCAGCAGCGGTGCGCTTTTAACCCCCCCACAAGGAGTTAAACAGGGGTTAAAAGTGCAAGTTAGCAGCATTCCCAAAGTGCAGAACACTACTTCGGTAGCGCCTCCCCATTGTTTTCAATGGGCAGGGGCAGTATATGAGCGGTGAATACACCGCTCCCACACCTCTGCAAAGATGCGGCTTGCAGGAATTTTTTACCGCCCCAGTGTGAAAGCACTCAGACTTTCACACTGGGGTGTATTAGGGGGAGTTTTTCAGGAGCTTTTTAGTCGCTATTTTTAGCACAAAAGTGCCTGAAAAATACCTTGGTGTGAAAGGGGTCTTAGGGCTAGTTTACACTTGCTTCAAAACAGGGCTTAAGACAGACTTTGTTAAAGCTCTCTTAACACCAGTCAAAGCTCCTGTCAGTAAATAAAATGGCTAGCTTACAGACCTGTTTACACCTTGCATTGGCTTTGCTTCGCTTCAGCTTTGTGTCAAAACTTATACTGTATGTAGCTTTAGCCAGGCTTCAAATCCTCTTCAACTCCTCCATAGAAGTCTATGACAAAGCTTCTTTGAAGCTTGCTTGAAGCACCTGCAGCTTTTCAGAGGCTTTAATTCAGTTTTAGTTTCGATTTGTAGAAATTGCAGGTGTGAGATATCAACAAACACACAGGGCATCGGCCAAGCTTCGACAAAGCTTCAAAAGAGCATCACTGAAGCCTCATAGAAGCATCACCGAAGCCTCATCGAAGCACCACGGAAGCCTCAAAAACACATCATAAGAGCTCGTTGAAGCAGTAGGGGCTTTAATGTGTGTTGAAGCCAAAGCAAGTGTAAACAAGCCCTAAGAGACAGAAATATCAAATTTTTAAGGTGCTTAGATGTGTGCCTCTTAACTTACACCCCTGACTGCAACACTGAAAAAGAAGTGCACCTCCACCTTGCATCTCTTTCTGAATACCCTCACCATATCTACCATCACACAAAGAAATATAAACGTGGAATTACATCACTTGATGAGGACAGCAGCATATCCCAGTGTCAGTGTAATACTTGTTTATTGAACCTGAGAATTTATACACTAGAGAAATAAAGCTTCCTTCTTTCCTTTCCCATATGCTCTGATATGTGATATAATAGCAGCATTGCTCCTTGTAACATGCTGTTCTTCCCACAGTGGCATACACGAAGTCAAATGCCTTTTCCAGCAATTAGAGCTGTCTGCAGGGGCTCGTCAGTGACATTCTCAACTAAGAGGTCCATTCATTACATGGAAGTATGGGTAATCTCACACAGCCTGAGCAACCTCATGTCTGCACTGTATAAAGAGGGTATGATTAATTGTTGCTGGTTTGCAACCGTCCTATTTCTGCTTTATCATATCCATACTGAAGTTAACAAACATGTTGCCATTAATGTTAGAGTATCTAAACAGAAATAATTATGAATACCTTGTAATAGTTATAAGGATGCCTGATACCACTTGACACTTTTTAAATTCCAATCCAATGTCAGAATATCCTCAGATTGCAAAATTGATTCTAAATTCTTCTTAAATCAGCAAATATAATGAAAAGGCTATGTTTTGCGTTTGAAGAACTCAGAAATAATATTAGTCCAATAATATTAACTGGCCAATGGTGAAACTTGTATAGCATATTGCCTTGTTGTCTTCCTTCTTTATTGACACCTCCCAGAAAGCCATTTGCCTTTATCTATCCTACAGTGTAGGAGTAGAATCATCAGCAGCAGACCCTACTGAAAGCAGAAAGCAGACCCTACTCTACAAAGCAAGGGCCATGTATTACAACCGTCTCCCAACTTCCATGCCAAAACACTGCATTATACCTGTAAAAATATACCCAAAGAAAAGTTGGAAAATGTAGGCACTTTCCACCAAGCTTCTGCTTGTGGAGCTTGGGCGAGGGTGATGTTTAGAGTTGAGCGAACCCGGACTGTAAAGTTCGGGTCCGTACCGAACTTTGGGGTGTCCGGGACCCGGACCCGGACTTTTCAAAAAAAGTCTGGGTTCGGGTCCGGTGTTC
>BLSH010558361.1:194642-205240 GCA_018402905.1 Glandirana rugosa
TGTACCCGTACTCTCTAGATTGACTAGGGTCACTGTCCCTAGTCATCTAGTGGGTACGGGGATGATTGTATCGCCCTTGGCGGCACAAATGTAGCCGCCAAGGGGCAAGAAAGGGACACCGGCGAGGAGTCCTCACGCCGCCCACGCGCGCGCGGGGGATCACCGACTAACGTCTAGCGGCAGAAAAATGCCGCTAAGCGCGAGTCGTAGGGCTGACGGCGGCACTTTTGTGCCGCGTGCCAGCCCTTGACCAATTTCACTAAAGAGTCGTGTTATTTCGTACCTCTGTACCTACCCACCCATTAGTGTTAGCATGTGCATGTCTGTAGATGCAGGGACTTTAGTTTTAGAATGGACTTACACTTTAAGGCAAACCCACCCATCCATGTCTCCATGCTTTATTGTGCTGAGAAATCACTTTAACCAGTTCCCGACCGTGCGCCGTGTTTTCACGGCGGCAGTCGGGATGCTGAGCGCGAATCGCCGTAAAAAGACGGCGATCTGCAATCAGCCACTAGGGGGCGCGCGCGCACCCGCCGCACTCCTGAGGAGCGGCCACAGGGAAAGAACGGGGAACCGCCGATGTAAACACGGCGGTTCCCGCTATGTTAGTAGGGGCATGGGTGATCTACTGATCCCTGTCACTGGGATCAGTTAGATCTCTCATGCCCATGTTAGCCCAACCCCCCCACAGTAAGAACACACCCAGGGAACACAGTTAACCCCTAACTCTCCCCCCCAGGTTAACCCCTTCACTGCCAATGACATTTATACAGTAATCAGTGGACATTTAAATTTCTGATCGCTGAATAAATGTCATTGGTCCCAAAAAAGTGTCAAAAATGTCCGACATGTCCGCTGAAATATTGCATTACCGCTAAAAATCTCAGATCGCCGCCATTACTAGTAAAAAAAAAAACCCCAGAAATTAATTCTCACCATCCGTAAACGCGGCCACTTTTGCGCAAACCAATCAATAAACGCAGATTGCGATTTTTTTATCACAAATATGAGGAATTATATAAATCAGCCAAAAACTGTGAAAAAAATGTTTTTTTATATTTTTTTTTGGATTTGAATTCTAGCAAAAAGTAAGAAATTTGGGTTTTTTTGCAAAATGGTCGCTCTTCTTTTGTTTATAGCGGCGATCAGAAATGACGCAGAGGTGATCAAATACCACCAAAAGAAAGCTCTATTTGTGGGAAAAAAGGACGCAAATTTTGTTTGGGTGCAACGTCGCATGACCGCGCAATTGTCAGTTAAAGCAACGCAGCGCCAAATCGCAAAAAGTGCTCTGGTCCTAAAGCTGGAAAACCTTCCGGTTGGTAAGTGGTTAAAAAACACCCCTGTAGCATTTCTAGCCAGGGCCATCTTGAGTAAGGGCAGACAATTCATGTAGCATTTACTTTCTGGAATCCATCTGCCCTTTCTGAGAAAGCCCCTCTTCCAGGTGAAAGAAAAACAAATGCCCATGAAGACTTCTAGGACGTATAACATAATTTTGGCCTCGGACAGAAACCAGGAGGCAACTGAAAAAATGTAAGCAAACAAAGTTTAAAACAAGTGAATATAATAGACCTTCCTATCTATTTACTATGGCTAGCAGCATAAGGATTAAAAATACTTAATGTTGATTGAGAGAGTAAAGATTCATTTTAAGAGAACAGCCTCTACTGCTTTAATAAATCAACCCCAATGTCAATGGCAACTTTGAGTAAGATAGATAAAAAACACTATTAAAATGCAATTATGAACATGGGTAAAATTGAACCAAGCCACAGAAAACACAAACTTCTAGTCATCTGAGCATATCTTCAATCTTGGGATCTTGCGATTAAAGAGTTATATTTTTTTGGACTTCTCCCAAATATTGTCTTTCTGAAATACATTGTTACCTAATCCCTTCAGTACAAGGCTGATACGCCGCATATTTCAGTGGAATCCAAACATTATTTTTATTGGTTAGTGAACCATATGTGAGATGCCAGTGGCTCCAAATGAAACGTTAATTGTATAACCACATGTTTTTCTCATGGCTCTCTACATCTTGAAGTGTTTATTTGGTTAATTATTTATGTAGTCCTGTGGTCTACAGTGAGATCCCTGGTTGTACTCACCCTGCAAAGCTGCGGCACTGAGTCCGTGCTGCTTTTTAATGTGGCTAACAGATTGTGCAGTGGGAGCTTTAATTGTGATTACTGCGGCAGGTGTCAGGAGCAATTAGGGAGTCAATTAAAACTGGATCTAGTGCAGAGCTGATGAGGAAAACACAGGTCAAGAATTATTCGCAAGATGTTCTGACAGAGCCCAGGTTAGGTGCCAGAACAATACATAACAGTAAATTATATGGCTTATAGCTCTTGACTTCAAATGCAAGTATTTTCTTAATTTAATACTGTCATGGTGGGAAGTGCTGGTATATAGCTACAGAGATATGGCTTTATAGTCCTGTATCTAGACAATGATGGGAGTTCATATGGATTCCTTATTGCTAGATCGTATCTGACAGCAATTTAAAAGTACACTCCAGACACATTGCAAGTTTAAGAGGCCTTGCCAGATCTTTTAAACAATTCAAGATGGCAGGTTCCTGCAGTAGAAGATATTATACTCATCTGTCTGGCGACCCATGCAGTCAAGGCCAAAAATATTGGCACCTCTGCATTTCAGATAATGCATCAATTCACCTAGAAAAGTGTTGCAATTACAAATGTTTAGGCATTCTCATGTTTATTTCTTTTGTTTGTATTGGTATGACAAAAAAAGTGGAGAAATAAAAAGCCAAATCTGACACTTTCCATGCAAAACTCAAAAAAATGGACTGGACAAAATGATTGGCACCCTCAATTTAATATTTGGTAGCACACGTCTTGGGAAAAAAAAACTGAAATCAATCGCTTCCTGTAACCATCAAAGAGTTTCTTCTTCACCTCTCTACTGGAATCTTGGACCACTTTTCTTTTGCCAACTGCTCCAGGTCTCTCAGATTGGAAGGGCTTCCTTCCCCAACTGCTGTTCTGGGATCTTTCCACAGGTGCTTTATGGGATTTAGATCTGGACTCATTGGTGGCCAGTTCAGTACTCTCCAGCGCTTTGTTTTAAACCATTTCTGGGTGTTTTTGAAGTGTGCTTTGGGTCATTGTCCTGCTGTAAGACCCATGACCTCTGACGGAGACCCAACTGACACTTGGCCTTACATTGCACCCCAGAATGCTTTGGTAGTCTTCAGATTTCATATTGCCATGCACACAGCCAAGACATTCAGTGCCTGAAGCAGCAAAGCAACCCCAAAACATCAGTGAACCTCCACCATGTTTAACTGTAGGGACTGTATTCTTTTCTTTAAGGGCCTCATTTCTTTTTCTGAAAACAGTAGAATGATGGGCTTTTTTAACCTTTTCGCTGCCAGGCCTTGTGCTCCATTATATACACGCAGGTGGCCAGACCATTTTTGCAATTTTTCCCTTGCTTTTTTATTTTTCACTTATAGCTTTCAAAGTTTGTAAAAGACCCCCCAAACCATATATTTTCTGAAAGCACATGACCAGTAGAATAAAAAGAAGGTGCAAATGATTTTTATGGTCCCACGATATTTGCGCAAATGTTTATCAAACAATATATTTGCTAAAAATCCACTAAAATCATTATTGGCAGATAAAAACACAGTACATTTTACAAAATTCCTACTAAATATAAAAGCTTAACCTATATTGAGTTAATAAATAACAAATATTTGTAACCTTATAAAGACCATCCAAGCCATATATGTCCTTAAAGCATATGACCTGTAGAATAAAAATGAGGTGCTACTGATTTTTAGGACCTGCGGTATTTGTGCAAATGTTTATCAAAACAATATATTCACATAAAATACACTAAAACCATTATTAGCAGATAAAAACACAGCTAATTTTACAAAATTCCTGCTAAATCCCTACTAAATATAAAAGCTTAACCTGTATGGAGTTAATACATAGCAAAAAAATATATTTTTACATTACGCCTTTTTGCAAAATGGTGAAAGTCAAACATATGCAAAAATGTAAAAATCCAAATTTCTCTAAAATTCTGAAGGTTTTTATTTTTCCCTTACAGCTTTCAGAATTTGTGAAAGACCCCCAATACCATATATTTTCTGAAAGCATATGACCTGTAAAATAGAAACACGATGCTACTGTTTTTTTAGGCCCTGCGGTAACTTGCACTTGCAAATTTTTATAACAACAATATTTTCACAAAAAATACACTAAAACCATAATTAGCAGATAAAAACACAGCTAATTTTATTAGATTACTGCTAAATTCAAAATAAATATAAAAGCTTAACCTATATGGAGTTAGTAAATAATAAATATTTGTAATTTTTACATTGCACCTTTTTGCAAAATGGTTAACATCGAACGTATGCAAAAATATAAATATCCAAATTTCTCTAAAAATCTGAAGGTTTTTCCCTTACAGCATTCAGAATTTGTGAAAGACCCCCAAAACCATATATGTCCTGAAACCATATGACCTGTAGAATAAAAATAAGGTGATACTGATTTTTTACGCCCTGCGGTATTTGTGTAAATGTTTAGTAAAATAGGATTTTTTGACTTACCGTAAAAGTAAGTTCATTGACAGACGCAGCCTCTAATCTTGACATGTGGGGTATGCACCTTTTACCAGGAGTAGACTAGGCAGAACACAGTTCAGAAAAAAAAAAGCAAGCTATCTCCTCCCAGGGGGCAGTCCTCACTCTGCATAACCCCCTCCGCCCTGCTAGCACACCAGTTCGTAACAAGCAGTACAAACTCAGAACACAGAGGGGTGGGTGCTGCGTCTGTCAATGAACTCAGTGAAAAGGATTTTACTGTAAGTCAAAAAATCCTATTTTCTCTTTCGTTCATTGACAGACGCAGCCTCTAATCTTGACATGTGGGGACATCCCAAAGCAGTGCCAAACCAAAGAGGGGTGGGCAACACATGAACAACTGTCCCCAATGGAAAACTCTCCGGGAGGCGCCAGACGCGCCTACATCGCTGCCTGCAAAACTTTGCGGCCAAAAGCAGCATCCGCAGATGCTGACACATCAACTTTGTAAAACTTAGCAAAGATGTGCACAGAAGTCCAAGTGGCAGCCTTGCACACCTGAGACACCATCGCTTGGTGTCGGAAGCCCAGGAAGTACTAATCGCCCCGGCGGAATGAGCCGTGGAAGGGAGGTTTTTGACCCCGAACCTCATACGCGCGGATCACGGTCTGTCTAATCCAACGCGAGATAGTGGTCGACGAGGCCACCGGTCCTTTGCGCGGGCCATCCGGCACCACGAACAATGCATCCGACTTCCGAAAGGAGGCCATGACTGACAAATACACCCGCAGAGCCCTCACCACATCCAGGGAGTGCAACACAACCTCCTTAGGATGAGACGGGCGCGGACACAAGGAAGGAAGGAAGAACAATGTCCTCATTAATATGAAAAGAGGAAACCACCTTCAGAAGGAACGAAGGAGAAACGCGAAGCACCGCCTTGTCCTTGTGCAGGACCAAGTAAGGAGACCTACAGGACAAAGCCGCCAACTCAGATACCCGCCTGGCGGATGTGATGGCCACCAAGAAGACCATTTTTGCGACAGCAACAGCAAAGAGATGTCTCTGATCTCAGGCTTCTGCAGTACTGAAAGTACCAGGTTCAGATCCCACGGCGCCAGGGGCGACCGCACCTGAGGCGCCACATGACGTACCCCCTGTACAAAGGTACGAATCAAAGAGTGCGTCGCTAATGGATGCTGGAAAAGAATCGCTATGGCAGAAATCTGCACCTTGAGGGTACTCAAGGCCAGCTTTTGATCCAGACCTTGCTGAAGAAAGGCCAGTACACGAGTCACTGAAAAGGAACGGGGGTTCCATCCCCCAGCCTCGCACCAAGCAATATAAGCCTTCCAGGTGCGGTGATAGATCTTGCGTGACGTCGACTTATGTGCCTTGGTGGGGATCACTGACTCAGAGACCCCCCTATCCCTCAATACCTGGGATTCAATAGCCGGGCCATCAAAGCCAGCGAGTGTAAAGCAGGGTGCAGGAAGGGCCCCTTCGACAGCAGATCTTCGCGTACCGGAAGCCGCCAGGGAACATCCGTTACCATCCGTACCACGTCAGTGTACCAAGGACGTAGAGGCCAATCCAGAGCCACCAGGATAGTCAGAATCCCCTCCACTTCTATCCTGCGCAACAGGCGTGGAAGAAGCTTGAGAGGAGGGAAGGCGTAAAGAGCCGGTACCGAGACCACGGAGCCACAAGGGCATACGCGGCGTCCGCCAAACGGATCCCTTGCTCTGCACACAAATGTTCGCACCTTGCAATTGAACCGGGATGCTAGCAGGTCCACGTCTGGCGTGCCCCACCTCTGGCAGATCTGACGGAACACTTCCGGATGCAGGGACCACTCTCCCTGATCCAGAGTCTGGCGAATGAGAAAGTCCACCTGCCAATTCTCTATGCCCAGAATGTAAACGGCGGAGATGGCCGGCACATGAAGCTCTGCCCACCTCAAGATGTGGGCGGCTTCCGCGGCTGCTGCCAAGCTCTTTGCGCCTCCTTGGTGGTTTACATACGCTACCGCCGTGCCGTTGTCCGACTGCACCCGAACCAGTCGACCGCATAACCTCTCTGACCAATGGGAGAGTCAGGGCCTGATCGCCCGCAGTTCCAGCACATTGATCGAAAGGGGGGACTCCTCCGAGGACCAGCGGTACCGGGCAGATAACCGCCCCAGGACTCCTCCCCAGCCCGCTAGAAGGAACGACTTTCCCAGGCTCAATGCCGGGGCCCGCAGCCACCAGGCAAGAGCCCCCCTGGTCTGGTGATCCAACCTGATCACCCGATCCAGAGACAACGGAGACTTGTCCCACTGCAGCAGAATTGCCCGCTGCAGGAGCCGGGTGTGACTCTGGGCATATGGCACCGCCTCAAAGGCCGACACCATGAGCCCTAGCACCCACATGCAGAAACGTAAGGAAGACCAACGTCGTGACTGCAGAGCCCGTACCGCAGTCTGCAGCGTCAGCAACTTGGCCGGAGGCAAGAACACCCTCGCCTGCTCTGTGTCCAGTATCAGGCCCAGATACTCTAGGCGGCGTGACGGGACCAGCGTCGACTTCTGGTTGATCAGCCAGCTGAAATCCCGCAGGGAGGCAAGGGTGATCGAGACATTGTTCTCCAGGGCAGAAGCCGACTTTGCCTGCAGGAGCAGATCGTCTAGATATGCCACCACCGCAATACCCCTCTGCCTCAGCAGAGCCAGCACTGGAGCCAACAGCTTGGTGAAGACTCGCGGAGTGGAGGCTAGGCCGAAGGGGAGAGCCACAAACTGGCAGTGGAGGTCCCCCACCGCGAAATACAGAAAACGCTGATGCCGAACGCAAATGGGAACGTGGAGATACGCGTCCCTGATGTCCAGAGAAGCCAGGAAATTCCCCTGGAGCGCACCTTCAGAAAGTGATTGAACGCCTTCAGGTCCAGAACCGGCCTGACCCCATCCTTCTTTGGCACCACAAAGAGCTTGGAATAAAACCCGCGGAACCGTTCCGCTGGAGGCACCGGGACAATCACCCCCTGCCCTAACAGACCCTGGACGGCCCCCAACAGAGCTTGGCAACGCCACGGAGGGAGGCTCAGATTTGAGGGGAAGAACCTGTCCAGGGGCTGGGTACAAAACTATATCTTGTACCCGGACGTCACCACCTCCTGCACCCAATGATCTAAGATGCGGGCGGTCCACCGGTCCGCGAACCCCAGAAGCCGAACATCATGCGGAGACGGGCCTCTCCTCCGCCTTTCTGGACTTGCGCTGCCAGGAACGCTTCTGGTTCCCTGCAGCAGCCTTGCCGGGCCGATCGCCCATGCCCGCTGCGCCGGGTGCACGAAAAAAACACCTCTGAGTAGAAAAGGAGGGACCCTGTTTACGGCATTGCTCCCCCCCCCCCGCATGGGTTCCGGAACAATCAAACTCTTCCCCTCTGTGAAATCCCTAATGATTTCATCCAGGGAAGTCCCAAACAGCCGACCGCCCTGAAACGGCAGGTCCGTGAGGGCTTTTTTCGACGCATGGTCGCCCGACCAGAACCTCAGCCACAGCAGCCGTGTGATAGCAAAACTGCCAGTTTTGACAGCATGGGAGCTACGTCCAATGCTGCATCACAGATGTACATGAGACCCTGCACCAGCTGGTGCAGGCTCCGAAGGGACCCCGAGGTCCCCCGAATCCTTGTGCAGCCCCGACGCCCACTCTGTGAGTGTCTGCACCACCATCGCTGACGCCAGCACTGGCCGCATGGCCGCCCCCACCACCAGGAACATAGCCTTGGACACTGCCTCCATCCACCTGTCAGCAGGATTCTTAAAAGGCGGAGAGCCCTCCATCGGAATTGTGGTAGCCTTGTTCAGGCAGGCCACGGAGGGTCAACCATGGGGGACACCCACTTCTGCACCAAGCTATCCTCAAAAGGATAGCACACAGAAAAGCATTTAGGCAATGTGAACGAATTCTGAGGATGCTGCCATTCCTTGTAGACAAACTGGTCAAAGTATGGCACATAAGGGAAAGCCCTAGGAGTCCGAGCCGGCCTATGGGACCCAAAGGCGCAAGCCTCCTCTTGCGAAGTCCCAGCCTGGCCCAAATGCAGCGTCTCACGGACGGCAGCCACCAGGGAGCCCACCAGCGCCTTCTCCTGTGCTATGGTGGCCCCCTGCTCCTCCTCACCGTCAGAAGGGTCCAATTCCCCATCTGACAGGTCCACGGGGGTCCCTGAGATCAAATAACCCCCTTCCGGCTCCGAATCCTCCTCAGAGGATGGGGGAGGGGGTGGACGCTTCTTCGCCACCCCCTTACCACCGACTGGTTCCACCCGGGCAAGAAACTCTTCCAAAATTGAAATAAGTTTGTCCAGTGGGACTACAGGTCCCAGCGCCACCAGAGCCTCCGCGGAGACTTCCGGAACTGACATACCCGGTTCAGCCGCCATGTGCCACCCCCCGGACTCTAGTGAGGCCTACAGGCTGCACCCCCACCACAGGCCACCCCTCAGTCACCCCTGCACAACGGACCGGAAATGCACCGGAGGACTGCACTGTGCCGTTACCAGCACCCCAGGGAGAAGCCAGCTATACTTGCTGAAAGTGAGAGGGCCTGCCTCCACTGCTGCTGCTACTGCTGCTGTGCTGCCGCTGCTGAGCTCCCCCACACGTGTCGAACGCGCCGTCCAGAATGAGGAAAACAGTGCCAAAGCCCATGCTATAAGCTCACCAGGAGACCAACCAAAAATGGCCACAGTAGCAAAACACTAGAGGCCAAACCACCACAAAGATGGCCACGACTCTGGCAAAATGGCGGCCGGCCCTGAAAAAATGCTGCATGGTCGGGGGGCCCAAAAATAGCAGCACTGAGGCGGAAGCGGCGGGGTGCGGTGCGGAGGGTGGGGGGGAGGGGAGAACGACCAAAACCACCCTCGCCCAAACAGAGGGGGGGAAGATAGGGCACCCACCAGCCCCCCTCCGCACCCCTGAGGGGGGAGGGGGAAGCGTACTCACCCTTCCAGACGGGCGCAGCAGGTAGCCACCCAAGACAGGCCTGCCGCCCCTACGGGTGGGGAGGGAGCTGTCGGCCAAGCGACACCTCGACGCGAGCCGCAGCCCGGTCACTCAGCATGCCGGCGGGATGTTTAACCCGCCGGCCGCCCCGCACGGAACGGGGCCCGATGCGGCCGACCCCGCAGGCAGCTAAGGGACGGCTCACATCCGTCGGCCGTGCTGGGGAGACTACCTGGACCTAAAGATCTCCACCATGTCACCCAGCCGGCTACTTGATTGCATTTTTCATCATATCTTGAGAAAAAACAAAAAATTGGGGAACCGCAGATCCCAGCAGGGAGCCTAGGTGCTACTCCTTGCACTAGGCAGAAAAAAACTGGTGTGTTAGCAGGGCAGAGGGGGTTATGCAGAGTGAGGACCGCCCCCTGGGAGGGACTAGCTTGCTTTTTGTCTGAACTGTGTTCTGCCTAGTCTGCTCCTGGTAAAAAGTGCATACCCCACATGTCAAGATTAGAAGCTGCGTCTGTCAATGAACGAAAGAGAAAACAATATTTTCGCTAAAAATACACTAAAGCCATTATTAGTAGATAAAAACACAGCTAATTTTACAAAATTTCTGCTAAATTCCTACTAAATATAAAAGCTTATCCCGTGTTAAGTTAACCACAACAGTACCTGGCACGAAAACCCCCTTCCTGTCCAGGCCATTTTTCAGCTTTCAGCGCTATCACACTTTGAATGACAATTACTCAGTCATGCAACACGGTACCCATATGAAATTTGCGTCCTTTTTTTCACACAAATAGAGCTTTCTTTTGGTGGTATTTAATCACTAGGAGGGGGTTTATTTTTGTGCTATAAATAAAAAAAGATTGAATTTTTTTTGAAAAAATGCCTTTTTCTTTGTTTCGGTCATAAAATTTTGCAAATTAGTAATTTTTCTTTGTAAATTTTGGCCAACATTTATACTGCTACCTATCTTTGGTAAAAATAACCCAAATAAGTGTATATTATTTGGTCAGA
>BLSH010558361.1:213685-226147 GCA_018402905.1 Glandirana rugosa
GCTACGGCGGCGGAAAGATGGACCCCCCCCCCCCCCCCCCCCCCCCCCCCCCCCCCCCCCCCCCCCCCCCCAGGGCAATCCTTTTAGGCAGTGCAGGGGTGAAGGAAGCGGCGGGTGACAGGTAGAAAGGCGGCGGCATCGGCTGAGGGGGTGGGTGTCATCTTAGTTGAATAACTCTGATTAGCGGCTTGTTTTGTTCAGCAGAGTCTGCTGAACATTTCTGATATAAGTTTATGGTCACTTATAACAGAGGAGGAATGTAGTTCCGTACGGCGTACGGACTAGGCCCCCTGCAGGCACTTCTGTAGGTCCGTACGACGTACGGACTTGGCAGTGAAAGGGTTAAAAAGCTGTAATTTTGTTTTGTCTGTCCACAGCACATTCTCCCAAAAATATTCTGGCAAACTATTTAATCAATTTTTCTCTTTCGCCCACGTCCCGGGAGATTAACTAGAGTGCCGTGGGCTGTAAACTTCTTGACAATATTGCGCACAGTGGGCACAGGAACATTAAGATCTCTGGAGATGGACTTGTAACCTTGAGATTGTCCATGCTTTTCCACAATTGTTGTTCTCAAATCCTCAGATAATTCTTTTCTGCTCTTTCACTTCTCCATGCTCCGTGTGGCACACAGAGACACACAACCGAAAGGTTGTTTTTCACCATTTTAACTGGTTGCCAATGTGATTTATATATTATCAGCACCTGTTAATTGATACAGGTGAATTTAATTGCAATTTACAAGAGCATAACAAACTTGGAATGCAATTATTTCTTACAATTTTGAGAAGGTGCCAATAATTTTGTTCGGTCCATTTTTGGAGTTTTGCGTAGAACCTGTCAGATTTAGCTTTTTGTTTGTCAACTTTTTTGTGTCATACCAATACTAACAAAAAAAATAAGCATGAGAATGCCTAAAAATAATAATGTAATGCTTTGGAAACAATTTTCTGAGTGAAGTGGTGCATTATCTGACAGAAAGGCAGGGGTGCCAATATTTTTGGCCATGACTGTATTTCCTACCTTCTCTCAATTCCAGCGCTGGAGATTGTCCACTTGTATCCTCATATCTAAAGGTTCAGATCATCCAAGATGATGTAAGCTCACAATACAATAAATGATTTAATTGTTTTAGTCGGGGGGGTTAGGTAATAAATTCTCTCTCTATAAGTGAACTATCTTGGTTAATCTGTAGGAGTATATATATATTAAACCAATATGCAAAGCAATACAAGACTAATTTACAGATGGTGGTGAGGTAGGTCAGTTGTGCACAGCCTGCAGTCTACTATGAAGCATAACTTACCCAGGCACAGCATTATACCATATTAGATCTGTATATTCCTCGTACTTTTGAGAAAACAGGCTTGCTCTGGGAAATGTTTCAAGACATCTACCATCCTACTATTATTTGATTATAAGTATATTCTGGAAGGAAGAACTATTACTCCTTTCGGAATACAATAGCTGGATATAAAAAAAATGCAAACTGAATCATATATAAACCAAAAAAATGAAAAATTAATATATATTGAAGCTTACTATTCCTTAGATGTAATGCCTGCATACATTTTCTTATTTTAGGCGTTGTTCCTCTTATTTTGACTTGATATTCCTGCAAATAACAAACTGTGACTATGTTTATTTCTACACTGTATCTATAGAGGCAGCCTTTGGTTATCCCCATTACATAAAAAGGGGGGTGATGAAATTGGTAGTAGACACAAAAAAAATAACATTGTTTTTGCTTCCAGTTTATTTCACAGGATGTGAATAAGACACTGCATTTCTGGAATATTAAACAGGTATTTCTGAACTTGCTAAAAATGTTCTTAGCCTAAAAAATAAAAACTAACACAGCCACCAAATCTGGTCTGGACTGAACTGGTAATCTGCAATATATTCGATTTTTGTTCTTGGGTTTACTTATACTTTAAAAGGATAATACTTTTTATTTTTAATGTAATTTATTTTAAAAATAAATTGATTTTTTTTTTGTATGAACTCTTCATTAATAGATAAATCCATACAGGGTAGTATATGCAAAACAGAGAAGGGGGGTGACCTTCAGACTCATTCTGCGGTGCATGTGAACTGAGCTCCATTATTGAAGTGTATTTAAAGAAAAATAGTTATTTCAGCCTGGGGTTCACCTGCTGGATGCATGTTGTAAATCAACTTCTCATATATATTATTTATTATTTACCTGACTACAAAAATGAAAAAAATAAACACCAAAACAAATGTTACATTCCCTTTAAATAAGAGTAATAACTGAAAATGCTAATGTGCTAATCACTGCAATCAATACTACTTATGGTCCAACTGTCTATTTACGAACAGTTTATATATATTTTGTTTTATAGCAACATATTTTGAATATAAATATAAAAATAAAATATATAAATATAATTAAAAAGCAGCACAGAACTACAAAAAAATACAAAAGAACAAAATTTCTCACAACGCCTGGAGACACATATAGAAGTATATAGTGAAAGAAACATGTAAAGTGTCATTGCTGAGCCTTTTATAAAATGTTGGTTGACTGGCTATCCTGGAAAACATTCAGGCAGAAAATTTAGAAATGCTGATTTGCTTAACTGATCTGGGTTAGTGACACATATATAGAATATGTATATATATATATATATATATATATATACAGTATATTTATTTATTTATTTATTTTTTGTTAAGGTGCCAGGAACAAGGACACAAAAAGAACTCTGGCTAGGGGAAGACAACAGCACTTTATAGGGTAGTTAAGAGGTTATCCTGGAGGGTCGGGAAAGGCAGACCTTACCCATCGTAGGCTGACAAAAACCTTTTTTTTTATTTTGCTGTTGCACTTATAGCATAGGAAGAGAATCTCCCCAAGGGGACAGAGACAGCAAAAATTAACTGACAGGGGTTTTAGCCATTCCCTACTTTATCCAAGACTAAAAGTTTTAGCAATACACACACTTTGAATTAAAGGAATTGTAAAGGCAGAAGGTTTTTTTATCTTAATGCATTCTATGCATTAAGATAAAAAACCTTTTGTGTGAAGCAACCTCCCCAGCCCCCCTAATTACTTACCTGAGCCCCTTCTCTCTCCAGTGATGTCCACGAATGTCTAAGCCATGCAGGACACTCCTCCTTATTGGCTGAGACACAGCAGCGGCGCCATTGGCTTCCGTGGCTGTCAATCAAGGTCAGTCAGCCAATCAGGGAAGAGAGGGGGCAGGGCCAGGCCGGGGCTCCATGTCTGAATGGATACACGGAGCTCTAACTCGGCTCGGGTGTCCCCATAGAAGGAGGGAGGGGCCAGGAGCAGCAAAGAGAGACCCAACAAGAGCAGGATCCAGGCTGCTCTGTGCAAAACCAACTGCACAGAAGAGGTAAGTATAAGATGTTTGTTATTTTTTTTTAAAATTAGACTTTACAATCACTTTAAGTAAGTAAAATAGGGTGTTGAAATAACAAACTTTGTAAATCGTATTTGTTATCTAATTTATTTATTTATTGATTGATTTCTCTAACTTTGCTCACCAGAACAAGAAGCAAGGGGAAATCTGTACAACAGGGCCACAAAGAGTAGGAGCCGGTTCACACATGGGGCAACTTAGTCACCTGGCAAGTCGTGCTCCATGCAGTGCAATGGAACTGTTCTAATAGGAGGGACTCAAGTGGCTCCGGCTTAGAAAAAGTTCCTGTACTACTTTGGGGGCCACTTCAGGCGACTTGCATTGACTTCTATTACAGAAGTCCTTTGCAAGCCGCGCTGAGTCGCCCCTGTGTGAACCGGCTTTTAAAGCTTAATGCAGCTTGTAATTTGTAACCATTACAATACTAAAGAAAACTTTTTGACTAGAGTTTCACTTGAAGGCTATATAGGATTTTAAAGCACCAATTGTGTCTTAGTGGAATTGTTCATATTTTGCTAGTTTATAACTGTCCGTAGTTAACCACAATAAAGTCCACAAGGATGCGGAATAAAATGATATTAATGTTTTCACATGGCAACAAGAATGATCTAAATATTATTAGCCACAGTACAAAATTCTAAACCCTGCACCAACATAAACAACAATAAACTTTTCTTGCAAAATGGACGATTTTCGGGTTGTGACTTAACATATAGATTTATCTAAACAAAGTGCACAAAGTTCACAAAAAATGTTATCTTATTTAAACAATGTATGTATGTGGGACTACTGCTGAAAGCCATGCAATACATATCTTATATATAAATATATTTCTATAAGGGGTATTTAAATATGACACTTCTCAACATGGACAAATAGTCCAACTTCCAATATTCAAATTAATGTTTTAGCCTTACTTATAATAAAAATACATGTAGCCCTCTTCTGGGGGAGTTATGAGAAATGGCCCTCCCAAAACAGGATATTGCACTATACCTGTAGGTAAATAACAGAACCAGAACCTTCACTAAGTGGAAGAATGGGACTGATAATAAAGTTAGCAGTGCCTCTGTCCAGGACAGGGCCTTTGTGAACAGAGGGTATTCCCTTCCTGGGAAATTAACCAGTAATTGAATCAAAGTAATTGGAAGCAGAAGAACTACTGCAACTGGGATATAACATTCACCATAAGCATATAGATGCACAACAGTATATAAAAAATACAAACTTTATATAAGAAAAGAGTTTAATGACAATACATATGTAGCACTACCCCCCCCCCCCCCACCCCAGGAGCTGCTTGCTAGATTGGGTTCTCTCTTCCTTTGATAAAACTCTGAGAACACGCTTCTGCTATGGTTTTCACCTTAATATTGCAAATCAGCGCTCATGCACATAAAATACAAAGTTACAACTTAGATGCTGCTTCTATAAAAAATAAATAAATTCCATTCAATATCAATACAGCCTAAGAACACAAGTTCATTTGGATGTTAGCAGCGCATCTTAGGTCTTTTTCTTTACATATTAAACCTGAAGAAAAAATTCAGTCCTTTTTTTATAGTAAGCATGCTCCCAGTGAAAGATGTATACAGCCTCACGAATGTTCTTTATGAGCTATAATCCTCCACCTTTTTCACTGTGTGCTCTCCTTCCCCTTATGGCTATGCACCCACCACCTCAGCTGGCTAGCATTGGAGCCCAGTCTTTATGGTGGTGCACATAAGTACAGTCCCAGTAAAGTCTGCATGCAGTGGTAAAGGCTGCTAGTCAAATGTTCAGTCCTTATGTGCTTAGTCTCTGCTAGCAGCAGTATAGCAGTCACTTCCGCAACCTCTCACAAATCCCAGCAGTAGACCAAGTCTTGGCACTCAGCTTTCTGCAATTCATCCACAGCTGCGCTCAGGCACTCCAGTCACAAAACCCTGTAACTCAGGTCTTCAGTCCTCAAAGCACAATTGCAGATTGTGGCAGGCAAGTCTGCACACTATGGTAGAGGTGCACACTATCTAATCTCCCTGCAGCAAAAAGTAAGTCCCCCAGTCCATAGCCCAGGAAAAATCTCTTTTTCTTCCTTAAAATAGTGTCTTTCTGTGAAATGTAGTCTGACCATGCATTGATTTCTACAGCATTGTTCCCATCCAGAATTAAATCTCCCATCATGCAGTATAACTCACTCTAAAGTCCCTTGAGCTCTTCTGCTGCAGTTCCTCCCCTATTGGCTGGAGGCAGACAGTAAATCATACTAAATCCAGCATGAACAGCTCAGTGAAAGCATAGGGAGCAGCTGCAGTGTAGTATCCTAACTTGCTCTCTCTAGCCAAGCACCATACACATATATTAAACATACAAATGGATAGTATCAGCAAAGGGCCTGATAGGAGTCCTGGTGGAATTGTGCACGTATACCCAGGTATCTTTGTGTGGGAGACCTGAAGACAAGATCTGCGGTGCCGAGGAGACCCGCCAGCTGTTTCCCAACCAGCCTGGAATGCAGTCCTAGTTATCTAGGACTGTGCATGAGAGATGCTTATAGGACAGAAATACTGTTTCTCATGAGGATTCAGTAATACACTCAAGAAGTAATGGGTTAGTTAAAGTTAAATTATTAGAACACAACAATACTTGCATAATTTTCTTTTCTGATCTGTCATTAGCAACATGGACCGGACATGTGTCTGAGACCTTCTATCTCTCCACTTCCTGCTTCCAGGATCTTTTCCCAACACCCCAAGATTCAGAAAGCGACATACATATTTATATGATAGAGTTTGAAAAGGGGGATGTGGGATTATGACCATGCCATAATGAACATGATACTTAATAAAATATAATACATTTTATTAATACATATTTTAAAAAGTTGACAAGATTAAAAACAATACATATGTTTTCCTCATATCAAACACAAGTTTTAACAGCAAATGGTCATACAGTAGTGTGGTTCCATTCCAACAAGTTTCGCCTGTATAGGCTTCTTCGGGGAACTGTAGTCCACCAAGACAATTGTATAACTATGTCATGTTCATGATACTATATCAAGTATCATGTTCATTATGGCACCATCATAATCCCACATCCCCCTTTTCAAACTCTATCATATTATCAGGGATGAGGTGCCGGACAACACAGTGTGACCAGACTAAAAAACCTAACTATCGATACATATTTATAAATTACTGTGTGATACTAGCAGCTGATGGAGGGCAGGGGATCCCTACACATGTACAACATATGTATTTCAAATAAAAAAACAAATACACAAAAGAATATTATAAACATTTAAAAACAAGCAGGGCTGTTCTTTGAATGACTAAAAGGTAATGCAGTCATATCCATAGTATCCAGGCACCTATTTCAGATTGTAATATATACTGAAGAGACACCAAAATCAAATCCACTCTAATGTATCCTTATTTCTGAAATTTCATACACTCCACTAGTAAAATGGCTCCAACACATGGAAGAATATATGCACCTTAAATAGTTTTTACATAGTTGGTAAGGTTGAATAAAGACAACAGTCCATCCAGTTCAACCTGTGTAGCTGAGTGTGTGTGTATAAAAAAAATAATAATTTCCCATATCCATGTATATTGTTTTCACTAAGATGCCCATCAAAGAGTCTTTTAAACCTACCCATACCTCCTGCCAACACCACCAATTGTGGAAGAGAGTTCCATACCCTTACCACCCTGACAGTGAAAAACCCCCTAAACAGCTTAAGGTTAAACTGCTTCTCTTCCAGTCTCATCATGAGGCCCAGTGTCCTCTTACACTCCCTGGGACTGAAAAGTTTCAAACTTACGCTGGGATAACCGTTGAGATATTTGTATCACGCTATCATATCTCCTCTCAAGTGTCTCTTTTTCAGGGAGAATAAAATTAGAGCTTGTAGTCGTTCCTCATAAATAAGGTCCTACAGTCCCGATATTAATTTAGTTGCCCTTGTCTGGACTTTCTCCAGCTCCAGCACATCCTTTCTGAGAATTGGTAGCCAGAACTGGATGGAATACTCCAGATGCAGCTGAACCAGGGTCTTATAAAGTGTCAGAATAATCATTTTATCTTAGGAGTTAATTCCCTTTTTAATGCATGCCAATATTCTACTGGCTTAGGAAAGCCGCAACAATCTCAAAAGTGTTCAATAGGAAAAAATGTCCCCCTAATTAGTATAGTATCCAACTGTTAGTAAAGACTGAGCAAATACTGCAAATAAATGCAAGCATATAGAATTTGTTTGCAACATAAGCACCATGTAAACCACCTAGGTGGACATCATTGTGATCGGGTACATCATCTCCAATGGTTCATTCAAATGTCCAACAAAGTATGTATCACATAGACAAAGTTTTTGAACTGTGTTGGAAATCTGTGCATGTAGCTTGTCCGTACACCTGTGTACATGCTAAATTCAACTTGACTAGTCAATGGTATTTGTATAATGTGTATATGTGTAGAAAGTGATAACAATGTTCCATTTTGAGAACACTGTGCCACCCACTATCAGTGTTAGACTTAATAATCTAAAGGGCATAAATAGTCTACATACACAATACTCTGGCTTTGTCCTGTTTGTCCATTTAACAAGTCGCTTTTTGGATTCCGCAGTACTCTCATTCTTTCCTATTCCAGATTGTGAGGATCATACCCCTTTTGGCAAAACTTGTTCTTAATCACCTCAGATTGTTCCATATAATGCTGGTCAGTAGTACAGTTTCTTCGGATCCGAGTAAACTGGCCCCTGGGAATGTTCCTGAGCCATGCAGGATGATGCCCACTTGTGATCGCTAAATAACTATTGCGATCAGTTACTTTAAAAAACGTCTTAGTTGCTAAAATGTTGTTAGTTCTATAATTAGTTAAATCTAAAAAGTTAATTTCTCTTTGGCTAAAAGTATAGTCCAACCGGATATTGTTAGTATTGTTGTCTAACTCTCTAAAAAAATCTTCCAATTTGTCTTCTGTGCCTTCCCAGATAAAGAACAGATCATCTATAAACCTGCGATAAAATCGCAATTCAGGTTTTCTTTCCTTAAAAATAATCGCATTTGAGGGAGGCTTGGCTGAGGCTGACCTATTAAACAAGCGATCTTTATGCAGATATCTGGTAAGCCTCCAGAGTGACCACCTGCATGCGGATTCTCTTAGTGGTGATGGAATTGAACCAGAGAGTTTGAGCTGCACCTTTGGAGGAGGATTATTTATGGACACTATTTCTTGGACACTATCTTATTTCTATTTTATTTACAATATTTATCAGTAAACGGACACTGGTTCTTTGCACTTGTAGTTTGCACTGACACTTTGTTTGCGGTTTTTGCACAAAATATTTTTCACTTATATAGCAAAAATGATTTGAGCGCTGCTTTTTACTATGAATAATTATAGTGAATATTATTGATTTATGAGTTTTTTAAAGCGGCAGCTGTGTATATATATTTATAGATATATAGATATATATATTGATTGGTGTATTGATTTATAAATTGATTACACATATGGGAACACAAAATTAGCACCATTTAGGAGTGGCACTAATACAGCGCGGTGTTTTTTAATTAATTATTATTTTCATATTTAGTCTACATACACAGTATATCCACAATATTTTTTCCCAAGGGGGCAGAGCTATAGATGAGAAAACTTTTCAGAGTGCACAGCCTTTAATATAGCCCACATCTGCACCCGGGGCAAATACACCCAACTGTGCAACCTGTGCCCCCCTTAGGGTTAGCAGTGATGTCGCTGTCACTAATTCTGACAGAAAAATCCAAGGGAAACTCCAAGCTCACTTACCGACCAGCCCGCGGACAACCAAATTAACCTGTCTAACAGTATGCGTTAAAACAGGTGTTTAGTCTGCACCCATTGGCAAATACATGCGTAAGCTACAGGCCCAGCCAAGGCACTCTGGTATCTGTAGTCCTATCACTGACTTATGAGTGACTCCACAATGGAAGCACAAAAAAGGAAGCCACTGCACCCACCTAATATTGGTGGGGGCAGCCATTGTGCTATGTGCTGGGTGTTCAGTGTGCCCCTGTACCTTTATGAAGGGATGGGCTCCCTTCAGTCCATATGCTCTCCATCTATCCATCAGAATGCATGTGCTTCCACTGTGGAGTCACTCATAAGTCAGTGATAGGACTACAGATACCAGGGTGCCTTGGTGGGGCCTGTAGCTTATGCATGCATTTGCAAATGTGTGCAGATTAAACCCCTGTTTTTAACGCATACTGTTGCACAGGTTAATTCGGTTGCCCGCTGGCTGGTTGGTAAGTGAGCTTGGAGTTTTCCTTGAATTTTTCCTTGGCTTTTTTCTAACATATATTGCCTTCTAATGCTACTTGCTGCCATGGCCAGTTATAGGTGCGGGCAGTGGCTTCCTTTTTTGAATTACTATTATATTGGTCAGGCAACACACTGACACATTTGCAGCCATTGTGCTATGTGCTGGGTGTTCAGTGTGCCCCTGTACCTTTAAGAAGGGATGGGCTCCCTTCAGTCCATCTGCCCTCCATCTATCCATCAGAATGCATGTGCTTAATGTAGCCATGTACTCCCTTGAGAGTGGCTGGTAGTAGTGGTTCACCTTATAGCCGCCTGTCTCTTGGTTTTATTTTTTTATTTAGGTGAAATAACTTGGATGGGGATAAGGGATGACTATGGGATGCCCAAAGAATTATGGTACATGAACTCCCTATACAGTCCTGTACAGGCGGTCCCCTAGTTACAAACATCCAACTTACAAATGACCCCTACTTACAAATGGAGGGAGACAACAGGAAGTGACATTAAATCTACCCATAGGAAGGGAAATTCACTCCTGAAAGAGTTATTATGGGAAAAAGGTGTCTGCACTGATGCTTTATCACCAAGGTTTGTTTCCACAACAACCTAAAATTTTCAAAATCCAATTATCATTGGGACAGGAAGTGAAGTGAAATCTTCTGAACAGGGGCACAGACAACAAAACAAACATTAGAGTGGTGTTAACCGTTCCCTATGCTAGCCAAAAAGTTTAAAAATAGTTTTTTGGCTGGAGTAACAATTAAAAAATGTACCTGTTCCGACAAACAAATTCGACTTAAGAACAAACCTACAGACCCTATCTTGTTTGTAACCCGGGGACCGCCTGTATATGCACACTTGCACTGCAGACCATCCTTCTGCAGACTGTTACTCCTCACAACTCTCCAGCACTCAACCTGCTGACCGTTTCTTCTACAGTTCTCTCTCTCTAACACAGAACTTGCAGATCATCGCTCTTTTACATCACTCCAGCACATCACTTAGTTTCCAGCTTGAAAGGAAATTTATCAAGCTTCTCTAATCCTTCCTCTTCACCATGGCTAGCACATGGTGAGGCCTACTCTGTATTAGCAGGACCTCAGGAACACCCACTACATTGGCTCTCAAGGCTTCCACAGACTGTCCACTATTCCTCTCCCAGCCACTCACCAAACCGGTGGATCAATTTAAAGTCTCTCTCTGTGTAGCACCTCTACTGTTCTCCTGTGCGACTCCAGGAATCCCAACCACTTCTGGCTGCACCCAAACCTCCAGGCCTCAATGTCACCCCCCCAGATTGGGGCGACCTCCCGGTTAGAGCCCTCCACAGTGCCTCTGCTACATCTTCAGACTTCCACCTGACACTTCTACCAGATTGGGCTGACTCCGAGTATTTAAGGAGGCCTGCCCTCTGCCAATCCTGCTTGGGGATTGGTCAGGGCTCCTTAGAATACTCCAGATGGCTCCACCTATGTCCCAGCTCTCTGACCAAAAACCTTCCCCAGGTTTCTAGAAAGAAGTGGGAGGTTTTGGTGACCTCATCTGTTAAGTCCACTCAATCCTCCCTGAATCTCTCCTCCCAACCCAGATCAAAACATTCAGGCCTGCACCTACAGTCAGGCCTGACTAAATTTTACCTCACCTAGCAAACCCTGCTAGAAAAATGTACCGTTGTGGAGTCACTCATAAGTCAGGGATAGGACTACACTATTCCTGTCAGCCTTGTAACAGAAGAAAAAAAAGATGGGACAAAGAATGGCATGTACTTTGTCCCCTGGGTAACAGGCGACATAAATAAAAAGTGAGGCATCTTCTTCTTTAACCGCTTGCCGACCGCTGGTCGGCAATTGACAGCGACAAAGTGGCTCGTTCCCGCAAAATGCCATCATACGACGGCGGCTGCGGGATTGAGTTTAGTGAGCGCGCGCGCGCCGGAGGCGCGCCCGCACGCTCACTGTGTTCAGGGAGGGCCAGGGAGCGGGTGCGGCGGCTTCGATTGCCGCCGGCTACCCGCAATGGCCCCCCCGAGCGGAGGAACGGAGGTCCGTGTATGTAAACACGGACCTCCGCTCTGTGTGAAGGGGGAAGGGCTGTGATCACAGCCTTGCTGTATACGAAGGCTGTGACCACTTCCCTTCCCCAGATAGTGCAGTCCCCCTACAGTTAGAACACGCCCAGGGAACATAGTTAACCCTTAGAGCGCCCCCTGCAGGTTAACCCCTTCACTGCCAATGACATTTACACAGTAATCAGGGCATTTTTATAGCACTGATTGCTGTATAAATGCCAATGGTCCCAAAAAAGTGTCAAAATAGTCCGACGTGTCCGCCCCAATATCGCAGTACCGCTAAAAATCGCAGATCGCCGCCATTACTAGTAAAAAAAACCCCAAAAATGAATTCTCATCATCCGTAAACGTGACCACTTTTGCGCAAACCAATCAATAAACACCGATTGCGATTTTTTTTATCGCAAATATGAGGAAGAATATAAATCGGCCAAAAACGGTGAAAAAAAAGTTTTTTTATATTTTTTTTTTTGATTTGTATTCTAGCAAAAAGTAAGAAATTTTGGTTTTTTTGCAAAATTGTCGCTCTTCTTTTGTTTATAGCGGAGATCAGAAATGACGCAGAGGTGATCAAATACCACCAAAAGAAAGCTCTGTTTGTGGGGAAAAAAAGGACGCAAATTTCGTTTGGGTACAACATCGCACGACCGCGCAATTTTCAGTTAAAGCGACGCAGTGCCGAATCGCAAA
>BLSH010558361.1:226157-243522 GCA_018402905.1 Glandirana rugosa
CGATCAATGGATACAGTTAAAGAAAAAATTTTTGACGACGTTCTGTAAAACCACACCTGAACGGGCGTTACTCTTGTTTAGACATTCGTTACTCTGTCGTTGTTGTGTATGATTAGGGATTTCAATAACGGTGGAATTGTGAATTGGAGTGGGAGTAGGAGTCAAAAATCCCAGCCAGATGAATTGGTGAAGTCGGGGCCTTCCTAAAGGTCGAAATCCTGGCCTCGGGAAAAACGCTAAGCCGTGACGCAGCGAAATTGACTTTTAACGCGCCAGCACGCTACAACATGGGTTTGAACATCGCACGACCGCGCAATTTTCAGTTAAAGCGACGCAGTGCCGAATCGCAAAAAGGGCTCCGGTCCTAAAGCTGGAAATCCTTCCGGGGCTGAAGTGGTTAAGTAGACCGACCCTAAAAACTGAGGATGAGGGTGAGGTTAAGTGTTAAGGTGGCAATAACTTTAGGGATTAGTATGTGTTGTTGCTGTCTCATTGCTTACAGATTTGTTCTCATTGCGGGCAAGTCCACACCAAAATGTCTTGCAGCAGTTTTTAAAAAAGAAATTGACATAGGTAACTAGCTAAGTCTTCACTTTGTATATTCATTACTAGGTTTTGTATTTTGGCTGGAGTTCCTTTTAAACATATTATAAACAAACTTCATTAAACATCAATTTTTCTTTACATCTTAAGGAAACCTGACACAACCAGGTGGAGGGCTTGAAGTAGTCAGTATGAAATGTATCAGATTATATAGAGGTAACGGGATCCTTGTATGTTACCAAGTAGCTATTTTAATTGTTCTGAATTCTAACCTTGCTTCAACTCCTTCCAGCCTCCAGATGGTCATAAACAGTGAGGGAAAGGCATCAGTCACTATTTCTTAAATAAATACCCACTCCCTCTCTCATGGAAATATGAACCAGGAAATGAATAAATGGATATTTTATTTTTGCTTCCATTACTCATGTGATGAAATTCCCGTTCTGACCCTGATTTACGTGGCATCGGGCTATGCATATCTTTTGTTAGCATTGTGCTATGCGATTTTCTGTTCACTATTCCAAGAAAGAACGCACAAACTGGATGGGTGTTCTAGAACCAAAGCTAATGGGCTGAAGCGGGCTGTGACAAAGCAAGAAGATGAAGTGTGATATTCTCCTCCAGGCTCAGCCTATATATTGCTCTTCAATGTACTTCTCCTTATACAGATTTCTGAAAACTTGAAACACAACGGGCAAGCTTATTTATTGTGGCAAAGGGCTGTCTGTAAAGTATAGTGAGTAAACTAAGTATCCATTCAAAATATGTTTTCTACTGACCTAAAGTGGGCGAAAAGCTTAAAGTGGTTGTAAAGCCTTAAAGGGGTTGTAAACCCTCAAGGTTTTTCACCTTAATGCATTCTATGCATTAAGGTGAAAAACCTCCTGTAGTGCACCAGCCCCCCCAGAGCCCCCTTTTACTTACCTGAACCCGGTCTTTCCAGCACCGGAGACGAGCCCACCCGCTCCAGCAGGTGTCTTGGGTCCTGATTGGATAGATTGATAGCAGCGCGGCCATTGGCTCCCACTGCTGTCAATCAAATTCAATGACACGTGAGCCAGGGGGTGGGGCAAGTCCTGCTGTTTGTGTCCATGGACACAGCAGTGCGCCAGTACGGGTGCCCCGAGGGAGAGCGCTTCTCCGATGGGGCACTCAATGGAGGGAGGAGCCAGGAGCGCCACTCAGGGACCCCAGAACAGGAGGATTGGGGCCACTCTGTGCAAAACTGCTGCACAGAGGAAGTAAGTATGACATGTTTGTTATTTTAAAAAAAACTGAACCTTTACAATCCTTTAAGGTTTTTTTTTACCTTAATGCATTCTATGCATTAAGGTAAAAAACCTTCTGTCCTGCAGCTCCCCCCCCAGACCCCCCTTTTCAGCCCGATCTGATCCAGCGATGTGTACGAGCGCAGCGGCTCTAGCTGCTGTCGCTTTCCTCATTGGACAGATTGATAGCAGAAGGAGCCATCAAAAAGACCTAATATCTCTTTTTTTACCTTTAAAAACAAAAGATTAAAAAAAAGATCTTTTGCTTAAAAAAAAATAGTTTACTTCCCTAGACCGGAAGTGACATCATGACATTTCTCCGGTCCTCCAAGGCCATAGAGGCAATCAGAGATTATCTAGTCTCTCTTTACTGCTATGACCAGCACCGTCGGATCATTTGTCAACCCCGCCGATGAAAACGGTAAGCCCAAGAAACACTGGCAAGCAGCCGGAGTGGGGAGACATCCCCCTCGATGCTTCAGAAAGCGATTCAGTGGCTAATGAGCCACTTGGACCACTGACAAAGCTAAATACGGTAAGCATTCCTCCTCTTCACACCTCTCCCAAAACTAAACAAACATACTATCCGGGGGGGGGGGGGTCACATTATACCTTTACTTAAAGTGGATATTAAAACTTTAGTTTTTAATAATTTTACCTGCTAAGGTGAGGACTTACAATACATGCTGTCTCATGAATGAAAATCCTTCTTTCCTCCAGTTTCAGCAGGGTGACAAATCTCCCTATATAAGTTTTACTTGTATATCTGCTGTCTTCAACTTTCTACACTGTTTAGAAAGTGAACATCCTGTTAGATATTTTTCTTCCTGTTCCAGCAGTGGGTGTGGAGTCTTGGCATACACGGTGTGGAAGCTGATTGGAGGAAAGTAACACTCCCCCCCCTCCATTATAGGCAGAGGAATGAAGAAACATGCAGAGCTGTGCTGTGAATAGACCAGCTCTCTGCTAATCTATCTCTATGCACCCACCCCGACACAAATGTCCAGCTGCTTTTTTCTCCTGTGTTTGAGAAAAAAGCAGCAGAAAGACACAAAAGTTAGTGCTTTGGAGAGAAATAAGTAAACACTACAGAAATATGTGCCCAGGTCACATTTCATGAATGGAGTTTACATCCACTTATATGTGATGCTAGCACAACCACTTTTTTTCCCTGCATGTGTCTCAATGTAGCACCAAATGGGAATACAGTTCTCCTAAAGTAAAACACATATGCTCAATTTGAGTTTTACCATTTCAATATGTTAAAAAAAGCATCACTTATGTGATATTTTAATGAGCAGACCAGATTATATTTTGGGGTAAATTATCTAGGTGTGTGGAAATTCCATAAATGTTGTGTGGGAAAAATTACAGGAAAATGCATTGTATTTGAAGAGGATTCGATATTTCATATTTCTCGGTGTCCTGGCACTGTTATACCTTGTAATAGTCACAGCCTCATTCAATTATGGTCATAGAACATTCCAATGAGCCCATCTCACTGGCGGAAAGTTCAACCACACATCTCTAGGGTTCCACCAAAACATATGAACCTTATAACAATGTTATCCTTAATAATGCTTACATGCCTGTTTTCTTTCACAGTTTGTTTGGTCCCTGTTTGGCAGATGCAGGATGGTGTGTTCAGTATCCACCCACTTTCTCATCTCTGTTACCAGTTATACCTACATATGTCTATGCCAACTAACATCTTACAGTAAACCTGTCGCAAACTGGGGTATTTCAACCAGAGCAGAAGATGGAAAAAGGGGGGTGTCCTTCAGTGTTAAAATGATCAGCAGATCGAGATTATTGATTTTTTATTTTTTTTATCGCTACTGTTCTTGTGAGCATTGATATTTACTTAATCCCCCCTGCTTCTTGTGTCTTTGCATTGTTCCTTTAAAGGGAATATAAAACCAAACAAAGGACTTGTCTTATTTGGTCCTTTTTGGTCTGTCATTTATACTATTAAAAGCATTTTATTACATCTGTTTGATATATTTTAAAAAAATGGTTGATTTCACCCAAAATCTTGTGAGCTGATCATTTAGCATGCTTTCTGCCTGTGCTGATTGATATCAGTTACATTGTTCTCAGCTATCTCCCTCTATGTCAGCCTTTCTCAACCTTTTTACCCCAGAGGAACTCTTGAATTAATTCTCAGGTCTCAATGAACCCCTGCTAACATTATGTCATCAATAGTCAGCAAGAAAAATGTTCTTACATTGGTGATCAATGGAAAGTATGCTCCCTTTATAGTGGTGGTCAGAATGTCATTCTTATAGTCAGCTAAGATCTGCCAAGCGGCATTGGCCCCAGAATAATCAAGACATGAGATGTGAGGTCAATCAGCCACAACTCTGGCCGAACCCTAAAGTTCCCTGGGACCCAGGCTAGGAATGGTTACTCTATGTTATGGAAAAAAGGAGAGGGGTGAGGTTCTGTAGTTCTTTACTTTTTCTGGTGTCATGATACAGAAGGGTGAGCAAGTGTTGTTCCTAGGACTGGAAGTGTTCTACTGGCATAATAAAAAGAGTAAGAGACTAGAGATGTTAGGAAAAGACTATACTTTATGCTGAATTGTCATGTTAACTTATTCTCCAGTAAAGCTTCTGAAACGTTGTCTTTGCCTGATCTGAAGTTACTAAAGGGGTAACATGCACCTAGCACGTTGGGGTATGAAGATAACAGTTCAGGAGTTTATACAGTGTGAAGATACAGTGGTTACCAAGGGTAACGGAAGTCTCTCTAGCAGCCTGCCGTAAGCGTGTACATGTGGCAAGTGAGATAGCCTCTTGCAGTGAGGGAGATGTTGCCGGTACTCGTTCTGCAGCAATCCATCTTCCATAGCAAAGGGAGCAGATCTGCACTTCCCGGGGTCCTCAGTGAATCAGCGCTAGGTGCACGAAGAGGCTCCATAACATTACTGGGAGTGAGGTAGCGGTGATATGCTGAATAGGTAGAGAGAGCAAGAGCTCTGCATGTCCCTCCAAAATGTACAAATGACCATGGCGATGTATATTACATTGAGAGTTTATTACATTTCAGTCATCCGTTCCAGTAAAGGTAGCCCATGTGTAAGGCAGTGACCCTATCCAAAGTGCCTAGCATAGCCCAGAAGAACCCACCCCGAGGCAGGCCTCTTATGTGACCCTTGCTTGGTGCCCAACGAGGAGGGAAGCATGAAGGACGTGACGACCACCACACCACTCCTGCCCTGCAAATGTATTAGAATGATCCTGAACAGGATAGAATGATGTGGCCTGGAGCTGCAGTCCAAACCCATGGGTCAAGCTTGCTGAGCTGACTGCATTAATGAGTCAGCGTAAGAGGAATTTTGGACCTTAATAAATATGTATTTTGGATTGTATCAGCAGATCACAAATTGTGTTACCTTTATTAGTGCTCAATGTTTGCAAATGGTAGTAAGCTAAATTTATTGCTTTTTGACTCATATAAGTGCAGCCCTCTGTATAGCCAAGGTAGCCACTTCTGCAGTACTCCTGCTCTATTTACTATCTATTCAGAAACACTATTCATACAGCTGAAATTATCCACTATGGCACAACAGTGGAGGTCAGATATCCAGGGCACTGTAATTTCCTTGTTTGGCTATTGAAGCACCAAGTACAAAAGAGGTGTTCATGCAAAATCTTGCATCATGCTTGCTATTTTTTGCTACAATACTTGTGAGAACAAACTAATTAATGTCACCTGGTCATCATCCTCCAGTGAGTGTAGAATTATTCTTTGTAGAAGATGGAGATACAGTATCTCACAAAAGTGAGTACACCCCTCACATTTTTGTACATATTTTATTCTATCTTTTCATGTGACAACACTGAAGAAATGACACTTTGCTACAATGTAAAGTAGTGAGTATACAGCTTGTATAACAGTGTAAATTTGCTGTCCCCTCAAAATAACTCAACACACAGCCATTAATGTCTAAACCACTGGCAACAAAAGTGAGTACACCCCCCAAGTGAAAATGTCCAAATTGGGCCCAAAGTGTCAATATTTTGTGTGGCCACCATTATTTTCCAGCACTACCTTAACCCTCTTGGGCATGGAGTTCACCAGAGCTTCACAGGTTGCCACTGGAGTCCTCTTTCACTCCACATTAGACCTTGCGCTCCCCCACCTTCTGTGTGAGGCTGCCTCACAGATGCTCAATAGGGTTTAGGTCTGGAGATGCTTGGCCAGTCCATCACCTTTATCCTCAGCTTCTTTAGCAAGGCAGTGGTCATCTTGGAGGTGTGTCTGGGGTCTTTATCATGTTGGAATACTGCCCTGCAGCCCAGTCACCAAAGGGAGGTGATCATGCTCTGCTTCAGTATGTCACAGTACATGTTAGCATTCATGGTTCCCTCAATGAACTGTAACTCCCCAGTGCTAGCAGCACTCATGCAGCCCCAGACCATGACATTCCCACCACCATGCTTGACTGTAGGCAAGACACACTTGTCGTTGTACTCCTCACGCTTGACACCATCTGAACCAAATACGTTTATCTTGGTCTCATCAGACCACAGGACATGGTTCCAGTAATCCATGTCCTTAGTCTGCTTGTCTTCAGCAAACTGTTTGTGGGCTTTCTTGTGCATCATATTTAGAAGAGGCTTCCTTCTGGGACGACAGCCATGCAGACCAATTTGATGCAGTGTGCGGTGTACGGTGTATGGTCTGAGCACTGACAGGCTAACCCCCCACCCCTTCAACCTCTGCAGCAATGCTGGCAGCACTCATACATCTATTTCCCAAAGACAACCTCTGCATATGACGCTGAGCACGTGTACTCAACTTCTTTGGTCAACCATGGCAAGGCCTATTCGGAGTAGAACCTGTCCTGTTAAACCGCTGTATGGTCTTGGCCACCATGCTTCAACTCAGTTTTAGGGTCTTGGCAATATTCTTATAGCCTAGGCCATCTTTATGTAGAGCAACAATTCTTTTTTTCAGATCCTCAGAGAGTTCTTTGCCATGAGGTGCCATGTTGAACTTCCAGTGACCAGTATGAGAGAGTGAGAGTGATAACACCAAATTTAACACACCTGCTCCCCATTCACACCTGAGACCTTGTAACACTAATGAGTTACATGACACCGGGGAGGGAAAATGGCTAATTTGGCCCAATTTTGACAATTTCACTTAGGGATGAACTCATTTTTGTTGCCAGCAGTTTAGACATTAATGGCTGTGTGTTGAGCTATTTTGAGGGGACAACAAATTTTCACTGTTATACAAGCTGTACACTCACTACTTTACATTGTATAATAATAATCCATAATTGGATAGAGTAGTGAATAGTGAGGACATCTGTCCAATTATTTTTGTTTTAGGTCCTATCCCAGAGACACAAAAGTAGGAAATCTGTCCAAAGCAAGAGACACCCCCTATAAGACAGTAGTCACCAAAACAGATGTCCCCATTACAAGATCTCCCCTCTCCCTCCCGTTTCTGTGATAACTCTACAACTTTGACTATATACTATAACATGGTCCATATAAGTATCTGGTTAGCCTTGGGGTCAAAAATGTTCAAATTCCACAATGTATGACCCCAGCTGGTTCAGAAGTGGTAAGCGGGATTTGCAAGCTAACCAAGACATCTGTTACAGGTTGGCATAGAATGAACCCATTACATTTTTGGCCAGAATCTAGAGTATCTTTAAATAACTTGGTTTTGGAAACCATTGTCCTTACATCCAAATACTCTATGTGATACACGGTATGTACTATTTGAAAAGGTTACAGATTTGATTTGGTTACTGGTTTCTTTTGCTGACTTGAGATTTGTCAGTAAACATTACAAGTCTTAGAGTTAATTTGCCTCTCAACTTACTTATAGTTATTCTTCATATAGATGGAAAGTGCTTGTATTTATTTCCTGGGTTGCCAGAGAAAGGATGATTGGTAGAACACTGTTTTGGCAGTATACAGCTTTAATAAATGCAAAATATACTAAAACAAATCACAAGACAATTTCAGATTTGTAAGCAGTGTCCATGAAAACAATACGTTTGGAGGGTATGTTTGAAAAGTATATGCATGAAAAGGAGCTATAATATGCTTTAAATGCCACTGATATTTATTGGATATTGGAGTTTTTTTGTAAGTTGTTGGTCTATTAATGCACAAAATGTTCAAATACATATTTTTTGTACTACTTCCCAAGGACATGGTGCCGGTTGATCTTTTTCTGAGATTTGGACTTGAGCCCAGTTGGTGCTGAAGGGCTGTTGACCAATGGACAAAATATTTGTTGATTGCTAGGCATATGTTCCAGACACATTTATAGGTTCCATATGATATTCCCTGCATATACGGTACAGTATGTTTAAAGCAGTATTAAACCCAAAAGCAAATATTTCTTATATTGCAGCTTACCAATTCTTAAATGTGATGGTTGTATTAGTTAATTTTTTTTAGGCTTTCTTTCTTCTATTTCCAGCTGGTGATTCAGTGGGTCTGCTGTGTTTCAACAGAAAAAGCTCTCGTGTAGTTACATAGATGAGACAAACCATTTAACACTGACAGAGGTGCTTACAATGATCAGTTATCTATCTATGTAAAACCTTTAAAAACGGTTTGCTGTAACTGATTGTAAATTATTAGCTGGAGGTCAACTTCAATTTGTTATTGTATTTAAATCTGCTAGTACATCTAACACTCCCCTTCCCTCAGACTGACAATGCTGCTGTCAAAGTCTGCCCCCTGTGCTCATTCATCCAGACTTCAGACTGGTGTCTGTATAATACAGGGGTGTGTTGCTGGCTGGACCACCAGGGGAAAACAGAAGGGAAAAAAATCTAAAAAAAAAAAAAAGGAAACGAATGCATCTAACATATTTAATGATTGGTAAGGTGCAATATATTACATTTTTGGTTTTACAGTAAGGCCTCATACACACGGGCTTATGTTTACAAATAAGCAAAACATTGGGTCTGACGTCAGGGAAAACTCTGCCTTTTTTTCCGCGTTTTGCATCGCCGTTAGTGAGCGTTAGTGAGCGTTGGTGTCAATAGGTGCTTTCTTTTAAAAAAAATCCTCTGCTATTTTTCAACCTAAAAACATCAGCATCAAAAACGCTGGTTAAAGCCGGTACGGCGTTTGTGAGCGTTAGTGAGCGATTTGCGTCGCCAGCGTCAGAAACGCCAAAACGTTACAGCCTCAGAACGCGCTGGCTGTGGATTCTAGTTTCAGCTCATTAACGCTGACGCCCTCTACAGCTAAAAAACGTTACATTTTTGGATAGAGAAGGTAATCGTTACAGTAAAGTACTAAAGAACTAAAGGCAAAACTTTTTTTTTTTTGCTAAAGTAAGTAATGGTTATAACCAGGACTTTTTTTTTCTCAGAGAATAGGTGCAGGAACTCATCCAAACCCCACCCCCACTGCAGCTAATGGTCGGTGTGGCCAAAATGCACTAAGAGCAGGAGGGACTAAAAGGGGAATTAAATACAAGGAGTGTGCTACATACAGTGTGCAAAGTTCAGAAGTGTGCTATGTACAGATTGCAGGAGTGTGCTACGAACAGTATGCAGGGTTCAGGAGTGTGCTATGGACAACGTGCAGGGTTTAGGAGTGTGCTATGTACAAAGTGCAGGTTTAGGAGAACGCTACTTACAGAGTACAGTGTTCAGGAGTGTGCTACATACAAGGTGCAGGGTTCAGGAATTCTTGCGTATAGAGTTCAGCAGTGTGCTGTGTATAGAATGCAGAGTTCAGTAGTACGGTAGTACGATATGTACACAGTGCAGAGTTCAGGAGTGTGCTACGTAGAGAGTGCAGAGTTCAAGAGTTTGCTACATACAGAGTGCAGAGTTCAGGAGTGTGCTATGTACAGAGTGCAGATTTCAGGAGTTTGCCACATACAGAGGGCAGAGTTCAGGAATGTGCTACGTACAGATTGCAGGGTTCAGGAGTGCACTACATACAGAGTGCAGAGTTCTGGAGTGTGCTGCGTACAGAGTTCAGGGTTCAGGAGTGTGCTGCATACAGAGTACAGAGTTCTGGAGTGTGCTGCATACAGAGTGCAGAGAGTGCAGAGTTTAGATGTGCACTGCATACACAGTGCAGAGTATAGGAATGCACTATGTACAAAGTTCAGGGTTCAGGAGTGTGCTGCGTACAGAGTACAGAGTTCTGGAGTGTGCCAAATGCAGAAATGTGCATTCGGGAATGTGCTATGTACAGAGTGCAGTGTTCAGGAGTGAACTGCATACAGAGTGCAGAGAGTGCAGAGTTTAGATGTGCACTGCATGCACAGTGCAGAGTATAGGAATGTGCTATGTACAAAGTTCAGGAGTGTGCTGCGTACAGAGTGCAGAGTTCAAGTGTGCCTTGCATACAGAGTGCAGAGTTCAGGCAAGAGCAACATACAGAGTGCAGGGTTCAGGTGTGTGTTGCATACAGAATGCAGGGTTCAGGTATGCATTGTGTATAGAGTGCAGGGATCAGGTGTGCACTGCATTCAGAGTGCAGAGTTCAGGTGTGTGCCTCATACAGAGTGCAGAGTTCAGGAGTGAGCCACGTACAAAGTGCAAGGTTCAGTTGTGTGTTGCATACAGAATGCAGGGTTCAGGTATGCATTGTGTATAGAGTGCAGGGATCAGGTGTGTGCTGCGTACAGAGTGTACAAGTCAAGAGAATTCTGCCTGCAGGGTTCAGGTGTGCGCTGCATACCAAGTGGAGAGTTCAGGACTGCATAGGACTGCTCCACTTTAGCCCCAAATCACCCACCTTCCCCAAAACAGAATTTTCCTCTCACCCCCAAATCCCTGTCCTTCATAGTACCTGACAGAAGAGCAAGCTATAGCTTGCCTTGCTAGGAGAGTGGATAGTGCACGTTGTGGAGTGGGCACAGGCGCTGCTGTCGCATGTGTCGGTGCAGACAGGGCTTAGTGCAGCCACTGGATGAGGAGCACTGTTACTTGTGGTCACAGAACATGCACTTCTGTGTTTACAAATGACAGTAGTGTTCAGCAAGCACAGGGTCAGGACAGTGCCAGATGTGGTGGAATGGAGTTCTGCCAAGTTTCGGCTAAAAACAAAGCTCTGGTTATAACCCCTGTCAGGTTTATTTGCCATCGGTGTCCCACTGGGGGATTCCCATTCTCTTCTGGTCTCATAGCCAACACAGGAAGTGGAGGGAGGGAGGGAATCTCTGGATTTCACTAGGGCCACCAGAACTAGTGTGCCCAATGAAAGATGTCCTCTCTATTAGTGTTCTTATGGAAAGCACTATGATGTTCTTATGGAAAGCGCTATGAGTGTATCTTATGCTTTACTCTGAGTTACAACACACCTGGAAAGTAGAGAAAATGTGAAGGCAGAGAGGTGAAGAGTACTACTAAAACCCCTGAGGGGTAAAAGGCTCATTGTGACCTTTATATTCTATAGGTTAAAACCTGAAGGTGTGAGCACATCTAGTGTGATGAGTATGGTGAAGGAATGAGTGTCTTGAAGTGGATCACAGTGAATTTCGGGTAGTTATTTATGAATGGATTTGGACATTACATTTTCAGCATGGTTATTGTACTCTCGCTTGAGGAATGGCCTGTTCTACCTATTGAACTACCAGTTACTGCTATGTTAGATCCGTTTCATTATAGTATGTATCACAAACTTTGTTCTGTTAGTTTGGTTTTTGCCTGATACTGTGCATTTTGACACAAAAATAAATAATTTAAAAAAATTCCAGCATGGTGGACTAAATTTATATTGTTGAACACAGTTGATGAAGAAAGGAATATACTGTGGTTTAATTGAACAAATTGTGTATATAAGTATGTATATAAGCTTTAAAAATAAGATTGATACAATTCGTCTTGAGATCTTCACTCAACAGATTTCTCACTCACCTCACACTCTTTGTCCTCCTGCACAATCAATACTCTCATTTAACCCAGCTACTATAGAGGAAGTCACTAAACTTCTCTCTAACACCCACCTAACCTCCTGCCCCCTGGACCCCGTTCCTTCTCAAATACTAGAGTCACCCTCTGACTCTATCCTACACTCTTTAACTCATATCTTAAACCTCTCCCTCTCTACTGGCATCTTCCCCAACCCTCTAAAACATGCACTAGTCACTCCCATACCAAAAAAGGCCACACTAGACCCCACCAATCTTAACAACCTAAGACCCATCTCCTTATTCCCTTTTGCCTCCAAAATCCTTGAACATTTAGTCTACAACTGACTGAGTGACCACCTCACTGAAAATAACCTTCTTGATCCCCTTCAGTCTGGATTTCGTCCACACCACTCCACAGAAACTGCTCTCCTAAAACTCACAAACGACTTACTAACAGCTAAAACCAACGGTCATTATTCCATACTCTTACTCTTGGACCTCTCCGCTGCCTTTGATACAGTTGATCACCCCCTCCTCCTCAAAAAACTCAATTTGGTTGGTCTCCATGGCCGTGCTCTCCGTTGGTTCGAATCTTAACTATCTCACCGCACCTTCAGTGTCACTTACAACTCCACTTCCTCCTCTCCAACTCCTCTTACCGTTGGGGTCACCCAAGTTTCTGTCCTTGGACCCCTACTATTCTCGAGCTACACGTCCTCCCTGGGTCAGCTGATAACCTCCCATGGCTTCCGCTATCATTTATATGCTGATGACACCCAAATCTCTCTCTCTACCCCTCAGCTCACCCCATCCATCTCCTCACAGACTGCTTTACTAACAGACATATTAGCCTGGATGTCACAGCACTTCCTCAAACTGAATCTATCTAAAACTGAGCTCATGATATTTCCTCCCCCACGTGCCCCTTCCCCTGACTTCTCTGTTAAGATCAATGGCACAACTATTTTAGTGCGTCCCCACATGCCAGGGTGCTAGGGGTAACTCTAGATTTTGAACTGTCCTTTCAGGACCACATCCAATCCCTGTCCAAATCATGCCGCCTCAGCCTACGCAACATCGCTAGAATACGCCCTTTTTTAACCAATGACACCACCAAGCTTTCAATTCACTCACTGATTATTTCTCGCCTCGACTACTGAAACTCTCCCCTCATTGGATTACCTCTACATACATTATCTCCCCTTCAGTCCATAATGAATGCTGCTGCAAGACTTATCTACCTTGCCAACCGCTCAGTGTCCTCCACCCCTCTCTGCCAATCTCTTCACTGGCTTCCACTCACCCAACCAGTAAAATTCAAAGTACAGTTTGCGCAGCACTTTACAAAGATGGATAGATTAGGAGTACTAACAATAATTTACAAAGCCATCTACAACTCTGCCCCCAGCTACATATCTAACCTAGTCTCAATATACCAACCAAGCCCCATCCTTTGGAACTCCCTACCCCAATCTGTCCGACTGTCTCCTAATCTATCCATCTTTAGACAATCCCTGAAAACCTTTCTCTTTAACCTCCCTGACGGTAGGTTGGTCGGGGTGGAATTTCAGTACCATTAGCGGTAACCCTGAGCCACACTCGGGATTGCATTGCTGGATCCAGGCTGGGTTACTCACCTTGTCCCCTGGATCCAGCAATGTCCTCCCGCGGTGTCAGCGTGTCTGTCCCTCCGCCCGATGCCTCTGTGTGCCGGGCTCCGTTCCCTGCGAGCGTCGCGTCGCACTGGGACGGAGCCCGGCGGCAAATTCAAATAGTGAAATACACAGTACACATACAGTACACTGTAATCTTACAGATTACATTGCTGTATGAAATAATTTCACATCCCCTTTGTCCCTAGTGGTTTGCCCAGAGCCCTGCATGCACTTTTATATTATGCATGTCATTCTTTCTGCCTGGAAACATGAGAATGTCCATAGCAAACAAAAAGTGTCCCTTTACGTCAAAAGTGGTTTTTGATCAGCTAGAAAACAGCAATAGTAAATAAGAATCATTTGCAGAATTGAGTGATACTGATTTTTGGGGAAATTTATCATCAGAAACTGAAAGTGGCGACAGTGAAAATTCTGCAACTGAGCAAATTTCAGTGTTTTTGGTTTGATTACATTATTGAATAAATTTTATTACTATTACATTATTATTTTTGATAATTATTTATAGTTATTTATTATATTATAATTTCTATATTATGATTTCATGTTTCAAACTTTATCATACCCAGGATGTCTACTAGACTCTTGTTTGGACAGATTTAAGTGAGTTTTTCCTAAGAATTACAGGCCTACAATATAAACGCCAAATTTCCATGCAAAATAATCGTACCGCTTTCAGCAACAAAAATCTGACATAATCATACCGCCAGGGAGGTTAAAGAAGCCTATCCTACTTCTAACTAATGATTTCTATGTGATGTTTTTGTAAGCAGCTTATCCACCATAGGGTAGAACTATGGTGGTGAAGCAAAATAAGCATGCCACATCCTAGGTTTACCTTTAAGTGAATTTAGTGTTCTGGTCAAAAAATGGACTTTTTAGGCATGTCTAATGAAATATATAAAAGATAAACTTTATTTGTTACAAACGATAGCATTCATATGCTCACAATATACAATTGACTTTCTTTAAAAATTCAATAAAAAATGCATATATAATCCCAGACTGTAAGGTCTATCTCAAAAAGATGTGATCTGAATCCATATGTGACTCCCAGGGCTCCATCAATTGATGGGTGAGTTCCCTGGTGAGTCAAATAGGAAAACGATCCCCCCTACAATCAGACAGCCCCACCGCAACCTACTGTGTCAATAATCAATATATAGTCATGCTGGTAAACAATCTTAATAGTGTCTGTTAGGTTCACGTGGGTTATGCTGACGGGACTCCCACTGAAGGGGTAAATGATGATTGTTGGCTCAACTAGTTTCGCGCGTTAGCGCTTCATCTGGAGCATCTAAGGTTTATCTAATAAAAGATAATAAATAAAATACACAATGGGATTAAAGAAAGAACATATCCATACATGTAATTTTCTTGTTTCATCCAATAATATAATGCAACAAATATATGCAAAGTGAGTTTCACTTACATCGTGAGTATCAATAGTCTGCACGTCTACAGTATCAGGGTATTTTCCCCCAAGGGGTCCGACAGGGCCAACCCTAAAATCAGGGTGGTCCTATGTTGAGTAAAGGTTGTCACTACAGCCCCGATACTCCCTCCTGTTGGTCAGGACTGCACCGAGCCAGCACGGGGGCCTGTATGTAAATGTGAGGGAAATGTTACAATATAATAGGTCCTATGTCTTAATGTAGGTATAATGTATAATTAGGATATTCTAATTACCTGAGGGTATAGTGGATTGAGGTATAATATTCAGAGAGATACTAACTTTGATAGAGATGTGTACGCATCTCATCAATGAAATCTCAAAATCAATCAAATCTTTTATGATGTAGGACAGGAAAAATGTTTGTTAAACAGGAAGCTGCTGCATAGGGTATCGGAGTACCATACAAAAATTACTGCATTCGTCCGGGTATGGCGGTACATTCAGTCATGATCCCCAATGCTGTGAAAAATGAATGAAAATATATATGAGAAATATATCTAGAAACCGGAGAGCATACATCCATCAGAGTTGCCTCAGAGTGGGATCTATGTGTTGTCTATTTCAAGGGGATCTTAAAGAATGGTTATCGGGTGTGGAGCTTACCAAGTATGGTTTAGATATGGTGGAGACGTCGATACTCCGGAGGGTCCGTCTGAACTGGTAGTGGGTAGTGCTATGCAGCCACTTACAGCCCGTCCTTTTATAGGGTACTTGCAGGTCCCAATCAATGGCGTCTGTCAACACACCCCGCCAAACCGGCGGCGTGTGACGCCATCAACCCGGCTGAATCGCCGCACATGCGCGGACACTCCCCCCCCAGAGGCGTCTCCCGGGTGATGGAAACGTCACAGAATGTAGACGTCCACCAATCCGGGACCAGGGGGAGGAAAGTATCCTGTCGCATCAATATGACGGCGAGAAGGGAGCTCACCCGTAGGTGAGCTCCCGCGCCGCAGTGTCCAACCCCCAAGGCAGATTACAGCAAATCATGCACCTGGCAGACAACTACGGCGCTTTCAGCCGCATGCTAGCCCAAAGGCACAGATGACCGAACCACCCGGAGGGTCAGGATGGGGGAAGAGCGACAACCACTCAAAGGCATGTTCAGAATATTTGGACCCAAAGGGGGAAAAAAAAAAAAAAAAAAAGGGAGATACTGTTAGAATCACATATAATTATGTAAGTTTAATAAACTCTAATATCCCCTATATCTGAATTGTAAACAAATTATGAATAATTTGTTAGTTATTAAAGAAGGGCTCTGCATTGAACAAGAGTAGATAAATGATTAATTAAAAATAATTTCATTTAAGTTTTGTTTAATTATTGTCTTCCTTATTTGGTTTGGGAAACCATCCCCTGATATAGCCACCATGAGTCGTGACTTTTGGTTAGGGGATCAGAAGGATCGGATCTCCATGAGGGCAACCGAGGGATGGGCACACGGACTAGGACCCCTACCAACCGAGGCATCAGTCCAAGGCGATCGCAGACACAGTAACCAACACTGTAATGGACAGAGTAATAGTGAGGGTATCTATTTGGGTAATTTATAACCTGACTCACCCCAACGGGGGCCATGTGAAGGTTATATGAAAAAGGGAATGATAACAGTAATCCTGAAATATCATTTCTCAAAAAGTATAATAAGTACTGTTTAATATTCTATCCTTTACAGGAATGGTTTGTAAGATAGCACTTCGTTTAAACCTGGAGGTTTGGTGGCCTCCAGGCGTTCAATCCAATAGGTCTCCTTCTGGAGAATAGTCTTGTCCCATGGACCTCCTCTTGGATTGGCTGGTATGTTCTCAAGCACTATAAATTGAACCACTCGGGTGTCAAATCTGTGATATAAATCCAGATGTCGGCTCACGGGAGTGATCATCTTGCCGTTACCAGAATAATATATGTGGTCTCCAATTCTTTGTCTTAATTGTCGTCTTGTCTTACCGACGTAGAAGGCTCCACATCGGCAAAACATTAAGTATACCACTCCTTGGGTATTGCAATCGACCGAGAAGGTGGGACAAAAGAACTCTCCATTAGGCAATCTATAGCGTGTATCTTCCCAAATCCATGGGCATATGTCACAGGCACCACACCGGTTTGTGCCCCTAGGTGAATTCCTTGGGTGGCAAGTGGGGTTATAGTGGCTATGACATAACTGGTCCTTTAATGATGTATTTCTACGGAACACTATTTCGGGATGGGTTTTCACATATTTTGTGAGTATGGGATCTTCAGTGAGGAGATGCCAATGTCTATTTAACAATTTGCGTATTTGACTGTGTTGTGTGCAGAATTTAGTAATAAGTTTGACTGTAGATTGAGTTTGTGATTGGGAAACCGGGTTTGATTTATAAATTAGTTTATGCCTATCCTGTATCAGAGCCCTTTGGAAGGCTCGCTTTAATAGGGACTTGCTGTATCCCCGAGCTAGGAGTCTGTCGCGCAAGGAGGCAGCCTGGAGCAGGAAATCTTCTAATCCTGTACAATTTCGACGTATTCGCAAATATTGAGCGTAAGGTATACTGTGTTTAAGGTGTACCGGATGTGCACTC